>ML781351.1:488358-502984 GCA_009831015.1 Picea engelmannii | reverse complement strand
ACACCCAGTCTAAACTCCTTCCATGCGATCTGACTGATGATAATGCTTGTATTATATTAAAAGAATTAGGTTATTGTATAATTAAGCCACCTGTATATACTGACATTTGGATTATGTTCTTTGATGGTTCCAAATCTCAGGAAGGAGTTGGGGCAGGATGTATTCGTATCGATCCACACCAACGTAAAACCCTCATATCCTATTGTTTAGAATTCGAATACACCAATAATACAATGGAATATGAAGCCTTGGTCCAAGGTTTGAAAAAAGCCATCGACCTCAAGGTAAAATGCTTACGAGTATTTGGTGATTCGAAAATAGTTGTCTGACAGGTAAGAAATACCAGTCACTGCCTATCTCCACATTTGATGGGTTATCAACAAGAGGTGTGGAATCTACTTTATTCTTTTGAAGCTTTTATATTGAATCTATACCTTGTTGCCAAAATGTTGTTGCAGACATTTTGGCTAATGTAGCCTCTAGATATACACCTCTTAACAACAATTTTTCTATTGAAATCATGTTCATGCCTTCTATACTAGATAATGTCACGAACTGGAGGGTATTCAATAATGAAATTTAGATCATAAATTTCCTTACCATTTTAGACATCTTCCAAGTCTCAGTTATAGATGATGAAGCGCATGAACAAGATCTTCAGAACTACAGAATATGAAGCAAGGTGAAAACAAATTGCATCCCAAGAAATGTGCTCTCTCTCGAAAAATTGTTTGACCTTCAAACTAAATTCAGGAAACAGATGAATCCTAAGATGAAAAACTCTACCATGATGCATTTCATGGCGAACGAAGGTACCCATGAGCAACCCAAATACATCAATATAGGCACTTGTTGTTCAAAGGCAGAGAAGTATACATTCACTCAATTGTTCAAGAAAAATCATGATGTTTTTGCTTGGACATATGAAGATTTAAAGATCTATGGCACCTGTATCATTCAGCATGTAATTCCAATCAAATAAGGTGTCAAGCCATTCCAACAGAAGTTGAGAAAGATACAACTGACCCTTGAACCACTCATTCAGAAAGAACTAAAGAAGTTGTTAGATGCTTGGATCATCTTCAAAGTACGCCATTCAACCTAGGTGTCTAATATGGTACCCGTCAAAAAGAAATTGGGGGAAATTAGAATTTGCATAGATTTCCATAATCTGAACCAAGCCTCTGATAAAGACAACTATCCAGTTCCCCCTATGGAACAAATCTTGCAACTTGTCTTTGGTTCTGAGATGTTTTCCCTTTTAGACGGGTTTTCAGGCTACAATCAGGTTCTCGTAGCAGAACCAAACCGATTAAATACCACTTTCAAGACGAAGTGGGGGGCATACGCATATCGCATAATGCCCTTTGGTATAATAAACGTTGGCGCTACCTTTCAAAGGGCTATGTACATCGCTTTCAAAGGTCTAATCAGTCGAAGTGTGGTGATCTATCTTGACAACATCATTGTTTATTCAAAACAAAGAGCTGATCACCCCAAACATTTGAAACATATATTGAAAAGATGCAGAAAATACAATATCTATTTAAATCCCATGAAGACCATCTTTGTTGTTTCAGAAGGCATTTTATTGGGGAATGGTATTTCGAAAGATGGGATTTACTTGGATCCAGAACGAACTAAAGCTATTATGCAAATTCCACCACCACGCAACAAAAATTCCATGCGTTCCTTTTTCGACAAGATCAATTTCGTAAGATTTGTTCTAGATTTTGTCGAAATTGTGAAGCCTCTTCAACAAATGATAAAGAAATATGTTCAATTTAAATGGACGTATGTTGACAAGGAAGCCTTTGAGAACATCAATGTCGCTATAGCAGTTGCACCTTCTTTACAAAGTCTAGATTTTACCAAGGACTTCCTATTGTATACTTTTTCTTCTAACTATTCTCTTGCAACAGTGCTCACACATAAGGATGAGCAAGGGAATGAATGCCCCATCGCATTCACGAGCACTGGATTACAAGGTGTTGAACTGAATTACCCACTGGTGGATAAGCAAGCTTTTGTTGTCCACAAAACCATCAAGCAATTCCTACAATAGATTTTCAAGAACTAGACCAAGGTAATTGTCCCTCACTTGGAGGTCAGGTCTCTCTTTATGCAGAGGGAGTTAGGCAAGAGACGAGGTAATTGGATGACTACCTTACAAGAGTATGACATTGAATTTAAACCAGAAAATATCGTCAAAGGTCAAGGTCTTTGTAAGTTGGAAAATGGAATCATGGATGTTGAAAATCAAGAAAAAGACAGATGGAAAGAGGAACCAACCCTCTACACTCAACAAGTTCCATATGTTCCATCTGTTGAGAATTCGTATTGCAACGATCTCAAGTACTATCTTCAACATGGTACAGCTCCGGACCATCTCAATGCCAAGCAGAAGAGAGCACTAAGGCTGAAATCATCACAGTATCAATTGGTCCATGGTATCTTGTTCAGAAAAAATTACGACGGAGTCCTACTACGTTGTCTTGGAAAACAATAAGTTGATAAAGTCCTTAAAGACTTACATGATGGACCAATTGGAAGTCATTTCTCAGGAGACACAACAGCCCACAAAATATTAAGAGTTGGGTACTATTGGCCGACATTATTTAAGGATGCCCATGCCTATTCTCGCAGCTATGATACTTTCCAAAAATCAACTGGAAGACAGAATAGAACAATTGTTCCACTCCAGCTTGTTGTTGTTGAAGATCCCTTCGAACAATGGGGGTTCGACATTATCTGTAAGATTAATCCTCACTCATCCATGCAGAGCAGGTATATCCTAACCACTATTGATTACTTTACATGATGGATTGAAGCAATACCACTAACCAAAGTGAACGATGAAGTGGTATTGAATTTTCTTGAACAACACATCGTAACCAGGTTCGGAGTGCCTAATTATCTTGTATTTGATAATGCAACATATTTTTCATCACTTAAACTGGTTGAGTTTTCTTTAGAAAAAGGGATCAGCCTAAAGTATGCGACCAACTATTACCCTCAGGGAAATGGCTTGGACGAATCTACAAACAAGAATCTAATCTGCATTTTAAAACGAATTGTAGTTGACCAGCAAAGAAATTGGCATAACGCACTACCCAACACCCACTATGATCCAAAAAGGATCCAGAGAAGACTAAGGACAACTCAGAACTCGCAGAAACAACTCAGGATGCTCAGAATGGCCTCAACAGAGAGATAAAGGGAAAAAAATCAAAGTTCTCAAAACTCGGTGAAAATGACATCATCACAAAGAGCGTGTCGCAAGCTTTCCAACGGCGCAAACATCTTGTCAAACGAAGTTACGGATCGAAAGATATTCGCGGTCAAAGTTTGGTCAACCTAGCCCAGTCAGCAGGGGGTGAGTCAACATCCGTACTGCTGATGCCAGCATCCATACAGCATACGTGGCATGCGCAAGAGGTGACACGTGTCAGCATGGTGATGTGGCAACACTAGAGCTTGCCATGTGTCACTCATATTTGGCATTTTTGGGTCATTTCGTGGACTAGTAAAATTGCGCCACGTGGCAATCCATACAGCCACGTGGCAGACTGAGTTGGCAGCTGAGTTGGCAGACGATAGATTGATGTGGCAAGGTGATTGTACAATGGTTGACGTGGCCAATGGTTGGCTGCCACGTGGCAGTGGGCAAATGCAAATGCCCAATGATAGCCCGTGAACGAAAATTCAAAAAAAAATAAAAGTTGGCGGGACCCCGCCAAATCTGGCGACCAACCGATATCTAGAAGCCTTGCTAAAGTTAGCAGAACGGCACATTTTAAATATATATACAAGTTACAACGGATATCCCAAAAGGGGAGGCCCGCGTGCTCGACTCCGGGACATCCCCCTATATTAACGCCTTAACACAAGCTCCGCCAATAACAAGGGCAACGGATTTCGTTGTTTACAAAGCCCGAAATTATATTTAAAAAGTTGCATCCTCCCAGTGTTGGAGGAGGGCGCGCGAGGGTACAGACCGACATAGATTTCGAGACGTTTTCTTCAACATTTATTGTAAGTTGTAGGGCATGAAAACAGAGACAGAGTTTCTCTTGGGCCTGGGAGTGCCAGAGTCGGATCGAAGCGTGGAGACAGACATTTTTGGGTAATTCGATGCCACGAGTTCAATAATGTTGTATGTTTTCTGATCTGAGCAAAACTTTTGTAGCTTGATTTCAGAATGAGGTATACTTATGTATTTTGCCAAATTCATTTGTTGAGCTAATAAAAAGGCCTACCCATTTGGGAGCAAGACCCGGAGACGTATTCCACCAGGGATGAACTCTGTTATTAAGTTTTTGTGTTCAAATTTGATGTTTATGTCTCTTCATTAATGAGTTTTTCCTTCTTTAATGGTGCACTTTAATTTATGCTCATTTAATGCAATTCTTTATAAGTCACTCGATCAAAAGATCTCGGATCATGTTGGTATCAGAGCAGTCGTCTTTGACTTGAATTGTTGAGTGTGAATGCTTACTAGGGCCAAGCATAAACAGGCTGAAGGAACTCTTAAGACTTTCAATCCCGAAGTTGGTCGTGCATCCCAAAGGAAGAAAATCGCAGAAGAGGACAAGCATGATGAACAGGAGAAAAACCTCCATATGGTCTTTTATCGCATGTCAGAAATGGTCGAACGAATGTATGGAGATTATGAGAAGAGGATGAAGAAGAAAGGGAAGAAAAAGGAAGCACATGTTGATGATGATGCTTCGGTAGATCAAGGGGTTGGAGGAGACCCTCCTGAGCCTCCATCTTCACCATCAAGTTCTAGTTCTTCTTCCTCTGAGCATTCTCATCATTCTAATCATTCTAGCCATAAAGCCTCTTTTAAGAAACCATTATTAAAGCTTGATGTAAAATTTGTTTTACCTATGTTTAATGGAGATGTTAATCCTGAAAACCTAGATAATTGGATCCGACAGATTGAAGTATATTGTCGTGTTCAACATATTGATGAAGAGGAAGTTAAAGTGCAACTGGCTTCTCTTCGTTTGGAAGGCATCGCTCTCGTATGGTGGGAAAGCAAACTTAAGGACAAAAGTAAGTGTGGTAATCTTCTTTCCTCGTGGTCAAATTTAAATCAACGATAAGGAAGCAATTTTATCCATTGGATTATTTACATAAAGCAATGATGGAATGGAAAACTTTAAGGCAAAGTAAAGGTCAAACTGTACAAAGTTTCACAGAAGAATTTAGGAAGAAAGCTCTTGCATTAAACATTTCTTTGGATTCTTATGAAACTTTAATGAAGTATATTGGCACACTTCACAGTTATATTTGTCATACTTTGCTCTTGTTTAACCCCACCAGTCTTGACGAAGTTTGTGTGCAAGCCACTCACCTTGAGAACGGGGGAAAGCATGTTTAAGAAGATCCCACAAAGAAACCTCCCAATCTCCCACATAAGCCATTTAAGAAGTTTAAAAGGAAGGACAAGAAGACCGCCATAGTGACGAGAGGAGGAAAGCCATCTTGCATTCATTGCAAGAAAAGCGGTCACGATGATGAACACTGTTGGAAACTGCATCTAGAGAAGAGACCGAAACAGTTCAGTGCAAAGGGGAAGACCAAAAACGTTGCTACAGTGCAACAAGATCTTGGTTCCGATTCAGGAGACGAAAGAAAGATCACAGGGGTTGGAGTACAAGGTAAAGATTCCCTTCATGCTAGTTCAAATTCCAATAATGAATCTCATGATGATGAATGAAAGAGGAATGAATTATTTCATATAAGGGTTGTATCTAAACACACTAAGATAGATACATTATTTGATCTGGGTTCCCAAGTAAACTTGATATCTGAAGCACTTGTCAAAACGATGGGTCTTGAAATGAAACCACATCCAAAGCCTTATCCTCTTGGTTGGGTATGTGATAAAGTAAAAGTGAATGTCACCAAACAATGTAGGGTCAGATTTGTTATTGCTTCAAAGTTGATTAATGAAGTGGATTTGGATGTTGTGTCACTTGATATATGTGGCATAGTGTTGGGGAGTCCTTATCTTTATGATAGAAATGTTGAAATATTGTAACTGCAAAGAGTATTCAATTTATTATTGATGTATTATTCATTAGATCAATCCCCTTTTGTGGATTGATCATGTCGGGCATTGTAAATGACCAAATCCCCTTTTGCAGATTGGTCAAACCCTAATTGTAATATGCAAATTGCAAAGTCGGCCCCCAGGCTAATTAAAGTGGTTCTAACCACCCAGAAAGAGAAGTCGGCCCTACCAGTGAAGAGACACCTCCTTTCAGCACCTGTCAGTTTGTATAAATAAAGGCATCCAGCGCCTCATTTGTACACTCACTCATTCGATCATCCAGAGCGCAAGTTTGGAGTTGCAGTTGGAGAAGAAGGAAGAGAGAGAGGTACATTACTTGGGAGACGAATTTCTGTAGTGTTTGGTTTATTCTCTTGGCATTGTATTGGCTATCTATATTAAGGAAGTTTTTGTTGGGTTTTCTTCCCCATGAGGGTTTCCCAGGATAAATGATGTGTCTCTTGTGATTGTATTTCTCTTAGTAATCCYATCTATGTTATGGTTWTCTAGTAAATTGAAAAAAAAMCTAATAATAGCTTAAAMTCTAACATGGTATCAGAGYTGAGCTGAAGAGAGCATCTTTCACAGGAAAAAGAAAAAYGTCATTGTTGTCGTACAAGGAAATTAGGGCTTTTTATTGAAGAGGAATTCCAGCCCAAAAGTCATCTAGAAAAGTGCGCCCTAACCCAAGGAACTCTTTGGCACCTTCAGTGCACCTTTTCAGTGGATAGAACTCCCGGAAAGTGAAACCCTAGTTTTCACCGGTACCAGAAGTACCAGAAAACCAAAAGTACCAGAAAACCAGAAGTACCAGAAGCACCAGTCTAGAAATCTGTTGATCAAGTTTGAGGGTGCAAAATTTGGATTTTCAGAAATCTGGCTGTACCAGCTTACTCGCCTCAGCTCAGCGCATCTAGTCCCTAGATCAAAATTTCAAAATTTTAAGTTTGAAAAATTAGGGTTTCCTCATAAAACCCTAAGTTGCAATTGCAGTTGCAGTTGCAGCTTAAGAATCAGTTAAAGTATCAGTTGAAGTACCAGTTGCAGTCACTTTTGAAGTTCTTAAGAGTTGGTAATTATTAGCGCTGCTACCAGATGGTGCCACTACTTGCAAATGTTATCAGAGGTATGGACTCACATATGTTTAAATTGTTAAGCTTTAAAGGGTATTGGTAGGAGAAGGGATCTCTTGCCATAGATCCAGAAGGATCTCAAGATCCAACACATTCAGAGGAATAATGCAACCCAGGTTTGATTATTCTGATATGCATCTAGGTTGCATTTGTTATGACGTTATTTTGATCTATAGGCTGCATGTTGAAGCTATGACCATCATACTAACCTTTGGTCAAAATTAAAGTCAAGGTATTAGATGGATTAAAGTTGAGATCATAGAATTTATTCTCTAGCCCAACCGTCTGTCAAGATAGCATATTGTCTTAGTACAAAAGACAGGTTGAAGAAAGCACTCGTCATCTTGAGTGAAGGAGACCTGGAAGAAAAACAACACACTCATTCTTGAGGACAAGGCTCCAGGTTCCAGGTTTGATTAATTAAGTTGATAAGATTCAAAGTTGCACATGACAAGTTGATGACTACCCCTTTACAAGTAAACACGATAGTTGAGATAGCAGTCTTTGAAAAGTATTATACTTGGTAGCATGTGAGCATATAGAGATAAATGCTTAATGTAATCATTTGCCAGACACAACTAACATCTCCTCTAGGAGAAACTTCTTGTGTTGATTCCAGGTTACCATGGAGGAATGTTTTATCACAACACTAGAAGAGTGTTGACCTCATTTCGTATTGTATTTCTTACTTTTGATCTTTGCTTCAGACAGGTCACAAGTGATAGCTCTAAAGGAGCTACTGTGATAATTATCCGTGCTATTGTTTTATCTATTATTATCAAAAGAGTATTATTCTTGCTTGTTGTTTTGTTGACCTTATTTCAGGTCACAGGTGATAACCCTGAGGAAGCTATAGTAAAGGTTGCAGAAGGCAACATATTAGATGAAACATGAAGCAAACTATGTGCATGACCATATACACTCATGTACCAAAGAAGATGAAGAAGAAGCTATCTTTTGAGATTCAGAGTATCTCATATGAAGATTGATTTTAAGGAGCAGAAGGCTCCAAAGATAACCAAACATTAGAACAAGAACTCACAACAGAATTGTTCAAAGGTTAATGAAGCCACCTTGACGAGAAGCAGAACTCATTTGAAGCCTGACTATGTGTTTCATATTTAGACTTGGTATTCAACACCAAGTATACCCTGTAAGAGATGATGAAGTCCTTGTAGACTCAGAAGAAATCGAGAATAAGCCTGATCTCAGAAAGGATCAGATGAACAGACAACTTACATGACTGGGAGCCAGATGTCGTGAGAAGACTGGATCGTAGCTTCAGAAACTTCTAGGAGATATGAAATCTCCTGGGAAGATTCCCTTGTTTCAATAACAGAGAAAGAAGCCAGTCAGAAAGACCAGGATATGGATTCTTCCGTGAGACTAGAAGAGAAGGCAGTATTGACTTCCAAGATTGATCTATACAAATCAAGCATGTTGCAGATGTACAAAGCCTGATGTGTATCTAGAGGATTCTCCCAGCAAAAGGGAGAAGACTATGACGAGACATTTATTGAAGAAATAGTTCCAGTATTTATGAAGACAACCAGAACAACCATGATTCATATATAGTATGAGATGCAGGGGGAGCAATCCCCATATTTAAAATTGAGTGGCAGTGGGTGCAGTGCATTAGTTGGGTCATGGAAACATGACTACAATAAAAGATAGTGTTACCTCCATGAAAGAAGAAGAGATATCTTCAGTATCAGTTATTGAGCCACTCTCAGTTTTAGATGAAGTTGTTGCCATGATGGAGTAGAGGAGTTACTCCCAGATTTCAATAGTCACGGTGAGAATGGAGCAACCATTCTCAGCTTCAGAGCAGCTGCAAGTGCAGAGTCCCAGTTCCAGAAGGAACAGTTGCAGAGAGAGTAGAGGACATACTCCCAGACAGTAAGACAGATAGGGCCTTGCAGAAAGCACATAGAACTAGCACATGATTGTGCAGATTGAGTTGTAGCTGAGCAAGTGTACCAGATTGGTACAAAGTGATGTGAAAAAATTGATTTGAAGATTGAAGATAGAAAGACTCATGTCTGCCAGTTGAAGGAAACTTTGTACGTGTTGAAGCAAGCTCCTAGAGCTTGGTATGGAAGAATTGACAGTTTCCTGACGAGCTTGGGCTTTACCAAGAGTAAAATTAATTCTAACCTTTATCTCAAGGTTATGAATGATGAGCCAGTGATGTTACTACTATATGTAGGTGATGTATTCTTGACAAGATAAAGAAAAGCTCATCACATATTGCAGAAGAAGCTCGCTACAGAGTTTGATGGAAGACCTAAATGCATTATCTCTTAGGTCTTGAACTTTGGCAAAGCACAAAAAAGATCTTCCTTAACCAAGGGAAGTATGCAGTTAAAATGAAGAGGTTTGACATGTTGAAATGTAAATCCATGAACACACCTATGGAAACGAAGTTGAAGCTCCTGGTAGATACCTCGTCAGAATTGGTTGATGCTACCCTGTACAGACAGATTATTGGTTCAATGATGTATCTGACGAATACCAGGCTAGATATATGTTTTGCCTTGAGTCAGTTTCTAGTAGAGCCCAGACGTGTTCACCTAGTTGTTGCAAAACATGTGATGAGGTACCTTAAAGGTACATTAGGTTGTGGTCTCAGTTATAATGGAGATCATGACTTCAGACTGAGTGGTTACACCAATTCAGATTGAATTGGAAGTGCTTCTGATAAAAAGAGCACTTCGAGATGTTTCAATATGGGGTCAGCCATGACTTCATGGCAGAGTAGGTAGCAATTCAGCATTGCTCCGAGCACGGCAAAAGCGGAATACATTGTTGCATGTTCTGCCAGTTGTGAAGACGTATGGATTGGGATGTTGTTGACAGATCTATTTGATCTAGAGATGGAAGGCACTGTGATCCTATGTGATAACCAGAGTTGTATGGAGGTAATGTGTTCTATGATGAGTCGAAGCACATAGAAATCAGGTATCACATCATTCGTGATATGTTGCAGAGAGGAGCAATAAAGCTCCTGAGTGTTAGCACGGATGAACATGTTGTTGATGTGTTGACCAAGCCTCTATCTCGTGTAAAGTTTGAGCACTTTCGGGATAAGCTTGGTGTGGTCTGAAAGGACCTCCCTCGAAGGGGGGAGTAGTGTTGTTGTGATGCCAGCTTCATGTTGTGATGTCGACCTAGTGTTGAAGATTTCCAGCTTCGTGTTATTGATGTGTTGCCAGCGTAGTGCTGTGATGCCAGCCTCGTGTTGTGATGATGTGTTGCCAACGTAGTGCTGTGATGCCAGCCTCGTGTTGTGATGATGTGTTGCCAACCTCGTGTTGTGATGCCAGCTTCATGTTGATGTTGTGTTGCCAGCCTCGTGTTGTGATGCCAACTTCGTGTTGATGATGTTGTGTAGCCAGCCTCGTGTTGTGATGCCAGCTTCGTGTTGATGATGTTGTGTAGTCAACCTCGTGTTGTGATGCCAGCTTCGTGTTGAAGATTCTCAGCCTAGTGTTGATGTTGATGATGCTCCAGCCTTCGTGTTGTGATGTTGTTGATGATGCTCCAACCTTTGTGTTGTGATATGGTTGTTGATGTTGTATCATCCTTGTGTTGTTATTGATGATGATAATGTATTAGTGTTATACTAATCCATGATGATGATGATGATGCCACTTCAGCTTCTTGTTGAACATGATGATGATGATGCCACTTCAGCTTCTTGCTGAAGATGATGATGATGATGATGTTATTTCATCTTCCATGCTGAAGATGATGATGTTACTTTAGCCTCATGCTAAAGATACTGATGATATTACTTTAGCCTCATGCTAAAGAAGATGATGATGTTACTTTAGCCTCACACTAAAGATGATGATGATGTTACCTTAGCCTCATGCTGATGAGGATGATGATGCTACTACAGCTCCATGCTGT
The DNA here is from genome assembly GCA_009831015.1 of Picea engelmannii. Lineage (NCBI taxonomy): Eukaryota > Viridiplantae > Streptophyta > Pinopsida > Pinales > Pinaceae > Picea > Picea engelmannii. Next base: position 491,872 of record ML781351.1, on the reverse strand, counting down.
GAACGATGATGATGAGAAAAACTTCCGATGATTTATAGATATGCCAGTCAGTGTTCCAGATGTTGTTGATGTTGTTGCCCTCTCTCTCTCTCTCCTGATGATGTTGTAGAATACCCTTCTTGTTAAGGGGGAGTGTTGAAATATTGTAACTGCAAAGAGTATTCTATTTATTATTGATGTATTATTCATTAGATCAATCCCCTTTTGTGGATTGATCATGTCAGGCATTGTAAATGACCAAATCCCCTTTTGCGGATTGGTCAAACCCTAATTGTAATATGCAAATTGAGAAGTCGGCCCCCAGGCTAATTAAAGTGGTTCTAAGTTCTAACCACCCAGAAAGAGAAATCAGCCCCACTAGTGAAGGGACACCTCCTTTCAGCACCTGTCAGTTTGTATAAATAAAGGCAGCCAGCGCCTCATTTGTACACTCACTCATTCGATCATCCAGAGCGCAAGTTTGGAGCTGTAGTTGGAGAAGAAGGAAGAGAGAGGCGCATTACTTGGGAGAGGACTTTTTGTAGTGTTTGGTTTATTCTCTTGGCATTGTATTGGCTATCTATATTAAGGAAGTTTTTGTTGGGTTTTCTTCCCCACGAGGGTTTCCCAGGATAAATGATGTGTCTCTTGTGATTGTGTTTCTCTCAGTGATCCTATGATCTATCTATGCTATGGTTATCTAGTAAATTGAAAAGAAACCTAATAATAGCTTGAACTCTAACAAGAAAAGCAATCTTCTTTCGTCGTGAGAACAAATACCACCTTACTAAGGGGGGAGTCGAATATATTATCAGAGCTCACAGCATGAATATAAACAGAACACTTGTTAGTGCAGGACAAATGAAGAGACTCATAAACACTAATAAGAGATATGTACTCATGGTCGTAAGAGAGAAAGATGTCGGAATTGTTATCCCCACTTTTTGGGATAACTAGGAGATCATGTCTCAAGGCCCACAGGTCCTAGACATGGAGTACCGAGAGCAGGATTGACCTGAGCATGGCCCTGGAGGGCCCACCTTTCTTCTTCCATCATCTTTGTCTTGTTAGCAGTAGCAACATCTATCACCATCGACTTGGTCCTGTATCAAAAAAGGTTCTTGCTCCATGAGGTAATTAGTCCAGGTATCATGGTATGTGTCACTTTTGATCATTAAAACATTTAAATATATGCATCTGATTCCTTTTATTTCTAACGACTACTTGGATCTTACATTTGCCCACTTGACCATGTTTGGGGGGATTGACAGGGTGCCCTAGCAAGCCTGTATCTATAGGTTTTGGTTTGCCACTGGGGGGATTTCTGAAAAGCCATCGTCTGCTCCCATCATAGCACCACTTCTTCATCTTACTTCCCGCTCACTTATCCCATCCCCCTTGTCCGAGCATTGGGTTGACCTATTTTCAGGACTGCACCTTGCCTCGTGGGAAGAAGGGGCTAAAGGCCCAGAAGGTAAAAGCAAGCTGGTAAAAGATAAAATCCTAAGAATAAAACCTCGAGATGCTTCGCCCAGGGATCCCCGAGAAAGCAATAAAAGGCTTCTCAGCAAGAAACAAGAGGGACCCGAAAAAATAATAAAACAAGACCTAGTCAGAGGATAGGGGGTCTCATCACAAGCCCAGCCTATTAGGTCCATGGGTACCTAGCAGTATGACATTGCCACCAGCTGGTTACCACGCCAGGGCAGTGACTCTTGGTTGCATGGCCAAGGGAAAGGGGGTCTCATCACGAGACAGCCTTCTCATCTCTGTGAAAGTACTTGTGGGTAACGTTGTCAGCTCTGGTCACCATGCCAAGGCAGTGTCCCCTGATTAGCTCTTGAACAAAAAAGCAAAAAAGAATAAAAGAATAAAAATAATAAAGGCAAGAATGGGCTTGGAAAGAACACATCCATGACGGGTACAGCTCACCTTCTACAAAGGCACCCACAGGTAACACTTTTTCATCCTTGGCCTTCACTGCACCCACATGCTTGGACATCCCCTGACCACATCACCCACTTACATGGCTTGGATGAGGTCTTTTCGAGAACTTTCCTTTTCCTGTGGACACTAGCCCAATAAGACGCCTTGTCCTTTTCTCCAAACTTGTATTGCAGGCTTGTGTAACGTCTTTGAGCTGTTAACTGATGTATTAGGGATCTTATGCATATGTTTAATAATATTGATGATGAGATGTGATTGACATTGCTATGATCCCTGTGACTGATGAGCCCACGGAGGGCGTAGCCTTTGATGTGTAGGACCATGCTCGACGAACATGTACCATTTGGACCGGTACACATGGGTAGATGATTAGTTCGGACCTCCATGGGGCTGAAGAGCCCACCAAATGGATGCTGAGACCCCATCAGGGGGCAGAGACAAGACACAGATGGATCAGGGGCTTTGCACCGAAAAAGAAGAGAACGTTCCACCAGAGGCACCCCGGCACAGCTTGACCTAGGGGGGATGACCCTTTCTTAGTGGAACGTTGGCCTTTGGAGGCCTAGGACGTCACCACCTTGACCATGACGTCACCCAGCATCATGGACGTTTGGAGTAGGCAGACTAGGCAGCAGTGGCACGTGTGGTAGGTTGGAGAAGCCCAAGGAGGGCTAACGTTTTGCTCCAGGATGCCCCATCTGCCCTAAAAAGGGCTAACGTCTCCCTTGGAGGGGCTTTTACTCTCCTTTCAGCTTGATTTAGGGTTTTAACTTGACAATTTAATGTAAAACAGTATGATTTGATATTTTGGCCTTGTCGACCTTTTTACCTGACCTAAAATGTAAAATTAGATCAAGGTTTTGTATAAATGGGAGATTTTCACTCTCATTTTTTCATCACTACTCATTCACTCCATAAGGAGGTTTGAAATTTGCACCCTATCTTGGGTATTTGGCTGATTAAGTGAGGCGCACTTGTTGAAGGAAGACATTTTTGGCATTCTATGGTGTTTCTCTTGAAGGAAGGTGTTACAACTAGAGTTTGCATGGTTATTTCTTGGTGAATTGTAAGTATTTTTCTGCAAAACTTCTTGATTGAATGGTTGTAGTTTAATTTCTTGCATATGTTTATGAATATTGTTGAATCAAAACCCTAGGGGACAAGCACACAAGTAGGTCATTGTCTCATGTCCCCTGATAGAGAAATCTTCACCCATTGTTGAGGAAAGAAAGAGCCTAGCCATAGCTACACTCCTATTTCCTCTTCCTCTTTGCTCGTCGTACTATCTTGAAGCCAAGAATGAGACGTCCCTGGCCTAGGTTTACTACACTAGGGACGTACTCTTTCTAGGGTTTGTCGAAAGGCCTTGCTGTAGCAACACCTTATCTCATCAAACCCTCTTGTTTTGGTTATACACTTTATTCTTGAGCTAGTCGTTTTGCCAAGAAGGAGGAGAGAGCACGAGGCCTTGCTGTAGCAACACCAGAGTGAGCCTCTCTCCCCTAGGGTTTTGATTTTGAGGCCTTGCCTTAGCAACACCTCAAAACTCTTCCCTCTAGTCCTTAAAATCTTTGCCTCCTTCAACTCT
>ML781351.1:450455-466872 GCA_009831015.1 Picea engelmannii | reverse complement strand
GTCACAAACAATATTCTATGCAGTGGTTATCTTTAAACATGGTCAAACTATGGTATTCTGTAGACCTTATTCTGTTCAGTATATCAGCAAGCAGTTTCCTAGAAACAAATTTACAAAACCAGTAGTGTAATTTTTGGGAAAGACATAGTCAAATAGATAGCTAGTAATCACAAGAAAAATGCAATCCACTAAGTGAATTTTGCAATTTACAAAGAGAAACATGCATGTTAATAATTATGAATCAAGACAACACACTTATGAATAATGTGCAATTCAATGAAAACTGTATTTTACATGAGGGGTTACAAAAATCGTATGTAGAAAAGAAGTCCAAAGAAATGCTTCCTCTAGCCAGCTCAGAACTTGCCTGCAACTTGCAGGAGATCATCTATAGGATCCAAACTTCAAAATAAAATGTGTGTAGGAAAACAAAAAGGAGAATAAGTTTTTTATTTTGAACACAAAAAGGCCATAGTTCAGTTTCCTCTGTTACTTCAAAAATTTTACAGCTAAATGCCAGTGCGCTATATGGACCTGATCTTTCTATTTTCTGAGTGGGAGGAGGTCCAATTAAAACCTTACATGAGTGAAGTATAGATCACTTACTTTTTGTTTGGAGAACATAACCAGGTAATCTGGTAAAATGTATTTTTGTGCCGCGTGATAGCTTGTACTCATCCTTAAACTGAGACGTGAATCTAAACACAAATAGCATGTTTATGTTAGCATATAAATATGTATCATATGCAACCCACGAAACTGAATTCTAAATAATGCCAAGGGAAGGAAAATAATCTATAAAACCTACCACACGCAAACTTAAATATCAACCAAATAAAATTAACAAAGATTTATCCAGTCCCTGCAGATTTTAGAAAAAATCTGCTTTGAATAAAAGGAAATAGGATCTAAATTAGCATGAAAACCAGCGTTTGAATCTCAACATGTCTATTTGCCATCTTTATTTTTGGACCTTGCACCTGCACCCCCAACTCAAAGGTCATTTGTGATTGAAATCAACAGAAAAGATCCGCATCGTCCTTCTGGAGATAGGCCAAAGATGCAGCCCAAAAAAATTTATAGTTAACCATTCCCTGATTTATTCCTTCTGGAAAAAGGGGGTCCCCCCAAAGCTACTGGCCTAGGACTAAAATAAAGTCATTCATGATATCATTAGTCAAATGAACATTTATTTGATAAAATTTTGTAAATATTTAAAAAATAACCTTTGCAATAATTCCTTGTTCTGGCTTCCATTGAATCTCCGCAGTTGACTCCCAATTAATACTTCAAACGCACTACGCACTGAACCAATACTTAATTTACCATACACAATCTCAAGCCTCAGTGTTAAATTCAAATCATTGCCAATCACGTCTTCATAAAATTCTTTACTGTCCTTCAGTTCTGTTACTGACATCTTCCCATACTTGTCAACAAAGTTTTCCTTGAGACTGTTCTCATCTACATATAAGCCTGCAGATAAAACAAAAATATGACCTGGATTAGTCCAGACAAAAGAATTCATCCAAAAATATGTTGTTTGGATCTAAACTGATAACAAGCAGACCATTAATTCCACCCTTAACCTGCAGGAACTTAGAATTTTGATTCTTGGTATAAACCTTTACAGAAATTAAACAAAATTTCCAACCATGATAATTGAAATATGGTTTGGCTAGCAAGTCAAGGCACTCACAAAATCCTAGTCACTGTTTTCAATTTTAAAACACACTCAGCTTTGAGATAACTATGTTTAAAGCAGAAACAAACAGTCCAGTGTGAACATTTTGCCATAATCCTTTTATTTACAAAGTCTTGAGCTGGATGCCTTGCAGCATGCCTCTTCACTAGGTAGTAAACTGAGGTCTGCCAAACATAGTTCCCATGACCAATTTGATTTAAGCATGTAATTGTTTCTGCTGTGCACCTAACCACGAGATTTTTATTGGACTCTATGTACATGAGCTATTTTGTATGTATGCTCGTGATTTTTGTAATAATGTTCTAGTCTTAGGCCTATAGAGTATCATATTTCACTATTTGAAAAAAATGACTTATATGCAATAAGGGCCTTCTCACTTTTATTAGTTACTTAATATTTTAGTTAGTACTTTTGCCTCTGTTTTGTATAAATAGGAGATTCCCTCCTCTCATTTGTAACTATTATCATTTTCATCAATATAATCAACCAGTTTATTGGATATGTCTTCCTCCATTACTCGGATTTGCATGTGCAATCTACCCCTGGGTGTGCAGGTGCCCCCACTATTTTCTCTGATTTTGGCTCTTTATTTCTGTTACTCTTAGTTTTCTGTTTCTGTTACATAAATATTTGCAAAAGTAGTTCCATTTTAGGTGTAGGAACACTGCAGGTTAGTATCAGAGTTTCAACGGATTTTTGCTCTTGCAATGCGGTTTCAAGCAAAAATGCCGAGGGGCAAATCCCAACACGTGACTAAGGAAGAACTGGATGAAAGTTTCATGAAGTTTGCAAAAGAAATGAGGCAGTTGATGCAGCCAGAAACCCTAGGCAAAAGGACCATTGACCTGGAGCCAAATACTCCATTCCACAACCATAAAATCATTGAGGAAGAGGAGGAATGAAGATGTGAACCCTTGGGGAACAGGAGGTAACATCCCTCCAAGCTCGCTGGCTGCATGGAACTCTCATAGACCCACTTTCAAACTTCAGATGAAAATCCCACAATATGACTTTGGAGGTGATGTGGAAGTACACACATGGCTAAGCAAGATCAAATTAGAACTCAAGGTGCAATACATTTACAACAGGAGGATAAATTTGTTGTGGCATTGCAGCATTTGGATGGGCAGCCCATACATGGGGTGAGAGATGGGTCTCTAAAAACCCTAGAAAGGACTTTGGCGACTTCACAGATGTGCTAACTCAGAGATCAGATCGTAACAACGATAAGCCCTATGATGTTCATGCATGCACCTATTCCAAAAAGACTTTATAGTCAAAGAATAGACTGAGAGGTTCCAAGTTTTCAAGTTAAAGGCCAAATAGCCTGCAGATGTGGTGTGAAAGATCTACATCTCAAATCAGAGATTAGAAATCAGAACTAAGGTAACAATGTTTAACCCCAATTCTTTGGAAAAATTCATTACTGCGACTAGGAGAGCAAAGAGCAATGTTGAAGCTATTACGAGAAATATACTTGATTCTAGTAAAAGGGATATGCCTATAATAGGAGGGCCAAGGAAGAGAAAAAGTCTGAAATCTTATAAACCAAAACCCCTATCCATCTCCTTGTGCTAAAGCCTTATCCCTCAACCTCAAAACTCTATCGTAAATGCTCACAACCACGGTTTAAAAGGCATGTCTATAACCCTCAAAAAATATTAATGGTCAAAAATCTACACCACTCGGAGTCTAAATATGACCATGAGGAGGATGCTCTCCTTGAACAACTAGAAAATGAATCTACACCACAAGATCAATCCCCTCCACCACTAGAAACAAGGGAACCCTCAATTTCCCATGTCACAATAATTGGGCCAATGTTTCATGATAACTTTAAGTGCTCACTTGTTGCTAACCGTGTGATGTTGTGAGCACCCTCGCATTCGCTCCCCTCCCTAAGTTGTTGCATGCACCCCAAGACATGTCAGAGTTGTGGCTTCCCCCCCCTCAAAAAGCTCTCCTCCTGCATTCACATGCAATTGTCCCTAACTATGCCCCCCCCTACCTCTTCCCATTCACATCCTCATTTTCCTCCCTCCTGCTCTTCTAGTCGACCATCCTCCCTCCTACTCTTCTAGTCGACCATCCTCCCACTCTTTCCCCCATACTCTATGTCTTCCCCAGCAGTTCCAACATCAGTGCTCTCTAATAGTGCTCAAACTCTCACTAGGTGAAGAAATTCCTATAACCACAAATCGTGAGAGCTTAGAAGAACTATTAGACAAGCAACCCACTATCACCTCGATGGCCTTTCCCCACTCTTTAGACTTAGGAAGTGAAACTATCCTAGTCTAGGGAGGAAACCCTATGGTCAATCTAGCTAAATAGTGTAGGAGTGGGAAGTCGACTAGCTTAGATTGATTAAGTATTCTCACCCAAACAAACCAATTTGCAATAAGATATGAAAATTGAAATATGCAAAGTGTTTGCTTGATTAACAAGAATCTAACACAAGTTCCAAGTAAATTGTGAGTTAAGCATGTACTTGTGTACAACAGTGTTGGAAATGACTCAAATGAGTATTAAATTACCAATTATGACCAGATTTCATCGAATGATACATTCACCAGGTATCATCATCCAACAAAAAACATTAATGATCCAATTTAAGAGATTAAGGCATCCACCAAGTTACTTGCGTTTGCAAGTTATCAGATTTTAAGATCTGTCCATCCTGTTACCCCCTCAGACTAGGGGTAACTGAGGAGATCATATCTCGAGGCCAACAGGTAGCAGACATGGAGTGTTGAGATCCAAATCGACTACCATAACCCCGCAAGGCCCCTCCTATTCATTGATGCATCACCATACATCACCAGTAGCAGAGCAACATCCATAACACCGACCCGGCCCCACAGGATAGCAGGTCTTGCTTCATGAAGTAATAAGTCCAGTTTCATGGTAAGTGTCACTTTAATAATTGAAGCATTTGAATATGTTGCAAAGAATCCTTTCTTGATTACGAAACGTTTGCTTGGAAATTATGCCTTTTGCCTTATTTAACCTTGGTGGGTGTCATTTTGTCCTAGTAAGTTGGTCACCCTTGGGAATGGGATGCTACTGGGGGGTTCCTTGAAGAGTCATCGTACCATTCCCAAACATACTTATCACTTTGCATACTTCTTTCATTTCGTCTCCTCATCTTTTGGGTTTTCGAGTGCACTGACCCAAGAAGGGATTGTACCTCATTTCATGGGAAGAAGGGGTTGAAGGCCCAAAGGGAAATGTAGCTGGCAAAAGATAAAAGCCAATCATAAACCTTCCAGATGCTCGCCCAAGAGGTCTTGAGAATAATGAAGCATCTCTCCTAAAAGAATTGAAAGACCTGCAAAGGCAAACTCACATTATATAGATGCCCCACTTGTCAAGGAGGTGCATTTATGCGATGTCTTTTTCTTTCCATGCATATGGCACTCGATGTACCTAAGCTTCAAGTGACGTTACGGTACTCTTTTCTTTCCATGTCTCATAGTACCCAATTGTTTTGGACTTTAATCAATTAATGGCAAAAAAGGGCTTGGAAAAATGTTGCATTGCAGACGAAGGGTAGCACACCCTCTAAAAAGGCACCCATAAATGAGACAATACGAACCCTTGTATGTCATGAACCCCATGCCCAAAAGCCTTACCCCACTCCACCTCATACTCACACATGGCTTAGATAGGTTTCCCTTGGGAAACACCTTTGACTTGGGGATTGACTAACCCAATAGAGTGCCTTAACACCCCTCCCATGTGGGGGCTAAGTTATGTCGTCCAAGCCATCTTCTAGGCCTTCAAAGTTTGATCTCTCTCATCTGGAATGAGGGCCCTTGGCATCCACCTATGGGCTTTGTTATCCACCAGTTTGCACAAGCTGGATTTTCTGAAGAGCCGCCAGAGAATGAGCAGGCAATGCTCATATTTGCAGATTACAGAGTTCAGCAGGTCTTTAAAAGACCCCCTTTTTTCCGCATTTCCACCATTGTAATAAATGTCCCAAGTATGAGAGATTGTAAAAGGCTATTAGCCACCCAAGACCAGGAGTGAGCACATACTTTGTAGTGTTTTTTTCTACTTGTTAATTATTTTTTCCGCTTGCCTTAGTGAAAAAAATAATAATTTCTAAGTTTTTTTCACTCAAATGACTTAGCTCCAAAACCGGAGTATGTGCTGGCAAGTAGGTTTTGGCATGGAAAATCCAATGTCTAGTGTCTGAATGTATATAAGCTCATACTAGGACATAGTGTCTGAGTCATTTGGAAATTGCGGCTAGGTTTGATAGGTTTTTTCTAAGTTTTCAGTGAATTAATTAAATTCCCGCAAAAAATGGAATTTATTAATTCTGAGTCAATAAATGTAAAAAATATGGCATCAAATGTTATCAGATGCCATATTTACAGTCGTTTTCCAGTCCGGAGTATGATGTAAACCCCTATTTCCCATCTTTCGAGACTAAAAAGTGATTATTTTCACTAAAAAACCAATTTTGCTCGAAATTTACGGAAAAGGGGTAATTTAATTAATCTCCTAAATTTTAGTGAAAATTTAATTAATTAATCTCTGGGGAACATGTTTTAGACATGTTTTTTTGTGTGGCCCTAGTTGACTATGGGCCTAAGATGAGTTAACTAAGGGGAGGTCGACTTAATTAGATGACATGGAGTTGGGGAGGAGTTTCCGATGAAGGAACTCGACTCCCATCCTAAGTGGCGCATTCCCTAAACCTTAGCGCACCTCATAAAGGGTCCACGCATCCTTTATCTCCCTCTCTCACTCACACTCACTCCCACTCATCTCTCTCTACTCTAACTCCCACTCCCCTTCACCTTACTTAACTCCCTTTTCACTCCACCTCCTCTCCCCTTTACCTAACACATCTCCCACGCATCTCCTCTTCACTCCCACATAACTCCTTCATCACCCACGCATTCCCTAGTCCTAAACCCTAACCCTAGCGCATGCACACTTTGGGATTGTCACCTCCCATTCCTATTTAAGAGAGGGTCGACCTCTCCATTAGCTAGTTCAGTCTTGGGCAAAGAAGTATTGTAATATTGTTGTAAGCATTTGGAATAAAAAGTCTTTGGAGCAATCTTGATGTGGACTCAAATGTGTGGTTGTCTTGACCTAAATACAAACAGTTTATGAGGTAACATGTATTGATTTATATTTTGATCTTATGCTTAATTGTTAAAGCCTAATAGATATGTTGTCATATAATTGGGTAAGAGTAATCTAGGTTGATTCATCTTATTGCCTTTTGTTTACTTCATAGACTCTTAAATGCATGTTTTATTTTCAGTTAAATCTAACATGCTTTGTGAGCTGTGTGTGTAGGGAAGGCTTTTAACAGTTTTGTGTGGGATTGAAGTGTTTTAATTATAGGTTCCTCAAGGCGGAGGATTGGCAGATGGTGGTTTTCATTGTCATCATCCTAAATTTCTGAGATCAAGCGCCCTCTTTTCCATACCAAGAGAACCCATAGCCCAAAGTTCCAAGCTTAGACAAAAGCTCCATAAAATTGATAAAATCTCTCTTCCTTATTCTTTTTTTTCGATTGCATGCAAGTGAGAATAAGTCAATATTTTATTTTCAAATGTCTAAGGTTTGCATGCATGGTTTGCTAGATCTAGGTTGATTTTTGTCATTTTTAAAGGTAGATCTAGACAAAGTTTGAAGCAATTTACTTGGTCTTTTCATCTAAGTTCTAGATCAAGATTTTTGCTTGGTTTAAGATTGTTTATCAGTTGTTTAGGGATTATATGTTTGTTGTCCTAAAACAGCAAACAGAAGTCTTTAAAAAGAGCCTAATTTAGGATTGTTTAAAGCCTCAAAAGCCCTAAAAATTGTACCTTTGCCTTAGAATTCTTTTTAGAAAATTTTGATAAAATTTTTAGTTGTTTAGAATTATTTTCTATCATTTCCTAACTTCATTTGTTTGTTGTTTTGTTGCAGCAAGTACAGATCCAAGAGGAGATTCCGCTCGTTTTTGGTGAAATTCAAGACTTTCAAGGACCCTGGGGAGTTGTGACTTCGTCAAAACGAAGTGTCTCTTTTTAATCTTTTCTTCTTGTACTCCTCTTAATGATCCATTAATAAGGATCCCTCTTCTTCTAACAGAGCTAAAAGCTCAAAGAGAACTCTAAGTTCTCCATTGTAATAAGTAATAAAAGCGGGCCCTTTGTGCCCAATTTTTTCATCCCCTTAGGGGGATTTGTGTTGTGGTTGGCGTTTGTCTCTTTTGAGTTGTGCATGCTTAAGATCTAACAATCAAATACACAAGTCAAATATATCGAACACACTACAACACTCTAACTTAATGCGTGTTAAACCAATTTTCAGATTTTCATGGAATTGTAGTTTCAAGTAATTTTCTTTCTTCGATCAATTTTTGCAACAACATTTTCAAGCAATATCTTGTTGATCTTTCTCTCAAATACAAAGCAGGGTATATAAACGTATGTGTTGAAATTCATTTCTTTCTTTTCTTTCAAGTGTTTGTGCAAGTGCCTCAATTACAAAGCAAGGTGTGTGATCTATCTTTTCATTTTTATCAAGTAATTGAACCTTGCTAGCATAATTAGGACAATCCCCGAGTGGTACTATTCGTCTAAAACCCCTACCTTGGGTGGAGTGTGTCAAATCACCTGGTAACTCGCCTTGTTGGATCTGCGGCACRCCCAGTAGGCAAAGTTTTAKATTGGTGAATAATACATAAGGGGGCCAAACACTTTCATTAWTTAATTACAAAATTAACCTTAATAAAATCTTCRATCTACACTGCCCACGACTCCCTTTAAGGCACTGGTTAAAACATACTTTCAATCTATCTTATGTRAGCARTGTTACTTATGCATGTTATCTAATCTCTTTTATGCTCTTGATTATTGCARATGTGGTATCCTTTTGATGTATAAATATTTCATGAGCAAATGTTCTTTATGATGATATATGCTAAGTGGTGATTGATCGAATTTTATTTTCAGCAATAAACTCCTAGGCTAAAGTATTTTTMTTTCTTAGTTTAGAAAAAGCCTTAGTTTTCATTTTATAGGGACTACCCCCCTTGGCTTCGCTAGGAGTTGGCCTAGAYGGAGGAGTTGAGGATCAGGTGACAGCACCTTGACTYGAAACTTGCCCCCAAGGACACACCAAGTGGATTRAAGRTTTCTTCCACGTTACCCCAGGTGTGTATTAGGACARCAACAGGCTTCAAGCCCYATGGAAGCCCAAGCTAGGCTTGTTCTTCCAAAACTGTCCACCAACTAGGTCCTACAAAGACAAATAAGCACGCCCTCCAAGGATCTCAAGTCATAACATCATGATAAGTAAATCCAATCAATAAATGAGCCACCTAAGCATGCGCATCAAAGATTATCATGTCAAACAATTAAGTACTCAGACATTATGCGACTTGTCAAGCTTGAATATGGGAGGGTTGACGAGGTGTCCTATTGGGTAGATCTTGCCCTAGGTCAAGGAGTGTTTCCAAGAGATCCCTCTCTAAGCCATGTAAAGTGGATGAAGCAGTTAAGGGCCAACACTCAATGGGCATGGGGTTCATGACATACAAGGGGTTGTAGTGTCTCATTCATGGGTGTCTTTGTAGAGGGTGTGTGGTACCTTCGTTTGCAATGCACTTTTTCCAAGCCCATTATTTTGCCATTCTTTGTTTCTTTCATAAATTTAAGAAAAAGTTGAAGACCACTGCCCTGGCATGGTGTCCAGATAATGACAGTGTCACCCACAAATACCCAGTGGAAATGAGTAGGTAGGCTCGTGATGAGACCCCCTTTCTCTTAGCCATGCAACTGAGAGCCATTACCCTGGCTTGGTGATCGGATGATGGTAATGTCATACCACTAGATATTCATGGGCATGATAGGTCGGCTCGTGATGAGACCTCATATCCCCCAACTAACCTTTTAAGCGTTCATAATCATATTTCTTATGGGTCCCCCTTTTCTTAAAGATAAGTGTTTCATTGCTTTCTTGGGTGATCCCTGGGCGAAGCATCTAGAAGGTTTATACATAGGCTTTTATCTTTTACCCAACAACAACCCCTCTGGGCCTTCAGCCCCTTCTTCCCATAGAATGAGGGACAACCCCTTCTTGGGTCAATACACCCTAAAATCCCAAAAGATGAGGAAATGGGGGAAATAGTGATGGAAAGTGGTAAGTATGGTCGGGAATGGTACAATGGCTCTTCAAGGGAGTTCCTAGTAGCAAACCCATCCCAAAGGAGGACCACTTACTAGGGCATAATGTCAACCACCAAGGTGAAGCAAGGCAAAAGGCATAATGTCCAAGCATATATCATGAAATCTAAAGCAGTCTAAGATACAACATACTTAAATGCCTCAAATATTGAAATGATTCTCACCATAATGCATGACTTGTACCTCATGGAGCAAGGCTCGTTGCCTTCCAGAAGCCAGCCGGTGTGGTGGAATCTGAAAATCTACCTCTATGGTGGTGAGAAGGATCTCCATCTATGCAAAAGGATATTGTTAGTCATATGGTCTCTCAGCACTCCATATCTGCAACCTGAGGGCCTCGAGACATAATCTTCGTAGTTATCCACAAAATGGGGAAAACAGGAACCAACTAGGCAATTGCTAGAGATTTGCAAAGCTAACTTGTTCTCTATTGAACCCTTGGAAATCCTTGAATCGCTAGTTGTACACATTGGTAGAGGAGCCCATGTAGGTGTAGAAGTCCCCGCAAGTTTGCAAGTTGCAACAAGGGAGTTTGTGAGGGGTTCATGGAGAGGGATTTCAATTTTAGAGGAAATCGTGAAGTTTAAGGGTGACGGGGGTAAGTTCACAAGTATGGATAGCAAGGAGGGAGGTGGGGGTCTAGAGAGGAGGGGAGGAAGGGATAAGGGCCGAGAAGGGGAGTAGCCACGAGCTGGGGAATGAGAGAATGGAGAAAAGGGGTTGCCATTGGTGCCAATCAAACTGAGGGGAAGGAAGGACAAGAGAGAGGGGACATGGATCGTGGGTAAAGGAAGTCACAACACCAAGACTCACGCAAGCAGTACTTCCACACATGCACCTACTCAACCTCCAACACCCACCTTCTAGCTTGTCTTTCAAAGAATACGAGTCTCCTCATAAAAGAGAATTAAAGAACAAACATGATGACACACAATATGGCAATGTGCTCACAACGAATATGAGACTTTTATAAGAGGAATGGAAAAAACCATATTTGAAGTTTATAAAATAGATCCATATGCTCCATAGTAATATTTTTTTTAATAGGATTTTGAGTTGGTAAGATGGAAGCTCATGTGTAACTCCATTCTTATTAGGCAATTATATTTTCTATGTAGCTTAGGAGGTTTGCTATGTCCCGAATCACCCAAAATGGAACATAAACTAATATTACAACACAATAAACCCAATATAACATAATTATCATGAAATGCTTAGAAATACAATGACCCTATTCAAAGGAATAGTAAAAGTTTTATAAATAATGAAGAAAGGATATAAAATATTGGGAAGCACCACTTCCAAAGAGATGGGTCGCACACTACTTGCCCTACAAAGATAACTAGGGGCACCCTGCCTACCAAAATAGGTATTCCATGCCTTAGACATGGAAACTCATAAACTACAAGAGTATATATTAATTTATGATGATGAATTGATGACTTACATTGAACTGAATATGTTTTATTAATAGTAGACATGAGTCCTAACCTTAGAAATGATGGAGGGTGCACCCAAACATAATAAAATAGTATTAGGGGTGTCTCACAACATGGTCAACCACCTAAGGTAAAGAGTTTGAAGGTAAGGAGAAAGTTGTTTTTTGGCTAGATTTGCATGAGATTGGTACATCTAAAGACTACAATTTTTTCCTTGAGTGTGTCATTCTCCAACAATGGCATTCTTATTCATTCATACCAAAGAAATCATGGCTCAAAAATCCAACGTTGTTGCAAGGGGACATGTGAGACAAAATGTGCCCAGGCGTCTCTTGTCACAAACACGTGCCAAAGCATGTCCAACATGTGAGCACAACATGTTTTGATACATCGAACACATGTGGCAAAAAAACATAGATCATTAAGGCTTTAAAAACCCTAAAAACACATTTTCCCCTTCCTCTCTTCATTATTTCATTGTTGTTTGCCCTCGAAGAGTTTGCAAGTAAGGAGAAAGAGATTGGTGCATCTAATGTTTTCATTTTTTCCCTAGAGTGTGTCATTCTTCTACAACAACATTCTTATTCATTTATATCAAAGAAATCATGGCTCAAAAATCCAACATCATTGCTAAAGGTCAATGGAAAGGGAAGAATGTTTTGGTTGGTGTTACTTCCCCTCCAACTCCATCCATTGTTGCTAGTGCTCTCTATCAGAAGTTGAATCTACAACAGTAAGAAAGCTCACTCAAGAAAACAAATACCCATTGTGGCCCAAGGGAAGGGTTGGGAGAGGAAATTGTTTTTGTGTTAAAATTTTGGTATGCCCGTTTAACCATAGACAATGTCACATCATTGTCACCCAACCACGGGCATTCACATATACCACCCCCGAGCACACTAACCTTTACTTAGAACAATTCTAGCAAGCCTACTCCAGAACCAATAGATAAACCCTAGTTGCTAACTGCAGCAACAACTCAAGACAAGTAGAGCGCTCCTCCAAGAGTAGCGCACAAGAGAGAGAGTCTCCATATCCACAGAACAAGTACCATACACAACTGCAGCAGTTGCAGCTGCACTACTCTCTCTCTCAAACTTGCACTATACTTAGCAAGAATATCATCAAGAATATCACTAAGAATATCACCAAGAAAATCACCAAGAGAGAGACCAAGACCAAGACCAAGAGATGACCATGCACCCGTATTCTTCCTTGCAGCTACAACTACAGCTCTCCACAAGACTTGCGCACTAACTGGGTGTACAAATGAGCTAAAACGTCTTCTATTTATATTACTCTGTCTAGTGACTTTTCTGGCTGGGCCGACCTGACTTTCTAGTAATTATATTTTTTGTTTATCTTTTTCTTGTGGAGCCGACTTGTATTTCTAGAATATAATATTCTAATATTATTTATTCTACTAGGCCGACTTGTCTTCTAGGGTTTCCACACATTTGTTTAATGGTTCACTTGCTTCCAGAATATTCTATTCTAAGTCATGGGTTACGTGTGGAGGTTAATACCTCGCGCAGCTACCAAAACATCAACATTTTGCACGTGTAATTTCTACCATACTGAATTCAAGCGCACCTACCACCAAGTTAAGAGCCATTTGTTAGGCCTCTCGAGTAGAGGAATTGAAGCATGTGAAGATGTGTCTCTAAGCCAACAAAGAGGTATGGAAAGAGAGGATTTTGTTGGCTTGAGAAAGGTGGCAACAGAGACTAGGACAGACATAGATTATGATCATCTTTCGTTCTTGAGTAAGACATCCGACAAAAATGGGAGTGTAGATGAGTTTTGCAGTGGACCAACAATAGCAACAAGGAAGAGGCATGTTCCCAGTGTCAATACAATGGCCAAGATCTTTCAATAAGAGCTACAAGAGGAGGTTGATCTTATCATCGGGTTCTTTTTCTATCTCACCTTCCTTTCATTTAACATTACACAATCTCCTTTGTTTTTGTGAAGTATTGATCTCTAGTTCAACAAGCTCCAACTAGGTATGTACCTCCCAGTTCAGAGAAGCTTAGAACCACATTGTTAAGGGAAAGAAGGAAGTAGATAAACTCTCATACCTATTAAATCATCATGGCCTTCATTTAGTGTTAGTATTGTTGCTAATGGATGGACAAATCTAGCACGCCATCCACTCATCAATTTGATGGTGTCATCAAAGAGTGGACCCGTCTTCTCGAAAGCGTTGGATGCTATTAGAAAATACAAGGATGCAAATTATATGGGTGAGTTGTTCATCAATATTATTGAAGAAGTAGGTGTTGATTATTGAATGCAAATTATCATAGATAATGCTCTTATTTGCAAGGTTGTCGAGATGATTGTGAAAACTAAATACTCACAAGTATTTTGGACATCTTGCATAGTTCATTATGTGAATTTGGCACTTATCTAATGCTTTGGATGTAAAAGAGATGGGAGGGTCAATTGATGATGCATGCCATATCCACAATTTTGTACAAAACCATACCAATGCCTTCACCGTCTATAAAGAGTACACATGTCTATCATTGTTGAATTCAATTTGCCTTCTCATTCATCATACTTAAGAGGTTGAGGGAGATCTGTTAGATTTTCAACTTGTTTCTTAGATAGCAATTCTCCCATTATGGCACGACAAAGATGGAGCCTTCAGCCTTTCCTTGCAACAATGATGAACAAGTTGAATGAGGGCATAGGTGATAATAATATAGATTGCAATGTCGTAAAGGATGCATGCATGTTGCTTCAATTAATTCCTTCAGTGAGTTCCAGTTAAGATGTTGCTCCAAATTTAGCAGTTCTAGTATTATATAGACTTTTTTGTTTTCAAAGTTTGCTTTTGTTGGTATTCAACATGCACAATCTATTGTTAGACAAAGGTCGCAGATCCTTAGATAGTTGGATGCTTATGCAAGGGGAGTTTTCAATTTTAGGTAGAGGGCATTGTTCTCTAGGTGTGGATGCAAGCTCCACTCATCTTTCAATTGAGGTGCACTTCACCTAGCACACTTATGCATGCAAGGAGGCGGCACTAGTTGATGTGACTAGGGTTAGAATTTCACTCAATTAGAAGTGGCATTGTTTGCATGTGTCTAGATTCATTGTATTGCTTGCTTTCTCCTTGGTCTATAAAGGAGAAGAAGGGGTGCACCACTGTGGGTGTTAGTACTTTTTGTTTTGAGATTAAGTGTTGTGTATTTCCACTTTGAAGTAATAGAATATAGATGCAGATTTTAGTAGTTATATATAGTGTATTTCTATTGTTCTTATTTTCAGTGGTATGTGTTAGTAGATTAAAGTAGTTCAGATCTATTATTTTTTTATTGACGTTTAAAGTTTTAATCTACCTAGGCTTTAGGTTTAGTTTCTGAGTGCAAAATCTACATACCATGGTATAAAAATTAACAAGGTCAACACTGCTCTTGGATCCATGGTTATTTCAAAGTATTGATCTTTTTGGATAAAGCATGATAAAAATGCTTCCAAAAAGATCAAGGATACAATGTTGGAAGATGGTTGGTGGGAGAGGGTGGATCTTACAATTAAGATCATGGACCCTATCATTTCTTTGTTGCGAGTTGTAGACATAGACCAGCCCATCTTAGGAGAGATGTTTATGAGGGGTGGGACTCCATGATTGAGTCCTTGAAGACCATTATTTTTGGGAATGAGTGCCCTAAGTATAGACATTGGCAGAGATCTTGTTCACCACCATACAAGATATTCTTGTCAACGGGTGGAAGAAGAATTGTACACCTTTGCATTGCTTGGCTCACACATTAAATTCCAAATACTACAATGATGAGTGGCTCAATGTTGGGCCTACATGCAGATTCCCTGCTCACGTTGACAAGGAGATTTCAAAGGGGAGGAAGATCATGTTGAGCATGATATATCATGACAAAGCCACCCTTGATGAGGTGGAGGGGGCTTCAAAGAGTTTTCCATTTGCACTGAGAGATTCGGCTGCTATGATATGATTAGAGATAGGGGCTTGAGAATCCCTATGCTTGGGGATCAACACATGGGACAACATACACTATTCTACAATAGTTAGCCATGAGTATCATCTCTTAGGTTAATTCACCCTCTTCTTACAAGAGGAATTGGAGCACATAAATAATGTGCACACTTTGAAGAAGAACAAGCTTAAGAGCCTATAGCAAAGAAATTGGTGTATGTGCACTCCAACCTCTGTCTTATATACAGGATGATATGGGTTTGGACAACAACGTTGAGTTGGCATTAGCCCTGTTGAGACTTGGGTACCTTGGAAAGTGGTCCCCATGTGCTTATGAGTCTCTAAGCACAAAGGGGGAAGACTATTACCCTTGTACTTTAYTTTATGATTCTAATTTCACTTTGACTTAGGAGATTTAAGTCAAAAGTGAAATATGTCACTTAAGTCATAAAGTGAGAATTAATTCACAATGTGGGTGAATTAATAGACATAAAGCAACTAAGGAAAGTGGGTTTCCATAGTGAGATTTTAGGATGAGATCTCACCCATTGATTAAACTTGGCTAGATCTAATCTAGGCCATTGATCTTTTAGGGTTGCCCAAAGGACGCTAAAGAGAGGGTAAAGTGTATTATTGAGATTCATTCTTGACTTGTGAGTTTTGGAGAGAAGAGAGGAGGGCGCATTTCTTGAGGAGAAGGAGGGCGCACTTGATGAGGGTTTAAGAGAAACCCTTGAGAGATTGAGGAGGAGGCTTTTGTTACTTAGAGCTTGCATGGAGAGCATTTCCATGGAGTTCTAGCTTCCATTCCTTAGAGGGAGCATGATATATGGAGGAGGGGCGCATCTACTAGGAGGAGGGGGCATTTATTTCCTTCATATGCTCACCAGGAAAGGAGGACTTGTCACCTTGAGATGAGGTCTGATGCATAGGGAGAGGAGAGCTAGGGTGCTTGCTTCTGTGGAGAGAGGCATTCAGTTTATGGCTCAGTTAATTTATGGTGACCATTTCTGCTAGGAGGAGGGCGCACCTGTGGAGTGGGTTGACAGCTACCTGGTAGGAGCACTGCTTGGAGGAATCGAGTTCTGACAGTTTCAGTGGAGAG
>ML781351.1:407720-429391 GCA_009831015.1 Picea engelmannii | reverse complement strand
CCTCCCCCTTAGGAAGCAATGGTCCCCATTGCGTTGAGTTCCTCCATGAGATGAGGAAACTTTTGTTGAACTTGGTCCCTGGTGAAGGAGTTGGCCTGCTTTGACAACTCGATATAACTGGATCCTCTGCTGGCAGGTGTTCTTGATCTGTGTGTCCATAATCCGATCAGTTGTGGCTTGTTCCATGCAATCTAGGTTTAACTCTGTTGGTGTGAGTTGTTCTGCCATGTCGGATGTGTCCAGTAGAGGTGGAAAGTAGGGTCGAAGGCGATCCACATTGAACACTGGGTGCAGACCAAGGAATGGTGGAATACTAAGCTCAAAGGCATTGTCCCCTACAACCTTGGTGATGGTGTATGGCCCATATCGGAGCGGGCGAATCTTGCGGTAGGGTCCAGCCAGGCACTCCTTTTGCAAATGTAGCCACACTTTGTCGCCCACCTAGAAGTTGTGTGGCACTCGATGTTGATCATGTCATTGCTTGTACTTAGCATTGGCTCTGTCTAAGATTTCATGAACCTATTGGCGGATGTGTTGAATGCGCTCAATGAAGTTGTTTGTCTTGTCAGCCTCAGACTAGACATGGGTTGAATCTGCCTGAGTAGCCGCAAATGGCATGGCTACGTCAATGGGACATAGTGGTTGGAATCCCAAGCCCACTTGAAAGGGGCTATGGCTGGTTGAGTTATGGAGAGCCCGGTTGTAGCTGTGTTGTACATAGGGGAGGCTCTCATCCCATTTGCGTGGATGCTTTGAGTTGTACATGCGCAAAATGTGTACAATCATCCGGTTGACGACCTCTGTCTAGACATCAGTTTGTGGATGGAAAGTTGTGAACTTGGTGAGCTTGGTGTCCAGCATTGACAAGAGGCTGGACCAAAATGTACTAAGGAACCTGGTATCCCGATCTGAGATAATAGACTGTGGGATCCAAAAGTGTACCCACACTCATCCAAAGAAGAGTTTAGCAGTGGCTTTTGTTGTGATATTCTTCTTGTGGGCCATCATAATGGACATCTTCGAGAATCTATCGACGACCATAAAAACACAGTCATTATCATGCTTGGTAGAAGGAAGGCCCGACATGTAATCCATGGAGATGGATTCCCAAGGTTGACTAGGGGTAGGCATCGGAGTATAGAGGCCTTGCTTCTTGATGTCCGGTTTGGCAATGGCGCAAGCAGTGCAGGACTTGATGTACTTCCCGACATCCTGTCGAAGGTTTGGCCAATAGAAATACTTTTGCAGTACTGCCACGGTTTTCTCGACCCCGAAATGCCCAGCGACCCGGCTGTAGTGCGCCTCCCAAATCATCTTGGCACGTTCGCTTGAAGGAACACAAAGATGTCCCAAGTGACATAGCAGGGCATCCTGAAGGTGAAAATTAGGAACTTGCTTACCCTCCAAGAGCATATTGTATTTGTGGCCGAATTCTAGATCACTTTTGTAGAGAAGCGGCCAATCAGGAGTCTCGTGCCCACAAGAGTTGAGCATTGTCGTTAGCGCCATGATAGGGGGTCAGTTCAGGCAGTCTGCAACATTATTGGTGCTTCCTTTCTTGTACTTAATGTTCAAATGAAACTATTGTAGGTATGTGGACCACTTCTGATGGAGATCGTTCTGCAACTTCCCTTGTGTCTGTATGAACTGCAAGGGTTGGTGGTCTGTGTGGATGACCGTTTCCTTTCCCAAAATGTAATGCTTCCATTGTCGACAAGCCTACACAATGGAATACATCTCTTTGTCATATGTGGGATACTTTCGGACTGTGTCGGAATGTGTCTCACTGTGATATGCCATTGGATGCCCCTGTTGAGTAAGGACTACCCCAATAGCATAGTCGAAGGCATCTGTGTCGATCTCAAATGGTTGTTGCAAGTCTGGTAATGTGAGCACTGGTGCAGAGCAAAGGCGATGCTTCAAACCATCGAACACCTCTATTGAGATTCAAACCAAAAGAATTTTACTTTCGCTCATCCCTTGGTGACTTGACTCAAGGGCCAAGTGATATGAGAGAATCCCAACACAAACCTGCGGTAGAAATTGGCAAGACCCAAAAAGCTGCGGCGCTCTGTTAGGGTGGTTGGGGCTGGGCAATCCCGAATGAATTGGATCTTGGCTGGATCAACATGCACCCCCCGCTCATCAATGATGTATCCCAGATACTGAACCTGGGTCATGCCAAAAGTGCACTTCTCCAAATTGGCACACAACTTGTGTTGCCACAGTGTTTGGAGGACTTGTCGGATGTGGTGGAGGTGCTCTTCCCAAGTCTGGATGAAGATCAGAATGTCATCCAAGTACACCACTACAAATGAGTTGGTGAATGGTCGCAAGATGTCGTCCATTAGTCTCATGAAGGTTGCAGGGCCATTCGTCAACCCGAAAGGCATGACCATCCATTCGAAAAGGCCCTCCTTGGGTTTGAAGGAAATCTTCCACACATCAGAGGGTTTGATTGGTACTCGGTGATACCCAGACTTCAAGTCGATCTTACTGAAATATTCCGCCCCCTTGAGTTGTTCCAGAAGGTCATCGATCTGTGGGATCGGGTACCTATTCCGGACAGTGATCTTATTCAGTGAACGATAGTCAATGCAGAGTCTCCAAGTCCCATCCTTCTTCTGCACCAACACGATCAGGCTCCCACAGAGCGATGAACTCGGCCGGATGTGACCTTTCTACAACAACTCCTGAATCTGCCTCTTGATTTCATCATTCTCCATAACAGAGCACCGATAGGTTGGTCCATTGGGCAATGACGCACCTAGGGTCAGATCGATGGGGTGCTTGACCTGACAGTGTAGAGGCACCCCTGCGGGGGAGGTGAAGATGTCCTCGTACTCCACCACGACCTTATCCATCTGTTGTTGTCGTGCAGAGGGGCCCTGTCTGGAGGTCGTGGCCACAATCTTCTTCTTTCCCTAAGGGCGGATCATTAGGAAAACAAATTTCCTGGTTTTGGCAATGAGCTTACTATATTGTTCTGCAGTAACCAAAGAGATGGTTGTAGGCGATGTTATTTCTGGTATTTTGTACAGCTTATTGCCCAAAGTAATAATAACAACACGAGGCCTGGACTCATACACAACATGTCGCTTCCACAAGTATGGTTGGCCTAATAATACATCAGAAACATCAAGAGGAGCAATGTCACATAATACCTCATCCGTGAAGGGCTTGATGCTGTAGGGAAGGCGACATTGTTGGCTTATGCGGAGGTCTCATCCTTGGTGAAGCCACCCGATGGTGTATGGTTGTGGGTGTGTTGTGGTCGGCAAGCCCAGTCGTTTCACGACCTCTATTGAGATGAGGTTCTTCTGGCTCCCGCTTTCGACAATGAACTGCAACGGGGAACCCTTTACCCACATATGGGAATGGAAGAGGCGCTCTGCCTCCTCTGGATCTTCTGGTTCCTTCTTTTGGATCTTCGTGGTGGCAACGGTGGCGTTGGGCTCCGCATCGATAATCTGCTTCCCCCTGTCATTCCCCTTGTCAGGTTCTGATTCAGAGTCGGAGCCTGCATTCGATTCAGAGGCCTTTAACTCGGCTACCAATGACTGCTTGGCTCGACACTCACTTGTGTTGTGAGTGGAGCTCTTATGGAACTCACACCACTTCCCTGTGTCCTTTTTTGGCTTCGTGATGTTGTTCTTTGCCTGCAGCTTTGGCGGGTTGTCCTGGGTCGCCCCACCTTGGCTTGATCCTTTGTTTGGTGGTTTGGGGGTACCTTTCCCTTGCTTCTGATTCGCATACCCAAAGTCTCGCTTCTTCTGTTTGAACTTCTGCTCAATCTTGGCAGCATACTGGTATGTCGCACCAAGCAAGGAGATGTCGAGGAACTCCATTTCCTCCTAAATGTATCTATGAAGACAATTGCGGTACTTTAACACCAAATGTTTCTCTGAATCTTTGATACCCAACTTTGTGCGTAGGGTATGGAATAGGTTCATCAGCTCATGCACATCTTGGTCCCTTTGTTGCCGCAACGTAGTCCATTGTATGTATTTGTCCTCATATCTCCCCACAGAATAATATTGTTCCTTTATGGCGTCTCGGAAAGAATTTCAAGTGGGTGTGCCCGAGAATAGAGAGGGTTCCCCCTCGCTCTGTTGCTCCCAATAGGTTTCCCACCAGTCCTTGACATGGGGGGTGGCTTTAAGGAGTGAAAAAAAATCCTTTCTCGGTCGGAAAAGTCATGAACCGAGAAATATCCTTCTAACAGATTCAACCATCTATCAACGACATCTGCATCTATTTGGCCCTCAAATATGGGAATGTCAAAGTTTACTTGTACCTTAAAAGGAGTGGTGCCTCCAGAGTGGTTGTTGGATGTAGATGCGCTGCCAGTGGGTAGTCGTTGAAGGATCTGGGCAAAGTTGTCCATCATCGCGTTCCTTTGTTTCTCGAGGGCCTCCTCGAGCAATAATTTGATAGGATCTCCTGCTCCCTCATCTTTCTTTTCTTCCCCCATGGGCGGACGTCAGGGTTTGCAAGGCTGATCTTGCAACGGTTCAACCAGATCGAGCCCTAACTCCTCATACCCCGACCTCGTTGGGGACATGCAAAGAAGGATCGAGAAAGAGCAGACTCTGATACCACTAATCCAGATTTATGCAGGAACACAATGAAATACAGAAATACACATAAATGCAGAGATGCATTAGAAAAAAACTTCATTTCATTAACAACAAATGACTGAAATATGCTTACAGACATAATGGAAATAAAATAGCTCGGGTGCTGGTCGCTTATCTCTGAGAAGAGATGTGGTGGCTACTGGCCTCTGAACCCTGTGTTACAATGAGGCTCGAAGGCCTATATATTATTAAGAAACAATGGAAAACCCTAAACATCCAAAAACCTAACCCTAGGAGATGAAACGCCAGAATATGGGCCCCATTGGGGTAAATTGGTACATCAATTTCCCGGGGTCGTAACTTTGGCATACTATCTTCGTTTGATGCACATGATACATCATTAGAAAGATCTATCTGAGGACTACACTGTTGACAGCGAATATTGAGTTTTGAATGAAGTCATATTCATTTGGACATGAATGCCCAAAAAACGTCGTTTAGGGCCTCAAAACGGCTTCGAAAGTTCAGGACCCGAAAAAACTGCTAAAAATAGTAAATTGTGCTACAATTAAGGAAACTGAAAAATTGAAAGAAACAATGGTGTGGGTCCAAGTGGAATAGGCGGGTGACCACCAATATCCACCTGGATCAGATATGGCAATTTATTTGCTATTACAAGGTAGTATGGAAGTTGGGCCTTCCAATTATCCTCATAATGAGTAATCTTCTTGTTAAGTGGAAGCCTCGATAACATCCTTGCTCGACAATAGGCATCGCCATTGCAAGTTGGAGAGACACATGGTCAGTGACATAATGGATTGGGGATCCCCAATGCCAATATATAAATCATCGCCAAGTCCAAAGGAGAGAGGGGGAGAGTAGGAATCAAAGATGGAAGGAGTTGGACTAGAGTCATCGCCTACTCATTGAGGCCCACCTCATGTCACATCATAGTGCAACAACCACCCCTCCACTCCTAACACTTGAAGAAGCAAATTGAGACTCAACGATTGACCACGGGTTTCGAGGAGAGGAAAAATCCATCCACCATTTATCAAATTAGAATTATAGGAGTAAGTCTCCTAATAAAGGAAGTGCACCAGTAACACGTGGATAGATGAAGAAGTGGCTAACATAGTGTCGAATATGAGGCACACTAAAAGTTGTATTACTTGATTCTCTACCACCCTCGATATTCACTAGCAAAACAAGGAAGTCATATCTCGGCATTATAATGAACTGGAGCAACACCACCCCAAGGATCTGCAGGATGTTTGAGCTAAACTGAAGAAGATGAATGCCAACTATTGTTCTCTCGTTCATGTAGTGCAACACTCAATCATGTATTATGCAGATGAGGCCACCAAGGAACAGGAAGAACAAAGACCAAGAGTTGATCCCATCTATCCAATCGCAATTGAAGATGACAATGTCTGAAATTACAATGCATGGAAATTGAATTCCTCTCTCTACTAGTTATTTCATTATAGTATTTTTAGCTAGTATGTTTAATGGCCATAAGAAAAGGTGGCAGACTCAGCCCTCTTTTATCATGTTTTTGAATTCCATGGCCTTATGCCTCGTTACAAACTCTAAACGTGTTAAGTTGTTAAGGCCAAGAACCAAATAGTCAATAGTTATAGTTATCACACATACCTGAAGGGCTATAATTAGACATGAACTCCTTCAGAATGATCCACATTACTAACTGGTTTTTTCAGTTTGGATTTTGGTGTGGTTTGTAACTCTATTTTGTTTACTATAATATAATAGTTCCCTTTGCTTACTTACCCAAAAACAAACTACCTAAAATAAAGTCAATTACAAAATAAATAAGTAACAAAGATAATGGTTAGTGTATCATTATAATAAACTAATTATCTAGAAGGTGTGATATTCCACCATTCTCTCTAACTATGAAATTAAATCTGAAAATGAGTTAACAAGAGAAAACTCGACGAGAATTGGGGTTCGGGAGCTTGTTTGTAATCCAAACAAATGATAATCACCTCTCTTAAAAAGGGGGGTTAAAAATGAGTTAGCAAGAGGAAACTCAAGGAAAGTTGAGGTTGGGGGGCTTGTTTGTAATCCAAAAAATTATTATCACCTCTCTTACAAAAGGGGTTAGGCACGACTGCTTTGAATCATTGTGTTGAGATGCTCAATATCTTAAAGGAAATACAATCGGCCAAGGGTTTAAGTATCAACCACTTTCAATTCATTAGCAACTTAATAATACATAGTAACATCATGAATAATAATTACAAACTAATTAAACATGATAAGCATGGCAATCCAAAAGAGCTAGCATGAGGATGGTGACCAAGGTTTACCCTAGCTACATTACTCCCTCTACTTTAATGGCTTCTTGCATCCCATTTCATTTTTTGTTTATTTATGCCACCCTTGTATTTCATCTTTGTTGGAGTTTGTGGAGATTTCTTGTCAACATTCCCATAGTCAGAGGTTGGTTTTGGGCCATATGTGGTAACTCTTAAAGGTTTTTCTCAAGTGGTGCATTAGAGTCTTGGCTTTCCTTATTTCTTGGGCCTAGGTGGTGGTGGTGGATGTCTTTGTTGCCATGTGCAAATTTGGGGTTTTCCTCATATTCTCCCTCATTTCAAGGAACTGTCAGCATTTTCATTTTCATTTATGGCGGTGTCTGATTATTTCAGCACTGGGTCTTTGTTGGTTCCTACTCCTTCCTCCAGTGAGAAGTTTATTTTATGGGGAGGTTTCTCTTTTCCCTCGAGTATGATAATGGCCTAGTAAGTTGATGAATGCAAGCTAAGCTTTTAGTCTTTTTTTCCTCATCACATTTAGCAAGGTTTCCAAGGAATTTCATCCATTTGGACCCCCATGTACCTAGACTCTTATGGGTTTCGGCTAGGTTTTCTCTAAATTTGGAACCCTTCACTAACTTAGTACTATGTGGCTCTCAAATCACTCACCCTGGCATGGGTTGTGGTGGTTAGGTTCCTTTTGAGTAGTTTGTTTGGTATCAATGAAGACCGAATCAATTATGCTTAACCCTTGGATAGCTTCTTTGTGGTGTGAGGTTGGAGGCTTCTCGGTGGTGTTTGAGGTTCTCTTTGGTTGGTTTTTTTGGGGGGGGATCCTGGTCTTTGTTGTGTATACTTTGGTGCTTTTGTTGTGTTATTTTAGTTGCTTCCAACTCCCTTTTAGGTTTAGTGTCCTTTTTGGACATGTGTTAAATGTAATTTCATTGTTTCTTCTCAAAATAAAGGAATTGTGACTTTTTTATTGGAAAAAAAAAAGATAAACATGGCAATCTATTTACTCACACAAATCAAGAAACACTTTAAACAAGTAAAATTTACTCACATTACGCATTAATTAAATGGAAAGGTTAACAAGTTAATGGAAAATGCAACAAAATTACATGCAAAATACTTGATTATCCAGTGTTACAATTATTAGTTCTAAGATATTCCATCTTCACACATTTCATTTCCTTGACTTTTTTCAATTCTTTGCACAAAATTGTGATTATTAAAATCCCCCAACCCTACCAATAGAAGTTGTGTCCCCTTGAATTATTCTAAGATGTCTCAAATTCTCTTAGGAAATCATTAATATTTAGGTCTAAGTGGAGAATCAATTAAGGCTTAACTGCCAACAAATATATAATCATTAAGAACTTGATAAGAAAGTTGAGGTTTCTCTGATGAACAAAGTAGAAACACTTATTGGTAGGTCAAAAAACACATGCTATGCATCAAAGGATTAAATGAGAAATAAATACATATACGATCATCTTGAGCACATTGAAGATGATGAATTCCAAGACCCTCCTTAAAATTCAAATACATGTGACAATTTCAAACTCATATCCAAGAAAAAGGAATCGCTCAAAGAAAACCCAAAAGAGAAGTAACAATCAATGATGACTCAACATTTGCATGCACTCCTATGCTATCAAAGGATATGCAGCTTGCCTCTAGTCAATCATCATTCCAATCACCAAGTGAAGAAAAAAAAAATCAAACAAAACAAAAAATTATATTCATCCAAAAAGAAAGTTGTGTCAAAGCTAGCAATGATTATATTCTCTAGAGTTCAAGAACTTCCACAAAACTAGACATATTTATAGATTAACAACTATAGATAGAAAAACCTCCTCCAAACAAGAGTTCCAAGTATTTCTACTAGTACGTTATCTAACATAATGAGACAAAATGCAAATAACTTGAAAGAACATTTAAACAAAGTCAGAAATGAGAACTACTACAATACAATGAATTGAGATGAAGTCTAGTTTACTCAGAAGATACCAGGGGGGATGAAGATGCTCCACCTTTTCCATTGATGCCTGCAACCCTAGCTCTGTGCAAACCCTTTCCCGCTCTCACTCTCGACCAATTATCTGCAGCCAAATAAAGCTAGATCCATCCCTCCATGGCCTCCCCCCACAGAGGAGTCGGGTGCTCCTCCCTCTCTTACAAAGAATCCCTCAACATTGTGCCTGGGATAACTCTCGAACCTACCCCAAAAATTCACCACACCCAGAAACCCATGCAAGAAGACCAACCCACTTTGAAGACTGCAAAACATACGGCACCTTAGCAGCTGCCCACGCCACACACAACCCCGGAGGCTGCCAAAACTAGAACCTGTATTCCCAAATTAGGGGACATGTAATGTCCCTTTCCAAATAGAAGCTCCAGAGAGGAGGCTTAATGGTCTAAATCACCCTGTTAGATGATAGCCAGGGCCGAAAAGGGGTAAACAGGGTTACTAGAGGCCATTTCAGTCAAAGGTGTTATATTCGGAAAGTGACATTGAGCTAAATGTGGCTAAAAGTGCTTTTAAGTCAATTTGAGCTAAAAATAGAACATACGAGCTAAAATTAGAAGTCAATAATGAATTAGGGTTTCAAGAAACTATAAGAGAAGGCTTTGCGACCTAAGTCATCATTATGTAGATTTTGACTTATCATTGAGGAGAGAGGCACGTCTCAGGAGAGGTAGCTCAGTGGATTCAAGGAGGAATACACCAGTGGTTGATTTTGGTGTTGAGAGACACACCCTAGTCATCGGGAGGTCACATAGATCTTCCATCAATCTTCAACAACAGTTTCACAGGTTCCAGCAGCAAGGGCGCACACATTTAGGGTGAGGGCACAACTTTTGAAGAGGTTCAGTGAATCAACTTGTCCTTTTCAGGGAGAGTTCAAATATTCCCCTCTAACCCAGTTGAGAGGAAGGGAAGACGTATATTTTTCTTGGTTCCTTATCAGATTCCAACAGAGGAATCATCTGGGGTGCACTTTACCGGCCATTGGGAGTGTGGCACTTGGGGAGGACACATTCAGGGTTCCCAAGCGATCATCAGCTTATATCCGGGGAAATCCTTCCAACCCATTTCAGAGTAGTCCTGGGCGATCAGTTTGAGACACACGTTATCCGATTCTGACGATGGAATCACTAGGGAAAAATTTTCCGGAGCAGAGGAGGCGCATTTCCCCCAGGGGGATCCATTCAGGGACCATATACACCAGTTGAGGTCCGAAGAGTCACCAGGACTATGAGTCAGAGCAGGGTGCATCGTTTGGGGCAATTTCCAAGCCTTTTCGAAAGGTATAGACACCAGGGAAAACTTTCCAGACTTGCAGCAGTTGTCGTACGAGCTGTCATATCCGCAACAGTTCTTCATCTCGTGCATTTCATTCTACAACATTCTTCGGGTATCGAGTATTATTGTTTTAGTTGCTATTGTATTCCTGTTAAGATCCTTTTGTCATTGATCTAGCCGAGTGATTTATTTTATTCAGACGCATTCGACAATTGTAATCCATAGAGATTTCATAATATAAGCTTTGCATTCTTTTGTCGCCATTATTATTTGAATGCTCATTTATATGCTGTAAACAATTAATACTACACACATTAGCATAGTTTCCTAGACTAGCCAAGTCAAGAACATTATAGTGGTATCAGAGCTTTAGTCCTGTCGGCTTGTGACTAAAGACAATGAGTGTAGCAGTGGACCCAGGGGTTCGTGAGCACATAGGTGACGAATATGTCACTTACAATAGACGCAAGGAGGGAAGACCTAGGCCTGATTTTCCCCCTTTTCCTCGCAGCTCAGAGGAAGAGGAAGAGGCACAGAGGGAAGCAGAGAGAAGGGCAGAGTGTGAGGTTGAGCATGAGGCAGAGAGGATGTTAGGAGACATATATGATAGACCAGAAGGTAGCAGTAAGGCCCCCATGGTCCCAGAGGCAACCTTCATGCAGGTACTCGACAATCTAGTAGTCAGTCAAAAGGCCATGACTTGGTCCTTGGCACAAATGGTTGATAGATTGGATATAATGGGCACCCCAGGCACACAAGACCCACATGCAGCGCAAGGGAACGCACGGGTAGGCAGTAGACCCCAGTCTCCAACTCGCACATACACCTCTTCGAGTAGGATTCCCAGGCCATTGTTCCCCAGTTTCCAGAGGGCACCCCTAGTGGCAACACAACAACCGATAGCACAGAGGTCGCCCACTTAGGCGGAGGACATTGCAGAGTACAGGAGGGAGTATGCAACATTGGGTCGTGACTTCCATCAGGACATGACCCTGGTCGAGTGTTGTGGACTCAGACTCAGGAACCGCCCCAGAGAGCCACAGAGAGGAGGACATCAACAATAGTAGGGGCATAACATTGATTTCATCTGGAAAGTTGGTAAACTCACCATACCTTCTTTTGACAAATCATCCAAATGCACCGCCAAAGCTTGGGTACAAAAGATAGACACATACTACAAGCTCAACCAGATGACCGAGACAGAGGCCATCAATTTCGCTACCCTACACTTGGAGGGTGAGGCACACGAGTGGTGGTATCATGGATTGGTGACGTTGGGACACAGTCACATCACCTCTTACATGGAGTTCACAAAGAGACTCATGGACAGGTTTAACATGAGGGATCTCGAGATACACTTCAGGGATCTAGCCCAGTTGAGACAAACTAGCACAACAGAGGCATTCATCATGGAGTTTCAATAGGTAGCAGTGGCAGTGACAGAGATATATGAGTCGAGGTTAATCATGTTAATCACATAGGGACTCGCATAGCCCTTTAGAAGATGGGTAAAGGCATACAAGCCTCACACATTGCAGGATGTCATCTTATGCACTCAAGACTTGGTAGACTCAATGCCAAAGACTAAACCCTTTTCCAAACCCTCTGTACCACAGAAGGAACGAGACAGGAAGCCATTCCAGAGAGAATGGAAGGCCAAGGGGAATTTGGATGATGAGACGAGACTATGAAAATTTGAAGATCGATTTAAGGCTCTGCACCCTGGATTGAGGGGTAGGGACTACATCTAGTTGCAGATTAGCAGAGGCAATGAATTGCTCCCAAGTGATGTTTCTTTTCTTCAGTTCCTCCATTACAAGCATCCTGATCGGACATGAGTGGAAAACACTAGTGTCCACAGCCTTGGACTTGGCTTGGATCCTATCAACCATTTTTCCCATACTCCTAAATAGATAGAAAGGGATGTTCATTAAGTCCTTGCCTGTGAAGTGTAGCAAAATCCTAATGTGATACTGGTATATCATATTGAATCTTCCCTCACATGTAAAATACCTTTGGATGACTTTCAACATTTTGTCAAAACCCTCAACCAAGTGGCTCCTAGGCACTTCCTTAGACAAATTATCTCCTTGATGTTCTAGTTTGAGGAAATATTTAGAAAAGGTTGTATTAAGAGTCATAGATTTGAACCACCTTTCACCAGTGTTGGGTATCTCAATGGTTGTTGCAATGGTGGCCTCAGATACTTCCATCTCAAGGGTTCCTACCTTGGTCTTAGTGCCATCAAATTTTAAAGCAAATTCTCCGGCTACCTCGGGGTGTCCCCTCTACATATTTTGATAGAAGGTTAGGCAGCGAACCCTTTGGAAGACCTCCTTGATCAGAGGTTCAACATCAAACAAGTGCATATCGGAAGGCTCGGTCCTGACTACACTCCTACCCTTGTGAGACTTCTTTTGTTGAGGTGCATCCATTGATAGAAACAGGACACCAAACACTACAATGTTATGAGAGGTATGGGAATCCAAGCAAGGACAAAAGTCTTTAGGTTTTGAATGATGGTCCTTATCTAGATTTTTCAGGGTTTCCCTTCAATTGACTTCTGAACTAGTGAGAGAACAATTTGATGGATCTAGAAAAGGAAGAAAAGCCCTTCAAAGAAAATATATGCAAGGAGGCAACACTGTCAAGTTTTAGGCTAACATTAAACCACCATTCAGGGTCATCATCATTTAAAAAAAAACAAAGGCTCCTAAACTCTTCACTGTAAACAGACTTTGAAGTGAAAATATAAAATGACATTGTGAAGGAAAAGCGTTGATGTTAGAAATGTGAGAAAAGATGATGACATTGGGTTAACACACAATTTGCAGCATTGGAACAAGGGATATGTAGCACATTTTTGTAGTAGTTTATGTAGCGTAGACAACAATGGCCAAGAAATAAATAGGCACAATAGCTATGGTAGCAAATTTGATTCAATTTCAGTAGAGGAGTCTGACAAAATTGTAAATAGGCTGAGAATTTGGTGATAGCAAGAGTAAAGGGGCCGGTTGGTAAAGGGATCCACAATTCGTAGTGCGAGGTGCTACGAAAATTTAGCAGAGCCTTAAATTGATCTTCAACAGAGCTCGTACGACTCAAGGAGTGCCTAGACACCGCGACTTGACTATAGATGTGCTTCAGATAACATGAAACTGTGTGCAACCATTCTAACCTTCAATTCCCCTTTGTCAACTAGTTTGTAGCAGAATCCGCAGCGCTTGTCTGGACTAGGAGTTTCTGCAGCACCGAGCTAGGAGCAAAATTCAAGCTTTGATAAACAATTAGAAATCTTTAATGACCAAATCACGATTATTCCTTTTGAAAACATGGATGCTGAAAACAATGAAATGACATGACATCAGCTTCATAATTGCAAATGATGATAAAGAGGGAGGGTGTACAAAAGATGCACTACAAAAACTACTAGTGAGTTGGCAGTGTACTAGAAGGGATTCTATTTGACTCCCTAACAGGTAAGGGATAGAGTGGAGAGGTTCCAGCATATGAATCGAGGTAGTGACATGTCAGGCTTGTGGTGTCATGGGGATGGTAGTGATAGCTGTCAAATCATGTGATGAACTAAGGGTATAGACCATAGGAAATGAACCAAGGGTATAAACCATAGGTGTGGGTCAAACATCTGAGCCAAGTTCCATCCTTCCATGTATTTGCGTTAACCTAAGAAAACCATAAGGAGAAAATCAAAAACAAACTTAAAAAGACTAATAATAAAAAATTAAAACCTAAGGAGAAATTTGACCCATGAAAACTCCATGTGATAACAGATTCCACCAGGGAGACCACCTAACAAGGGGTTTGAGCACACCATTGAGTTGGAGGAGGGGGCCAAACCTATGATCACCCCACCCTATCGTCATCCTAGGAGGTTCAAGGATGTGATAGAGATGGCAATTAAGGAGTTGCTAGTGATGGGACATGTCATACCTAACAACAGTCCATTCATTTCTTTAGTTATCTTAGTTCTAAAGAAGGATGGTACCATGAGGATGTGCATTGATTAATGAGCCTTGAACAAGAAAACCATCAAGAACCGATATCATATCCCTCGCATTGACGAGTTGATGGATGAACTGCAAGGGGCAGTTTTCTTCTTGAAGATTGATCTACGCTCTGGGTATCATCAGATCAACATCCAAGAGCAGGACATAGTGAAGATGACATTTCAGTGTCACTTTGGACATTGAGAGTTTTTGGTTATGCCATTTGGGCTAACCAATGCACCAACTACATTTCAGTCTTGCATGAACCACATCTTCAGGGATCAGTTGAAGAAATAAGTCTTGGTTTTCTTCGACGACATCTTGCTCTACAACAAGACATGGCAGGAGCATACAAGGCACTTGGATGAGGTATTGAGCATCATGGAGGTGTAGTCACTGTACGCCAAAGAGTCCAAGTGTGAGTTCGGTATGACAGAGCTACTTTACCTGGGACACATCATTAGTGCACAGGGGGTACAGGTACACCAGGAGAAGATCAGGGCCATTATGGATTGGTCAATGCCTAGGAGTGTGACAGAGTTTAGGAGTTTCTTTGGGTTGTGCAACTATTACGGGTGTTTTTTCTAGGGTTTTTCTCAAATTGGAGCACCACTGGTTGATCTTACCAAGCATGGGGCTTTCATCTGGACCGACTAGTCACAAAAACCCTTTGATCACATGAAGGAAGTCATGGGCACTTGTCTAGTGTTGGCATTACGAGACTTCACTTTGCCATTTGTACTAGAGTGTGACGCATCCAACGAGGGTATCGGGGCCATTTTGATGTAGGGAGGATACCCCATTGTATTTGAGATCAGGAAGCTCATTCAAATCGAGAGGTTGTACTCCATTTATGACAAGGAAATGTTCGCAATCATGCATGCCTTGACCAAATTCAGACAATATTTGGTGTGCAGCAAATTCGTGGTCAAAACAGATCCCAACAGCTTGAAGTATTTCCTTGAGCAGAAGGATCTCAATGTGCACCAACAGAAATGGGTGACGAAAGTACATGCATTCGACTTCGACATAGAATATGTCAGGGGGAAGAAGAACATTGTGGTCGATGCACTATCGAGGAGACCTGTGACATGTTCTTTGATGGATATTTCAGCAGATTGGAAATCCCACTTGTTAGTGGAGTATTCCAAGAACAAGTTCGCTTGCGAGGTTATGTATGGGAAAATATAGGATGACAGGTATAGAGTCATTTACGATGTCATATTTTACAAGGATAGAGTCTATTTGGTGCCATATTGGGGGCTCGAGAAGAAGATCCTCACAATAGTTCATGATTCACCACTAGCAGAGCATCAGGGTTTTTTCAAAACCTACAGACAAATCAGAGAGAGGTTCTCATGGAAGGGCCTCAAACAGGACATTATGAGACACATCAGTGAGTCTGTGACTTACCAGCAAAACAATTCAGAGCATACGCTTCTAGCAGGGCTACTTCAACCACTTCCCATTCCAGAGCAGAAATGGAAAAGTATATCGATAGACTTCATCACAGGCCTACCCAAGGTCCAGGGTAGGGACTGTATCTATGTAGTGGTCGACAGATTAACCAAGTTTGCTCACTTCTATGCCATACTGACAGAGTACAACGCATTTCAAGTAGCTGAGTTATTCTTCAGGGAGGTCTTCAGACTTCTTGGGTTGCCGAGGAACATCATCAGTGACCGAGACAGTCGATTTATTGGGACATTCTGGAGGGAGTTGTTTAGATTGGAAGGGACAAAGTTGACACCCATCACTAGTTATCACCCTTAGACAGATGGGCAGACCGAGATCGTCAACAAGTGGGTTGAAGGGTATTTGAGGAATTATGTAGGTGGACAACAGAGAACATGAGTCAAGTGGCTATATTTAGGAGAACATTGCTACAACACTAGTTTCCACATGTCCATTGGTATGACACCCTTCCGAGCATTGTACGTATATGATGCTCCCACTTTGGTAGACTTGGTTTTCGGGGAGAGAAGAGCTCCCAAGGCCAAGGATTTGATCACATTGAGTTAGGAGATTCTCAAGTTGTTGAAAGAGAACCTGCAGACGACACATAACCTACAGAAGATGAGTGCGGACAGACACAGGATAGAGTGCAGCTTTGAGGTCAGGGATCTGGTTTTCTTGAGACTTCAACCCTACAGACAATCATCTCTAAAGAAGAGTGGGGTTTAGACACTCAAGCATAGATTTTACGGCCCTTACAGGATCATACGTCGAGTAGGCGTGGTTTCTTATGAGCTAGAGCTTCCAAGGGGGAGAAAGATTCATAACACGTTCCACGTATCTTGCCTCAAAAAGGCAGTGGGACAATTCATCAACACATAATAAAAGCTTCTCCCATTGAATGAGGAGGGATAGTTGGAGTTGGTTCCGAAGGAGGTACTAGAGTTCCGACAGCGGAAAATGAGGAGCAGGTTCATCAGAGAGTGTTTGTTCAGATGGAGAGGGATTTTAGTAAAGGACGCTACTTGGGAGAGCAAGTAGGTGTTGCAACATCCTATATTAGTATTGCTTGAGGACAAACAATTTCAGGAAGGGAGGAATGTAATATCCCTTTCCAAATAGGAGCTCTAGAGAGGAGGCTTAATGGTCTAAACCGCCCCGTTAGACTATAGCCAAGGCCATAAAGGGGTAAACATGGTTACTAGAGGTCATTCCAGTCAAAGGTGTTATATTCGAAAAGTGGCATTGAGATAAAAGTGGCTAAAAGCACTTTTAAGTCAATTTGAGATAAAATTAGAAGTCAACGGTGAATTAAGGTTTTGGGAAGCTATAAGAGAAGGTTCAGCGACCTAATTCATCATTATGTAGATTTTGACTTGTCATTGAGGAGAGAGGCACATCTCAGGAGAGGTAGCTCAGTGGATTCCAGGAAGAATACACTAGTGGTCGGTTTCGGTGTTGAGAGAACCACCATAGTCACCGGGGAGGTCACATAGATCTTTCATCGATCTTCTACAATAGTTTTGCATGTTGAAGCAACAAGGGTGCACTCATTCAAGGTGAGGGAAAAACTTATGAGGAGGCTCAGTGGATCGACTTGTCCCTTTCAGGGAGAGTTCAGAGATTCCCCTCTGATCCTGTTGAGAGGAAGACAAGGCACATCTTTTTCCTGGTTACTCGTCAGATTCCGATGGAGGAATTAGTTGGGGCGCACTTTCTGGACATTGAGAGTGAGACACTTGGGGAGGACACATTTGGGGTTCATGAACGATCATCAATTCAGATCCGAGGAAATCCTTGCAACCCATTTCACAGTAGACCCAGGCGATCAGTTTGAGACACACATCAACTAATTCCGACAGAGGAATCACTAGGGCATAGTTTTCCAGAGTAGAGGGGGCGTGTTTCGCCTAGGGGGATCCATCCAGGGACCAGATACACCAATTGAGGTTCGGACAGTCACCGGGATTGTGAGGCAGAGTAGGGCGAATCGTTTGGGATAATTTCCAGGCATTTTCGAGAGGTATAACCACTAGGGTGAACTTTCCAGACATGCAACAATTGTCGTACGAGCTGTCATATCCGCAACAATTCTTCATCTCATCCATTGCATTCCACAACATTCTCCGGGTATCGGGTATTATTTTTTTAGTTGACATTGTATCCCAGTTAAGATCCTTTTGTCATTGATCTAGCCGAGTGATTTATTTTATTTAGCCGCATTCAACAATTGTACTCCACAGAGATTTCATAATATAAGCTTTGCAGTCTTTTGTTGCCATTACTATTTGAATTCTCATTTATATGCTATAAACAATTAATCCTACACACAAATTAGCAGATTTTCATAGACTAGCCAAGTCAGGGACATTACAGGACAAACCACGTACTAAACTTCCGCCAGCTCGCATCAATGCCATAATCAAGTACATGAGGACTTACACGCTCATAGGCAAGTTCATTAGAATTTGGCTAATGGAACGTGCACTGCTAAACTGGATCGTCACGAAATGGAAACCCAAGGCACATTTTGACCTCCAAATAGGCTCAAAATGATTCTTCATTATCATCTTCACTCAGCTCGATGACAGAGAAAAAATATTGGAAGGGGGTCCCTACTTCTTCAATTCAAAAGGTTGATACCTTCGGAACTCGACAAAATGCTTCAACCCAAACAAAGAAGATTTTACCTGGGCGCTTGTCTGGATCAAACTTTACTCCTTGCCTCGAGGCTATTGGGATGATGAAACCCTTAAACATACAGGCAACGCTTTGGGAAACTTTGTTAAAATAGCAGAGCAAACAAAAACTAACAAGTACACCTCCTATGCCAGGATCTACGTTTACATGCACATTGCCAAAGCCCTGTCGAACTCTATTTGCTTGGCGCATGAAGATATGGAATGGATCCAAACTCTAGACTATGAACACGTCCCCTTCAGATGTTGCAAGAGCCATGAACATGGGCACCTCTTCAGAGACTTCCCACAAAACAAGCCAGCCACAACTCTCAAAGATGCCACTCTCATGGACGAGGAAGGATTCAGAACAATCCCCACTCGATGACGAAAAAATTAGAAATCCCATGCCGAAGA
Source organism: Picea engelmannii (assembly GCA_009831015.1). NCBI lineage: Eukaryota > Viridiplantae > Streptophyta > Pinopsida > Pinales > Pinaceae > Picea > Picea engelmannii. The sequence continues at coordinate 410,659 of ML781351.1, read as the reverse complement.
CAAATCCATGAACCCATCAACAAGCAAGATCTTTCAAGCCCTTTCGCAACAATCAAATGGGGGTGGAACCCATAGAGGAATAAATCCAGTCGACCCCCAAAAAGCAACACCAGGAGCACATTCAAAACCAAGAAAGCACTCCATCTTCAGATCCTACCCCCACAAAGATCAACCCCCAACCCACCTTGTCCTCATTATCACTTCCAGAGAACCCGATCTGTTCCACCAGTCAAGATTTTGATGCGCTAATGGATGAAGACATGGGAGATATGGATCTGGGACTAGAAGATGCATGCAAAAAACACACTTTCCACACGATAGCCCCAAAACAGATTCATCTCCTCAAGGAAGTCCTCAACAAATCCAAACTGTGTCCCAGACTTGGGATACAAAATAACCCTCCAACTGATCTGAAAAAGGATGTCAAAGATCTCAAAAAGTGAGGGTGAAAAACAGATCTCCAACGCATCGCCTCTTTGGGTTCCAGGTTAGTGGAGTTAAGGCAATACGCTCAGCTCACTGAATTTTTCTCTTCTAACACACAAGGTTCCCAATGAAAGTCATCTCCTCGAATGTTAGGGTTATCAATGGTCTCAAATAACATAGAATGATCTAAAAATGTATAGATTTCAACAAAAACTAAAAATGTTGAATCAACATCTAAAAGAGTGGAACAAAAGGACCTTTTGGAACATCTTCTTAGCCAAAACCTCACTAGAGAAGAACACGGAGACCTTACAGAAACAAATCATTATGGAAGGATACTCAAGAGCTCTCTCACACAAAGAAACATAACTCCAATCCCAAATAGAGGAACGATGTCAGCAAGAAGAAATGCTCTCGAAACAAAAATCAAGAATCTCCTGGCTGAAGGAAGGCGAACGCAACACCTCTTTATTCCACCATTCAACCCTTTAGCATAGAATGCATAACTAAATCTATTGCCTTAAAAATTAATATGGCACTCGGCTCGAAACCCATAAGGACATCGAAGTTGAACTGGTCTCCTACTACGAATATCTACTCATAGAGGAAAATTGCTTCAGGGCAGACGCCATTCAACGAGTAGCCGACCACAACCCCAGTCTCGTCACTAACCATCACAATGCCTCCCTAATGCACCCAATCACTCTCCAAGAGGTGGGCCTTGCGGTCATGCAAATGAAAGAAGACACAGCTCATGGGCCGGATGGTTTCATAGTCAACTTCTTCCATGCCTGTTGGGATCTGCTTAAGCTGGATGTGTTGGACATTGTGGAAGAATCACACAACCGTCAATGGATCCTCCCTGCCCTCAACACCACCTTCCCCACCCTTATCCCCAAAGAAGAAAATTTTGTAGCTCCAAGTAAGTACAGACCCATAGCTCTTTGCAATGTTATCTACAAAATCATCACTAAAGTCATAGAAAACAGGTTAAAACCTCTACTGCCCCTGCTCATCTCCTTTGAAAAAACTGGTTATGTCGAGGGCAGGCATATCCTAGATGGAATTATTCTTTCCCATGAGATCATTCACTCTCTAAAAACCACCAAGAAACCAAGCACCCTCTTTAAACTGGACCTCTCCAAAGCTTTTGATCGCCTCAACTGGGAGTACATTGAAAAGATTCTCCTAGCCTACGGCTTCAGTCAAGACTAGGTACGATAGATACTCTCTCTTCTCTCATCTTCCTTTTTCTTTTTTCTCATCAACAAATCTCCCTCCCCCACCTTCATCCCCTGCCATGGAATTCAACAAGGAGACCCCCTCTCCCCTTTTCTCTTTATCCTCATGGTTGAAGGCTTAAGTCGAATGTCAACAAATGTCATCTCAATTGACTCTCTTAAAGGACTAAATATCCACAATATTCATCCCTTGACCCACCAACAATTCATGGATGATAACCTGCTCCTGGCACACCCCTCCATTCAAAAGGCATGCACCCTTAAAAGCCTTCTCAACACCTTCTTTGATGCCTCAGGAGCCTCTGTTAACTTGGACAAATCTCTCATCTTCTTTTTCAACACACCCCCCATCACTCAACGAAAAGTTTCTAGAACCTTGGGTTTTTTCTCCTCCTCTCTCCCCTCCAAGTACCTGGGCACTCCCCTAATCGCCTCAACCATCAAACACTCCACTTGGAAGGAACTCATAGATAAATTAATTGAAAATATCTCCTCCTGGACCTTCATAACCCTCAACCTCGCAGGGTTGCTAGTTCTTATCAAATATGTTCTGCAAACAATGTCGATGTATCTCTTCTTTGTATTGGCAACTCCCAAATGGGTTCTCAACTCCATTCGGAAGTTACAAAAGACTTTTCTCTGGAGTGGTGACAATAACACCCACAAATGGGCTCTAGTAAAATGGGACACAATCTGTTCACCGAAGCATATGGGTGGCCTTAGCCTAAGGGATCCCATCAAGAGTAATGAAACTCTCAGCGCGAAAACCTGGTGGAAGTGGATATCCAACAACACAAGCCCTTGGGCACAACTCTAGAACAAAAAATATTCCCCAAACTGGGATCCTCACAACATGATACACTTCACTCCCAGCTCTCAAGGCTCACTCATTTGGAATTATGCAAAATGCTAATGTGACCTCATCCAACAACACAGCTTTTGGGAAATTAGAAATGGCGCCCATGCAAATTTCTAGTTGGACTTCTGGCATCAACTTCCAATCTTGGAAAGACAACATAAATTACTGCCACAAGGCAACACAAAGGTTAGGGACCATTGGCACACTACAGATCAGCAAAACTTCAGGCACTTGTTACCGTTCCATAATTCCCTTCTCCATCTATCAGCAAAAACCATAACAAAAATCACGCAAGACGTAAGCAATCAGAAGATTCAAATCAGTTAGGACAATGACAAGCTCAGATGGGGGTACTCGCCAAAAGGAATCTTCACTGTCAAAGAATCATATCAACTCCAAACCCCCCCCCCCCC
>ML781351.1:340767-407619 GCA_009831015.1 Picea engelmannii | reverse complement strand
TGGCTGGGCCAAGCTTTGGTCCCTCATAACTTGGCCAAAAATCTCAATCTTTCTCTAGTTGGTCCATCATAGGCGCATCCTCACTTGGGACAACATCCTCAATAGAGGATTCTCTGGACCTTCAAGATGTGCTCTTTGCAACAATAATGAGAAATCCATAGACCATTTACTTAACAATTGTTCTTTCTCCAACAAAATATGGGATAAGGCGGAAATGGTTTGTAGAAAATATGATCCAACTCATGGAAACATAACTCATACTCTCAAAAAATGGGCTGACAATCCCTACCAAAACATAATTCTCTACCACCTCTGGCAACTGCTCCCGGGATTCATAGTCTGGAACATCTCGAAAGAGCGCAACCGTTGCATCTTTGGAGACTAGTATTCCTCAGAAGACACCATATGTACCATTTGTAGGAAACAAATATTAGAAACAATTCATCTCCAATCCCGGTCTAACCTCAACTTCAAAGCACAGATAAACAAATATTTAATTCTTCAGTGATGGGACATCACCCCTGCCACCCACGTGGGGCCCCCCTCTTTTGCATATTCCCACACGAGGGCCTCCTCTAGCCCTGTAATATCCCCAAGGACGAGCCCCTTTTGTATTTATGAATTGTAAACATGTTTTGTAGGCTGGTGAGCTGAGTGTTGATAAGCTGGTGGGCTTATGTGTTTATTGGGCCGGACAGCCCAAGTGTTAAAGGCTAGGAGCCTGATTTTGTATATGTAATTATGAAGATCATTAATAAAATATAAACATTGTTGCGTGCAGACCGACCATGAAGAAAGACTGATGGGGGACTAAGATTCCACATAGTGGGTAAGGGAAAGAGGGTTGAAAAGGTTGGAAAGAAGGGCTAAGATTAGGGGCTTAAGTCCTTGAGAATAATAATTTATTATTATTCCAAAGCTGTGTGAAAAACATGTTTTTTATCCTAAGTCTTGGGAGAGGCAACGTGTGCAAAAGGGAACGCATGTAGCTCCAGGAAGAAAAGTGTCAACCTGGGCGCATGCAGTTAAAAGCTGAAGTGTCAGCTGTGTTGGGGGTTCGCTACCCATTCTTCCATCCTCAACCTGAGTTCGCGGGGATCTCCATCTGAACCCATTTTGCGTCTGCGTCTGCATCTGCCTCTGCATAACCTTGCACATCTGAGAAACTAGTGGGAAGGGAGAATTGGACCTATGTGTCCTGTGAACCCAGGTTTATCCACACTGCAAATCTGAGTTCTTGCTTAACCGTTTGGGTTGTTGTCCTATGTGATACATGAGCCATGTTGTGTTTTTAGTGGGACTATTGTTGTTTTTGGATGTCCATACCCAATTTCCTATTGTTGTTGTCACCCGTGAGTTAACCGAATGCGATTGTTGTTGTTGTTATCCTTACCTTGCGGGAATTGAGTCGAAAGTGGTTGAAGAAGTGGGTTGTCGGGCCCGTGGTTGAAGAGGCAGGTTGTCAGGCATGTGAGCAGCTCTCTCCAGGGGAGAGAGTTTGTTGGGAAGTGATTTTTTTTTAGAGAGAGTCTAACACTAGCTATGGAGCTCTGAGAATTCATGATCCAACCTGTTGTCGAGACCCGAAGAGGGAGGTGAAGCAACCGATGGACTGTGTGACAGTGAAGGTGTATACTCCCGGGTGGAACATGCATGTGGGGAATGAGAGTTTGTGAGTAGTGGGCGTAAGAAGGCTCCTAGAGAGAATCCTTATGGTTGCACTATGCAGTTTTCCTGTAACCTCAGCCTAGTCTAGGATTCCTTTGCCCTGGGTGGAGCTTAGTCCCAGCTCGGGGGTGACCCACTGCTGAGCGTGATGAGCAACGTGATCTAATGCTGGGAGGTTCGTGGAAGGTATGCACGTAGTTGGTGGTGTTACGCTAGTTTAAAATATAAGTATCAATCTGTGCTTAATTTATACGTTATGCATGTTTGTGCTACTGATGCTTGAATGTTATCATGTGTTATGTTGCATATGGATTTACTGTTAATCTTATTTTCAATGTGAATGGTAACATTAACTCTGTGTTATGTGTTTAATTTTCGATTAAAATGCATGTTATATATGTGTGTGTGTGTGTGTGTTTCCTCAAACTCAACTTTGATGGTGCTTCAAAAGGTAATTCTGGTCCGACGGGTTTTGGAGGCATCTTCAGAAACAACAAGGGAGCCATAGTCCATCTTTACTATGGAACCATTGGCCATAATAGTAACAATGTCATTAAACACTCGGGTCTCCTCAAGGGCCTCAGAATTGCTCGACAAAGAGCTCTCTTTCCTCTCTTAGTCGAAGGTGACTCTCATCTAATCATATCTATGGCTATTCGTCTTCAAAATGGCTCTCGAAGATAAAAAAATATCCCCCAGTTGGCATCTAGACCAAGGACTTTAGAATCTAGACCAACTTTTGGATTTCAAGGACTCCATCTCCTTCCTCCACATCCGGCGCAAGGCGAACACCCTGGCAAACAAAATTGCCAATGAAAGCTTCATGGACAACTCTTACCTCCAGGAACTCACTATGGATGAGCTCTCCAACCACTCCCTCAGGCGAGTCTGTATCGACATTGCGCTCAGGGACTCTTCTCCCTTGGATCCAGGTGTCCACCTCGCAGGTTCTGCCACCCCCCTCAACATGCACTACGATGATCGGTCACGAGCCACCTCACCCCTCCTTCTTGCACATTAATCGTCCTGTGCTTGCTCATTAAACGTCTTATCCCATCCTCCCATGGCTCCCGCACTCCTCCTTATTGGGTTTTGTACGCTGCAATAGTCCACATGCCTAAGACGGCTGGTAGCCTTAATGGCGCTGGATTTGACCCCCCCTCTCGATGCCTATCTCTCGGCCACCCACGAGCTCTCCTATCATTCTTCAATTGTGGACTTCTCATGCTAGCTCTCTATTATACACAGGTGGTCTCTCTCTGCTCATTGTTTCAGGCGGTGGCTCTCCTCCCTTGCAATGCCCAAAAATCATAATTATTCCCTCATGCCTCCCCCTAGGTGAGCCATCCCCACCCTGGGGCGAAGTGGTCGCGGAGGGCGAGCCTCCACAGTTCCTCCCCTGCCCGTCCTGGCCAACCAGGATGGTTATGACCGTTCGGTTCTTGAATCGTTGCAATAGCTTCTAGACGATTGGGAAGAAGAGGTCTCGAGCTCCCTCTCGGCATCCCATCGCACCTCCAAACATCGTAGCATTTATTGGGTGGTAAAAAACCTCCTCGCTCAGCCTCGCGGGCGTCTTTTTTAAGAGCCCCCCCATCTCACCACACTAACCCCACTCCCCCATCGTTCACTCTCCTCCCTCTGATCCTCCCTCATCGTACACTCGTCCACCTCCTTCAACGGCCCACCATAATGCCTTAGTGACTCAAAAGACTCCCAATAACTCAGTAGCGGCGACGGCTCCAGACTAGCACAATTCGTTGAGCGCTCCCTTCATCAAATGCATAGGTATCTCAGTCAAGGAGCCAAGCTCAGACACCTCCAGCTCCTCTAGTGACAACGACGACAATCTCGGTGGCTGCCCAGTGGTGGAAGAAATTTCGGCGGATGGTCCTCCCGCTGTGACCGACAAGCACTCTTGATGCTTAGGCCCTTGTTTCTTTTTTTTCTAGTCTTTATATTTTGAATTTGCAAGCTTTTTCCTGGTTTCGTGATTAGCAAGCAAACGAAAAACTATCTCTAAGTTTTGTAAGCATGGTTTCCCTTCAAGGGCAGGCATAACACTCCAGTCTCTTCCCTTCCTGGTTTCCCATTAAGGGCAGGCTCAAGTTTTTGTCCATTCTAAGGGACAATCACTAAATTTTTATTGTAATTCTATTGTATTTTTAATAGATTAGTTCCAGAACTTACAAAAAAAAAGTCAGAAACGAGCACTACCTTGTTCTTCTCTCCCCTCACCAAATTGAGGGGACCTTCAATATTCATAGGATCATGAATTCGATGGGCAATTTCATCTTCTATTATCAATGGTTGATTGAAATTATCGGTGCCATGATTGTTAGAGGCAAAGGAGAAAGAATCCATACGTTGAGAGAGAACCAAGAAATGAAGTATGTTGCACTCTATCTATAGTGATTCAATTCGTCATTTTCGAAGTAGAAGAAGACTCGTGATATTAGCATTATGTGTGGCATTGGCATGTTCAAGCTCAAAAGAATTGGAGGAGATTGTCATTAGTGCATTGTTGTTGGCTTGAATATTGTCTTCATGCCTGCGAATGACTCATTGATATCGTCATTGTCCATGATTTTCTATCCACACCTTGCACACAGACACAATCCAAAAAAGAACTATATGGACAAATTAAGACAGCTAGCCAAGAAACCAAAGCAACAGACCCCAAACTAAAAGGCCAAATTTCATGCCACATAGAGAAAATAAAATCTAAAATTAACCCATTCTTGCTACTCCAAAAAACTATATCAGAGACATCACTTATGAAGAGACCCAAAAAGAAAATTTGAGGAGTTAGGGCATGCCTAGCCAGAACACTGTGATAAAAGGGAGTTACCAACATTGAAATCCAAGCACATCCTTGCACCACTATCCTTGAACTCCGCTCACTAAAAACTAGTTGTGTCCACTCTAAGAAACAAAAATCCTCGCCAATAGAACATAGAATTTGCTACCATGTCCCAAACCCAACAAAAACCAAGCCAAAATGCAAAGGATTCACCCTAGAGTGGAGCATAGAACTCGCATTGTCCCATATTTCATGAGGAAACTCATCTCTGCACATTGAATTACCACAAATGAGACTTTCCAAGCCATTTGGAAATGTGGAGCTAGCCACCTCATATCGTCCTTCCCTAATCTCATCTAGCTATTGATAATTGATGAATGGATGTTGGATGTAGCGCCAATTAATGTCCACTAGCAGTTTGATCCATGGGATTAAGCAATAGCTTAGATACCCATTTTTATTTAGTACTCCTAGACATAAGGAAGAGGCTAACCTTACCCAATTATTTGCTTCCCCAATCAATTCCCTCTTAATGTGGTAAAATGGGACCTCATCGAATTGAGATAAGACTCATTTGATTCGAGAGACAAAGGAATTTAACTTGTTCCCCCTTAGACTTGATAGTCCGATCACTACTTTAATAATCAACATTAAGTCCCCAAACACTAACAAAGACCTGAATCCTTCATTCTCTGCAATGAAAAGACCACACCATAGCGAGTAAGACTAAACTAAGTTGTAATGTTCCCCAACTTGACTGGGGTCCATTACTTGTGGAATACATATAAACTAAAAAATTTCTGATAACTAATCTCTTAGCTTACCAGCTACATAAATTTAATCGTGTACGATACCATAAATTTAAATGCGTCTACAACATGGTAAAATCATATGAATGCAGCTCATAAACTCATTACAACAACATATAAAACATTTTCATACACAATGATCCGAAATCAGATTCAGAAGCCTGTCAGGGCATGAAAAATGCTCAAAAATGAAAGTGCTCGGAATCCGATGAAACCAACACCATTGCGTCTGTCTCGTCTTCCTGATTCCGTTGGTATATTTTTTTTGTCAAACGGAGTCCATATGGAGAAGATATCGCATTATGTCCGCGAAGCCAAACAGGCAAAATTTTGGATGCTGACTGTACCTGTTCGTACAGTCCGTACAGGACACGTGGAAGATCCATATGATGACACGTGGTAGGTCCATACAGGACACGTGGCAGCCTCCGGCAGTGACACGTGTCAGGCTGATTTGACATTTTTGGCGCGCAGTTGGACCAATCCTAAAGTGACACGTGTCACCACTGGAAGGGTGACACGTGGCACAGATGACGTCAGCGGATGATGTGGCACGAATGACTGGACCGTACGACTTCTGACGTGGCAAGGCTGACTGGGCGTACGACAAGTGACGTGGACCAATAGGTGGTTGACACGTGGCATTCATCGAGTGGATGTAAAAGTGCCACGTGGCCCAATCACGGGTTGCCACGTGGCACCCCAGGTTTTGTCAATATGGCCTGTGTCAAAATTTTTGGGGTCCGGGGAATTCGAACCCCGAACGTCCCACCGTTACGCCTTCGCAAGCACCAATGAACCGTTGGACCACCGGATAATTTTTGTTATGTAAACGGGGAAATGAATATTTAAATTTACATGTTGTATTATATTGCGCGGGGTCGGGCCGGGGCTTGGCCCCGACCCCGGTTTCATTGTGTTTACATGCGACCACAAGCGCGGGGTGTTAACTCTTTGCGCGGGAGTTGGTAACGGTCGACCCCCGGTCCTATGCTTTGTATATGACCATTGTTTTTAAATTGGGCGCGAATGTTTAAACCGGCATGGGAGCTATATGCGCGGGGTTGTTTTAATGTGACCCGTGGTTATGTGAAATGGGGCATGGTTCTATGTTTTTAGCACGAGGTTCCATTGTAGTGCCACGAGACCGGGTGCGAGCGTGAGGGCTAGGGGCCAGCGCTTAGCCCTTTGGGCTAGCGCTTGGCCCTATGGTGCCCATATGACCATTTAGAGGGGGCGCGCGCCCAGGAGAGGGGGCTTAAGCCCGTTTATTAACTATGTTATAGTTAAAGTGGGTTTTATAACCACTTCTTGGTTTTTTAAATGTAATTAAGCCTTTTTAATGTAATTAACTCATTTTTGGGAGTTCTTGGGCTTTTTTTGAGCCTAATTTCATGGAGGAAGTTGGAGATGGATAACCAACTTCCCCACTATTTAACCAAGGCCATTTTGAGGCCAAGGGGACAGCTTTTGGTGAGCAATTCAGAGCAGAGATGCTGAGGCAAGCCAAGTCAAAGCCAGTTTGAGGCAGGGAGACCATTGAGGAGGAGATGTTGTCGGACGATTTCTAAGAGCTCCGGACATCCGTTTCGCGTGCCGTCTTTTGTGCAAGATTCTAGAGATCTGGGCGAACGTGACCAGATCAGTCTGGAAACCATTCGGCATTGTAATGATGTACCATTGATCTTTCGAAAAGAAATAAAGAAGCCTCCCCCACAGAGAAAAGGCCCGGAGACGTAGGCAAAGTTGTGCCGAACTCCGTTATCAACCTGTGTATTATGGTTTGTTGTTTCTTATTGTTTTTCAGATCTGCAAATATGTAAATGGCTGTATAACTCCTTTTCTTTTCTCGTTCTTTCGCTAAGTTTCCCAATGGTCAATTAATGCATGCAAATAAAAACTCAACCATAAGTCATTCGAAAAATCCTGACGGATCACACAAAGTAAGGCACATCCATTTAGCTCCTAAATATAACACACAACAAGATAAAAACACTTATCTTTTTAAATCAATTGTGCAAACAACTTCTTGGTACGAATGTTCCACCCGACCATAGACTTTATGTTCCAAATATCAACAACAAGTCACCCCCGAGTTGGGGTCAAGAATTCACAAAAGAGGATGATCTTTGATTGTTCGCTCATAACTCTGAAAATCCCACAACCCATTGGTATTTTTCTAAAGTTATCTTGATTTTCCACTAGCTCTTTTCCTCTCGACCTGTCCAGCCCAAGGAATGTACTCCTTCACTACTCTCAGTCCACTAGGCATCCCATTCATTTATCAAGGCCTCTCTGGTGCAGGTAACCAAGAATCTCACTATTGGGAACTCAAGGGAACACACATAGAAATATCTTATTGTTGCAATGCAACTCTCACAAAAGTTCACTCTTTAGGCTTGACAACCTTGTTCTTTTGCAAGCCTGACAACTTGCTTCTTTAGTCTTCAGCTCCAAAAATGCTCCAACATTCACCTTCCATTGATGCTCAAGCTCCAACATTCTTCTGTTATGTTCTTTGCTCGTTGTTCATGCAAAAATATGATTGTTTAAACTACTCCTCTCTTCCCATACAAATTTTCTTATTTTTCCTATTTGTTTGACTTCTACTCATCCCCAAGTTGATTGTACTTCAGATCAGTCCCCAATAACTATGGGATGTCACTGATTACACCCACCCTCTTACAGATATTCGATGATTTGGTTCTTCCACACTCAAGGGAAATCAAAAGGTTCACTCAAAGCATAAAAAATAGCGAAAATGATTTGAGAAAATAAACTCATGGCTAAAACCCCCTTCTCTTCTAGATTAATCAGCCTCCATCTCTATCCATGTTCTCTAGTAGTCAGCATCACATTTTATTTTTTTAAATTTAGAAATACATTTTGCATATTACATCACTTGCCCACAACCATACATTATTTCTACATTACGCTTTAATTAAACTAGGGATTATGGTGGGGATGTTACATTCACCCTCCCCTACAATTGTGCACCATACTTGGTGCATAACACTATGCCAAAATACATGTACAATTTACATCGTAATATTAAAAAATACAAGAAAGTTATGCAATTTTTACCCTCATGCAACAGTTCCAACCATGTTCTCATGTTTCCTTTCAACCTGCTAACCCCAGGAATGTTCTTCCTTCACTGCCCTCAGTCCATCAGGTTGCACCATTCACTTATCAAGCTGTCAACGCAGGTGACCAAGAACTCTAAGATGGGGTTCTGAAACTCTAGTTGCCCAAAACAGACTCTTGCATTATGTTTTCTTCAAAATTGACAAAAATTGCTAGTATTCCTACCACATAGTTTATTTGTGCTCACATGTTGCATCTTTAGGGCCGTAGCAAGTCCATTGAACCTTTACCATCCCTATAGCTTTCTTCCTGAGCACTTTGAATTTCAAGTCCAGAATGCGCATTGTGTCCACCCGAAAGTCTCCTTCGTGTTCCACCTGGATCATAGACCAATCAATTATGTGGTTAGGGTCGAGCATATATTTCTTTAATAATGACACTTGGAATACATTATGCACTCTCATGGATGCAGAAAATGTTAGCATATATGCAACTGGCCCTATCTTCTCTAAGATTTCAAAAGGCCCACAATATTTTGCTACCAACTTTGGGCAGAAATCCAATCTTAGCGAACTTCTCTTCACTTTCACTTTTAAAAATAGATGTTTTCCCACGTTAAAATATCTAAAAGTTTTGTTCTGGTCTCCAAAGTTATTTTGCCTGTTATCTCAGCTTACTTACGTGTTACACTTCCTATCGTACAATGCTTCAAATGGGCTCATTTTTAATGAGGCTTGACACCCATTATCGTAATCGAATTCAACTAAGTGGATGTAGTCTTCCCACGTTGATGGTTGGTCCCTCACATATATTATGAGCATGTCTTCGATTATTCTATTGCTCCTCTTTGTTTTCCCATCAGACTCTTGGTGATACGTTGTACTAAGATTTAAATTTGTCCCAAATCCTTTCAACAAACCTTTCCAAAATTTGGAAGTAAACTTTGGATCTATGTCTAAACATATTGCCTCAGGCAATCCATGTATCTTGACAACTTCTTTCATGTAGATCTATGCAATATTTGCTACTGTGTGTGTAGTTTTCACTGGGATAAAATGTGCGGCCTTAGTCAATTTGTCCACCATCACCATGATGGAATCGTGTTGTTTCACTGTCAGGGTTAGCTTTGTAATAAAATCCACTATGAATACCTTCAATTTCCATTTTGAAATGGGAAATGGTTGTAGCAACCCAGTTCGATGTCTATGCTCAGTTTTCACCTTCTAGTACTCTAGACACCTGGTTATATAATTAGCCACTTATTTCTTCATTACAGGCCAAAAAAAATTGGCTCCTCACAGTTGCAATGGATTTTTGATATCCTGGATGTCCAACATAGAGTACATTATGCATTTCCCTCATCATTGTATTTTCCATTTCACTAGAGTTTACACCTTGCCTCGATATACGAGAACTCCATCTTCCCTTAGCGCGAAATATTTAAATTTCTACTGCAAATCACCTTGTTGTAATGCGCTTCTTATCTGCAGGTAGCACTAATATGAATTTGTTGCTTCAATAAATTTTTCTTTCGTATCAGTCCTATACATGTTGATGGTTGCAATATGCATCTCATGCACCCTTCTACTGAGTGCACCAACCACTTGATTTTATTTGCCTTTGATGTGCTTAATTTCAAATTCATACTCACTCAGAAATTCAAGCCATCTAGTTTGTCTAGCATTTAATGTTGGTTGATTTGTAAACTATCATGGATATTCCATTGGAATAATTTGTCACAACAGATCTGATAAAAAAATTGAAATCTACCTATGAAGGTTAAATTCCTTTCTATTTCCATAATATTTAGTTATTGATTTTATGCTTATGCATGAAATAGATAAAAATGCAGAAAATATAGAACAATAAAATACAATCACACACCATCCCCAAAATGACAAAAATATTTGCTCTAGGAAACCCTTACGGGAGAAAACCAAACTAGAAGGTGAGGCTGATCTATTCTCTTTTCTTTGGTTTGGAAATAATGCAAGTACAAAGGAGAAGGCACTCTCTATGGAGTTACTTGAGACCTGTGGCATGTTAGGCTGCTACATAACATTAACCCCCTTTTTATGCTCTCTAATTTCTCACTCTTAGTTGTTATGCTCTACTGTGGAATTGTTATCCCCCATTTCCAGGGGTAACTAAGGAGACGATGTCTTGAGGTCCTCAGGTTGTAGACATGGAGTACTGAGAGATGGATTGACTGACAGTGTCCACTCCCATATACAGATCCCTGACTCACCACCATACTTCTTTGTTCGTCATGATGACATTCACCACACCAACTTGCTCCTGGAAGACAATGGATCTTGCTCCACGAGGTAACAAGTCCAGTGTCATGGTAAGTGTCACTTAATAGTTGAAGCATTTGAATATGTTGCATTAAATTTTCTCTTGATTATGGAGCGTTTTCTTGGAAATTATGTTTTTTTCCCTATTTCACCTTGGTGAGTGTCATGGTTTCCTAGAAAGTGGCCACCTTTAGGGAAAGGGTTTCTACTGGGGATCTCCTTGAAGGGTCATCGCACCATTCTCACTCATACTTGCTACCTTCCATTGCTTCTTCCCCTCTGTTTACCCATCTTTTAGGTTTTCGGGCTTATTGACCCAAGAAGGGCATGTACCTCGTTTCATGGAAAGAAGGGGCCACTAGGCTTGAAGATGCCTTGACAAAAACATCATGCAATAAAATATCACTTTGGGATCCCAAGAACAATGAAACACCTCTCAAAAAATGAGGGACCCATCATTTAAATAACTAATTGATCAATAATGATTTTCAAGGTAGAGCGTACGTGGGATATGCATTTCTTTTTAGTGCTCCTTATTGTCTTCAACTTGGAAAAGCATGCAAACCGAGGTAGAGCATATGTGGGCCATGCATTTCCTTTTAGTGCCCCTTACTATCTTCAACTTGGAAACACATGCAAAATGAATGGCTAATGAAGGGCTTGGAGAAAAATGCTTTAAAAACAAAAAAGAGAAAAAGGATGTGGCTAGCCCTTAACAAAGCACCCATAAATGAGATAATATGAGCCCTTGTATGTCATGAAACCCCATAACTAGAAGTCTAACCCCATCCACCTCACATTCACTACATAACCTAGAAAGGATTATGACACCCCTGCTTGAGGAATTGGTTCACCCAATATGGCCTTATGACACCCCTCCCATATCTAAATTTGACAAATTGCATAGGGTCTTTGAACACTTATTTGATTTGAAAGGGTAGATTTTACGCACATGTTTAGATGGTTCTTGTATGAAATGTGATTTACTTGGCATGATACATATGACCCGAGACCCTTGGAGGGCAAATTTACTTGTCTTTGCAGGACCTTGCTTGTTGGATACTTGTGTAGGAACAAGCCTTGCCTTCATGGGGGCATGAAGCCCATAGATTGAATTCCATACCCCACTCATTGGGACAACTTGGATGAGGGACGTTGCCTTTGAAGGCATTTGATTATCCATTTGAGGTGACTTGCTAGCCTTCCTAGGCCCAATGTTTTCCTTTGGAGGCCATACACTTCACTTTTGCGGCATGATGTCATCACTTGGAAGGCTAGGGTTTGGTGGTGCAAGGTGTTTGATGATGATATGACATGTTTATTGAAGGAAGGCCCTAACACATTGACATTTGTCCTTGGGAGGCCCAAGGACTTCCTCAACAATCTCTACATTTTTCTCTTTAAGCCCCTACGTCACCTCCTAAGGGAGTGAAGTCATCATTTTAGGGCTTTCTTGTAATTTTTTTATTTGGTAAAAAGTATTAATTAGGGAGCCAAATTTGCGAGGTAGGCCTTTTCAAATTATGAATGTGGACAAACTATTTTAGGTGACCTCATATAAATAAAGGTCACCTCATATTTTATATTTAGATAAGTCCTTTGAGGATTACATACCTATTGGCTGAAATTTTCACCCTACTTGGCTAAAAAGATATTGGAAGGAAGGCTAGCACTATGTCTTTGATGCTTTGTTCTTGTTATTGTGGTGGAATATTCTTGGTAGATGAGGGTTTTACTTGCTATCTCGTGGAATTGGCAAGGAATTTTTTGCATATTGTTGTTGTTTCTTCTTGTTTCAAGGTTATTTTGGTATAAACACTTGGATGAGTATAAGGGCAAACACCCTCCACCAAGATCTATCATTTTCTCATTAAAAAAAATTTATTTGCAAAGGTTGCTAGGAGGAGTAAAAGGTCTTACACCCTTCTAGATTTACCTTGCTAGGTTTTGTTTTCTCTAGGGAGTAAAAGGGCTTACACCCTAGAGAAATAACAAACCCTAACTCTCACACAAGAGACTCCATTATCCAAATTTATAAGGCACTAATATACTTGCATTGGGGATATAAAATCGTTGCATTGGTATAAGTTAAAAATTGAGATATTGCAATTGTTCAAATTGGAATCTATTTCACATGATATAAGTTTTATTATGCCCCGGGGGAATCTTTCTTAGCCAAGTAATTCTTTTTGTTGTTACAAATTAATGCTACAACCATTAGGGTTGCAACAAACTCATCTAAGCTCTTTCATTGCTCACTATTCTACCATTGAAATTTGCTTGCAAGCTACCATAATTAATCGACTTGTCATTGGCTATCTTTTGGGTGGATTGTTTGTTGATTTTAGTGGTTAAATTTTTTTGTTGTAGCAATTGTTTTCTACAGCCATTTGGCTGTCATATTAACTTGTTTATAACACCTAATAAACAACCCTAAAAACCCGCAAAATCTTGCTTTATTCATTGGAATTTTAACTAGTCATTCCTAGCTTAGTTTCCATCATCTTATACTTAATTTTGGTGGTTTAATTTGCAGCCATTGGTAATTGTTTATTGCTGATTTATACACTTATATACTGCTGCAATTTGGGACAACAAGGTTTCTTGTTGAATCCCCATTTGGCTAAAAGTTTGTTTGCTCATCATTTGTCTTGTTCCAGTCAGGGCTAACATTGATTTGCAAGTACACAACCCTGGGCAACCATTTACCCTTTCACAAGACCCTTCCTAAAGCCTTTATTCACCTCCAAACTTGACCTATAGGGGATCCCCTCATCATCTTCTCACTTTCCATTTCAATTCCCCTAGGGTCACCAAGATTTCTCCCTTGTGGTGATTTCATCACACTAAAGCGAGGGGAGTGTCTATCTAAGGTGATAGTGGGTAGGAAATCTCGTAGTTGTCACTCATTCATGGATTGGGTTGGGATTTTCTAAAACATGAACAAAATGAAATAACATAGAATGGAACCCCTTCTCCTCCTAGTGGCTTGGTATTTAACATAGCCCAATAGCCATCTAGGGGTAGTTTTTTTTTTTTTAACTTCCTCAACCCTCAATTGTGATAGGGTTTTGAACCTTCTAGAATCTTCTTAAAATTACATACATGGCTAACCCCACATGCATGAGTAACGGGGGCTAATGTGGCATCCTCCTGTACCATGGTGGTCAACACGATACGTCAACTTGCAAGAGGCATAACTTTTGCATACGAGCTCTGATTGACGTGATTTTTTGCACCATTGGAAAGGTTTCAATGTGTAGAATAACATCACGAAATCCAATCCATGTTGGGAAATTTTTAACCCCAAAAAATGTCATTTGATGCCTCAAAATGGACCCATAAGGTTTCAAACCCTAATTTTCCAAATTTGAACCTTCCACTAAAATAGCCCTACAAATCGATGCCTACAATTTTTCCCACTCTAAAAGGATCGAGATAGATGAAAAAAATTACAATGATCCGATCAAGATCATTGGTTGTTCAAACAAATGTTTCAAACCATAGTGGTATGTCCTTAGCTCCAATCTTCTCCCCGTGAAGTAATGTCTACACATCATTAGCGCATGAACAATGGTTGTAAAATTCTAGGTCATGGAAAACATAATTTCTCTCATTCTCTTTTAACTTCCTAGACTCATAGCATAGAAGATGATCCTTTTGTGTGAGGATTCCACCGAGGCCTTCCTTGCATGAATCAATGCACACAACAAAATCTTTTTCAGGGTTTGCAATCTTCAATATTGGTGCATTGGTCAATATGTTTTTTAGCTATTGAAAATTGTCTTCACATTCAGGAGTCCATGCAAATTTCACTCCTTTCTTCTGCAAATAAGTGATGGGGCTTGCAATGTTTGAAAATCCTTTAATGAATCTTTGGTAATAACCTGCAAGACCCATGAATGATCTGATCTCTGTCACATTTCTTGGCATCGACCATCCTCTAATGGCCTCTATCTTCACAGGATCAACTACTATCACATTTATTGAAATAATATACCCCAAGTAATGAATCTTCTTTTGATAGAAGATGCACTTACTTAGCTTGCCATGCACCTTATGCTCTCTTAGAACTTGTTGCACCATTCTTAAATGTTGCTCATGTTCCTCTTCTATCTTTGAGTGAATGAGTATGTCATCCAAGAACACAATTACAAACGTGTCCAGGTATTCCCTGAACACTTCATTCATCAGGCACATGAAAACAGTCGGGGCATTTGATAGCCCAAAAGGCACTACCACAAATTCATAATGCATGTGTCTTATCCTGAATGATTCCTTGTTGATATCTTCTTCCTTTATCCTCACTTGGTCATAACTTGATCTCAATTCAATCTTGCAAAATATCCTTGCAGCTTTCAAATAATCAAACAAATCATCAATCCTTGGCAAGGGATACTTGTTATTTATGGTGACCTTATTCAGTTGTATAATATCAATACATAGCCTTAAGATTACATCTTTCTTCTTTACAATCAATACTAGGCCACCCCAAGGTGACACACTCGAGTGTATAAACCCCTTCTTTAACAATTCTTCAAGCTACATATGCAACTCTTTCAATTCTGGTGTGCACATTCTGTAAGGTGTCTTGGATACTGGGGTAGCTCCGAGCACCAAATCAATAGAGATATCAATGTCTATTTTTGGTGGTAGTCCTAGGATTTCCCAAAAAACATCTTCAAAATCACTCAAGAATAGATGGTCTTCAATGCTTGGCAATCTCTCTGATTGCCTCTTCGATATGGGCTGCAAAAATATGGCACCCCTTCCTGATTTTTTTTTTCAGCTACATGGCTGAAATTTCTCTAATAGATACAATTCTTGGAATGCCTTGAATATTTCCTTGCTTCCCTCCCTCATCAGGACAAGTGATTATCTTGTTGAAACAATCTAGGACAACATGGTTTCTCTCCAACCAATCCATGCGAATTAAAAAATCATAAGTACCCAAAGGTATGATGTGCACATCTATCTTTGTGTTGAGTCCATTCATGTCTATTGGACAATCCTTAACCAACTCATTGCTTTTCCTCTTAGCCCTTGTGGCTAATTGAACTAACCAAAATTTCTTAGGCTTACTTCTTTGAAAGTGAAATACTTCAACAATGTTAGAGTTTATGTAACCATGACTATCTCTAGAATACTTTAAAATTTCTATGGGATGGTTATCAATCTTACCTTCCACTTCAATCTTGGGGGACTGATACTTTGCTTGCTTGATGTCTAAGGCTACATAAATCATTGGCATGTTTCCACCCATGTCTTCCACTATTTCAGTGATCCATGTGGATATTGGTGGCCACCCACCTATTCCACTTGGACCCCCACCATTGCTTCTTTCAGTTTTTCAGTTTCCGCACAGTTTACTATTTTTAGCAGTTTTCGGGTCCTAAACTTCCGGAGCCGTTTTGAGGCCCTAAACGACGTTTTTTGGGAAAACGGGGAGCAACACGAATCGCAGATTGATGTTGCTCACCCAAAAGTTGTAGTCCTCGGATAGATCTTTCTAATGAGGTATGGAACGCGTCAAACAGAAATCGTATGCCAAAGTTACATCCCCGGGAAGTTGATGTACCAACTTACCCAAACAAGGCCCATAGTCTTGGCGTTTCATCTCCTAGGGTTAGGTCTTTGGATGTTTAGAGTTTTCCATTGTTTCTCAATAATAATAGGCCTTTGAGTCTCATTGGAAGACATTTCATAGGCCAGTATCCGCCACATCTCTTCTCATAGATAAGCTACCAACGCCCTAGCTAATTTATTTCCATTCTGTCTGTAAGCATATTTCAGTCATTTGTTATTAATGAAATGAAGTCTTATTTCCGTTGCATCTCTGTGTTTATGTGTATTTCTGTATTTCATTATGTTCCTACATATATCTGGATCAGTGGTATCAGAGCGGTTTGCTCGTTCTCGATCCTTCTTTGCATGTCCCCAACGAGGTCGGGGTATAAGGAGTTGGGGATCGATCTGGTTGAACCTTTGCAAGATCAACCTCGCAAACCCCAACGAATGCCCATGGGGGGAGAAAAGAAAGATGAGGGAGCAGGAGATCCTATCAAAATGTTGCTCGAGGAGGCCCTCGAGAAACAAAGGAACGTGATGATTGACAACTTTGCCCAGATTCTTCAACGGATTCCCACTGGCGATCCATCGACATCCAACAACCACTCTAGAGGCGCCACTCCTTTTAAGGTACAAGTAAACTTTGACATTCCCATATTTGAGGGCCAAATAGATGCAAATGTCGTAGATATATGGTTGAATCTGTTAGAAGGATATTTATCGGTTCATGACTTTTTCGACCGAGAAAGGATTATTTTTGCACTCCTCAAAGCTACCCCCCATGTCAAGGACTGGTGGGAAACCTATTGGGAGCAACAGGGCGAGGGGGAACCCTCTCTGTTCTCGGTCGCACCCACTTGGAATTCTTTCTGAGATGCCATCAAGGAAAAATATTATCATGTGGGGAGCTATGAGGACAAATACATACGATGGACTATGATGTGGCAGTAAAGGGACCAATATGTGCATGAGATGAAGAATATGTTTCAAACCCTATGCACAAATTTGGGTATCAAAGATTCAAAGAAACATTTGGTGTTAAAGTACCGTAGTTGTCTACACAGATACATTCAGGAGGAAATGGAGTTCCTTGACATCTCCTCGCTTGGTGTGGCATACCGGTATGCAGCCAAGATTCAGTAGAAGTTCAAACAGAAGAAGCGGGACTTTGGGTTTGCGAATCAAAAGTAAGGGAAAGGTACCCCCAAACTGCAGAACAAAGGACCAAGCCAAGGCGGGGTGACCCAAGACAACCCTCCAAAGCTGCAAGCAAAGAACAACACCATGAAGCCAAAAAAGGACACGAGGAAGTGGTGTGAGTTCCATAAGAGCTCCACTCGCAACACAAGTGAGTGTCGGGCCAAGCAGTCACTGGTAGTCGAGTTGAAGGCTTCTAAATCAGATGCATGCTTCGAATCTGAATCAAAACCCGACAAGGGGAATGATAGGGGGAAGCATATTATCAATGTGGAGCCCAATGCCATCGTTACCGACACGAAGATCCAAAAGGAGGAACCAAAAGATCTAGAGGAGGTGGAGCGTCTCTTCCATTCCAAGATGTGGGTAAAGGGTTCCCCGTTGCAGTTCATTGTCGACAACGGGAGCTAGAAGAATCTCATCTGGGTAGAGGTCATGAAGCGGCCGGGCTTGCCGACCACAACACACCCACAACCATACACCATCGGGTGGTTGCATCAAGGACGGGACCTCCGCGTCAGCCAACAATGTCGCCTTCCCTACAACATCAAGCCCTTCACGGATGAGGTATTATGTGAAATTGCTCCTCTTGATGTTTCTGATGTATTATTAGGCCAACCATACTTGTGGAAGCGACATGTTGTGTATGAGTCCAGGCCTCTTGTTGCTATTATCACTTTAGGCAATAAGTTGTACAGGATACCGGAGATAGCACCGCCTACCACCATCTCTTTGGTTACTACAAAACAATGCAGTAAGCTCATTTCCAAAACCAAAAAATTTGTTTTCCTGATGATTTGCCCTTAGGGAAAGAGGAAGACTGTGGCCATGACCTTTAGACAGGGCCCCGCTGCATGACAACAACAGATGGATAAGGTCGTCGAGGAGTACGAGGACATCTTCACCTCCCCCGCAGGGGTGCCTCTACATTGCTCATTCGGGATTGGTCAGCCCCAACCACCCTAACAGAGCTCCACAACTTTTTAGGTCTTGCTAATTTCTACTGCAGGTTTGTGTTGGGATTCTCTCATATCACTTAGCCCTTGAGTCAAGTCATCAAGGGAGGAGTTAAAGCAAAATTCTTTTGGTCTGAATCTCAACATAAGGCGTTCGGGTAGTTGAAGCATCGCCTCTGCTCTGCACCAGTGCTCACATTACCAGACTTGCAACAACCATTTGAGATCGAGATATATGCCTTTGACTATGCTATTAGGGTAGTCCTTACTCAACATGGGCATCCAGTGGCATATCGGATTGAGACACTTTACAACACAGTACAAAAGTATCCCTTTTATGACAAAGAAATGTATTCCATTGTGCAGGCTTGTTGGCAATGGAAGCATTACATTTTGGGAAAGGAAACGATCATCTGCACAGACCACCGACCCCTGCAGTTCATACAGACATAAGGGAAGTTGCAGAACAATCGCCATCAGAAGTGGTCCACATACCTGCAATAGTTTTAATTGAACATTAAGTACAAGAAAGGAAACACCAATAATGTTGCAGACTGCCTCAACCGACCACCCATCGTGGTGCTAACCACTGTGCTCAACTCTTGTGGGCACAAGACTTCCGATTGGCCGCTTCTCTACACAAGTGATCCAGAATTCGACCACACATACAATACACTCTTGGAGGGTAAGAAAGTTCCCAATTTTCACCTCTAGGATGCCCTGCTTTGTCACCTGGGACACCTTTGTGTTCCTTCAAGCGAGCGTTCCAAGATGATTTGGGAGGCACACTACAGTCAGGTCATTGGGCATTTCAGGGTCGAGAAAACCATGGCAGTACTGCAATAGTATTTCTATTGGCTGAACCTTCGATAGGATGTCGAGAAGTACATCAAGTCCTGCACTGCTTGCGCCATTGCCAAACCGACCATCAAGAAGCAAGGCCTCTAAACTCCGCTTCCTACCCCCAGTCGACCTTGGGAATCCATATCTATGGATTACATGTCGGGCCTTCCTTCTACTAAGCATGGAAATGATTGTGTTTTTGTGGTCGTTGACCGATTCTCGAAGATGTCCATTATGATGGCCTGCAAGAAGAATATCACAGCAAAAGCCACTGCTAAAATCTTCTTTGAACGAGTGTGGGTACACTTTGGGATCCCACAGTCTATCATCTCAGATCGGGACAATAGGTTCCTCAGTACATTTTGGTCCAGCCTCTGGTCAATGCTGGACACCAATCTCACCAAGTCCACAACTTTCCATCCGCAAATTAATGGCCAGACAGAGGTCACCAACCAGATGATCGTACACATTATGCGCAAGTACAATTCAAAGCATCCATGCACATGGGATAAGAGTCTCCCCTATGTACAACACAGCTACAACTGGGCTTTCCATAGCTCAACCAACCACAACCCCTTTCAAGTGGGCTTGGGATTCCAGCCACTATGTCCCATTGACGTAGCCGTGCCATTTGTGGCTACTCAGGAAGATTCAGCTCATGTCCAGTCTGAAGCTGACAAGGCAAACAACTTCATTGAGCACATTCAACACATCTGCCAATAGGTTCATGACATCTGGGACATAACCAATGCTAAGTACAAGTAGTGACATGATCAACATCGGGTGCCACACAACTTCCAGGTGGGTGACAACGTGTGGTTGCATTTGTAAAAGGAGCGCCTTGCTGAACCCCACCGTAAGCTTCGTCCGCTCCGATATGGGTTGTACACCCTCACCAAGGCTATAGGGGACAATGCCTTTGAGCTCAATGTTCCACCATTCCTTGGTCTGCACCCAGTGTTCAATGTGGACCGCCATCGACCCTACTTTCCACCTCTACTGGACACATCCGACATGGCAGGACAACTCACACCAACAGAGTTAAATCCAGACTACAAGGAACAACCCAAAACTGATCAAATCATGGATACACAGGTCAAGCACACCCGACAACAAAGGATACCGCTATATCGAGTTGTAAAAGCTTGCCAACTCCTTCAACAAGGCAAGTGGCTCACCAGGGACCAAGTTCAACAGAAGTTTCCTCATCTCATGGAGGAACTCAATGCAATGGGGACCATTGCTTCATAAGGGGGAAGGAATGATCCAGGTGGATATTGGTGGCCACCCACCTATTCCACTTGGACCCCCACCATTTCTTCTTTCAGTTTTTCAGTTTCCGCACAATTTACTATTTTTAGCAGTTTTCAGGTCATGAACTTTCGGAATCGTTTTGAGGCCCTAAACGACGTTTTTTGGGAAAATAGGGAGCAACATGGATTAAAGATTAATGTTTCTCACCCAAAAGATGTAGTACTCAAATATATCTTTCTAACGAGGTATGGAACGCGTCAAACGAAGATCATATGCCAAAGTTACGTCACCGGGAAGTTGATGTACCAACTTACCCAAACAAGGCCCATAGTCTTGGCGTTTCATCTCTTAGGGTTAGGTCTTTGGATGTTTAGGGTTTTCCATTGTTTCTCAATAATAATAGGCCTTCGAGCCTCATTGGAAGACAATTCAGAGGCTAGTAGCCGCCACATCTCTTCTCAGAGATAAGCTACCAGCGCCCTAGCTAGTTTATTTCCATTCTGTCTGTAAGAATATTTCAATCATTTGTTATTAATGAAATGAGGTCTTATTTCCACTGCATCTTTGCGTTTATGTGTATTTTTGTATTTCATTGTGTTCCTACATAAATCTGGATCATTCAACCTCTTTAATGTTATGAACAATCCTCATTCTTTCTCCTTTGCGTTGGTAGTCCCTATAGAAGTTATCTCCCTCACATCCCCAACACTTCATGGGCTATTGTCTTGGCCTTTTCCCAAAGGAATATTCCATCTTTGTATCATTTTGGGCTAACTATCCTTACTTATTTGCTTGCCAGTTGTTCTTGAAAATGGGTGCCTTAAAACCCTTCTACTTTTTCTCCTTCTTACCTATCATCTTGGCATTCCAAGATTTTTGGAAGAACAACCTCCCACTACTCTACTCATAAAGATGCTTTTCTCTCCTTGTGGCCTCCTCCAAAGTCCTAGGGTTATCATATTGTATCTTGTCACTGTTGAAGGAGGGTAAGCCACTCAAAAATCTTTGGATTTTAACCTTCTCATCCTTTATGAAGCCATCGACAGCTTAAAGAACCTCTTATCATATTCATTCATTGCCATGCTTCACAATTCGATTTCAAAGAACTCTTTAATCTTTCTTTCATAGTAATACTTTGAAAAATATTTCTCCTGGAAATATCCTTTGAACTATCACCCTGAGACTTTCTTCTCATCAAGGTGTTTGGCTTGCTTAAGTTGATCCTACCATCTAGTTGGCTTCCCTTGCAAGTGGTAGGTTGCAATTCTTCTTTCTACCATGGAGGGGTAATCATGCAGTTGGAAGTACTTATTTAATTCCAACAGTCAGGCATAAGCCTCTCTCCCTTTCTATGCTCACCATTAAAATTTGGTGGCTTGATTTTCTTGAGTTCACTTTGTAAGATGTTTAACTCGTGCCTTCTCCTCTACCTCCTAACAAAAGACACACTTGGTATGCTCCTTGGTCTTGAACTTGAATGAGTTTTCCTAGTGGATTTCTTTGGACAATGATGGTGCCAAATCATGCTTCTTGAGTTCTTGTCATTCCCATGATCATCTCTTATGTTATAGGATCACGAGGCTACCACTTGTCTAACACTAGTTGTTTGATTTGAGCTAGAGTCTCTATTGACTTGTTTGTGCAACATATTCATACTTTGTAGCAACTCCTCTTGTGCTTTCATAATATTTCAATTATCGACCCTATAGCTCATCACTTATCTTTGTAGTCTTCTCATGGTTACGACCAGTTCTATAGGCTCCTCCCTGCCTCTTCTTCTGGATCATGTCTCAACATTTCCCATGCTATCATACAACCATCTAAATTTATCCTCAAATCCATAAGACCTCTAGGCATCCTCCATGATTGTGGTTCTCATACAGGAAACAAACTGCCTATATAAACCTCTAAACTCTTCAAGAAAATATGCATGAAATAAAACTTTTGTTAGACAAAACATATATACTCATTTCTGGAAAAGAAAACAAAAATTTTCTGCTCTTTAGGCCACCAATCATCTTGTTTTGAGTTGACTATAATATCCACTACTCAGATCAATTTTCTCGGTGCATAAGTATATTCCTCTCTCCAAGAGATTTCCAATGACTATTCATTTGCTCAATTATGAGCTCAGAGCAGAAAGTCACGCCCCTCTGAATTTTCTAGGCATTTTCCCCATTTGATGATGTCATTCTGCCATGTGGACCCATCCTTACCAGTGTTGACCTACATGGCTTCCTGACCACACTAGAAATAAGGCCCGCAACTCTGGAATTTAGCCTTTCCCAAAACCCTGGATATCTGACCTTCGACCTTTCCCAAAACTCTGGATATTTGGCATATGACCTTTCCCAAAACTTCGAATATTTGAAATCCGAGATCCAGACCCTTTTAAAAGTCCCTTCTACAAAACCTCTACATTTTCATCTACCTAGATATCCAAGTTCCACTCACAAGGTTCCACCATTTGGAATCCGAGACTTTCTAATAAGTCCATTTATATGTCAACCCAGATTTTTGGATCTCCGGATAGCCTTCCACTGCTTATGTGGGTCCAACCTTTACCCGACTGCCACCTGGAAACTCCTCATTGGCCCATCTTCTGTAGCATGTGCCCAATGAATGGGCACCACTTGTCACTAATCCATTAGCCACGAAGAGAGTGGGTCCCACTTCCTCTTTTCTCCTTCATGACCTCAACACACAACTTGCATGTGTCCTACATCAGATGGTGTATGATTTCCCAGATCAATGACCTTGATTGCTAGTGACATTTTAATCTCCACGACCATTCACAATGCCAATTGTATCTCCAACAAATCAAACAAATGATATCAACTCAATCCAAAGGTCCATATCTTCGCAGGATTTACAAATGCTCAACCATTAACCTTCCCTTTCCTAGTTCCAACATGATGTGGTTCTGCATTTGGCATCTGACATTTAGGACTTTTGGAAGTCCACATAGATATTTCTCTATATCTTTGGATACCTGGATGGGTCATGGTAACTACCGCACCATTCCACAGCTGACACTTTGCGCATGAGAAATCTCGAGTATCCATTTACCCTCGAGATCCGCACCTGCACTTCACCGGTGATCTTATGACCACTGACGTGGATCGGATAATGTGTAATCCATGGTACAATGACGTGGCATGACATGATGTTGGCTTGGCATTTGAACTGGATTTCTAACGTGGCATATGACTTCATCAAAGTTTTATATCCGCCATCCACCCCTTTGGATAGTGACTCACGTTGAGTAGTTTTGGATGTCCAGATGTCATTGCTCCACATCTGGCATCCTTCCCTTAACAACAACAACTCATCGTAAGGACCCTCAGATCCCTATGCCTCACATCTGACATCTCCCAATGCGACCTTCCATGTGGCCCTGCTGACGTGGCATGTTGACTCAATAGCTGACATTGTTGAAATAATGTAACTGCAAAGTGTATTCTAATTATTATTGTGGTATTATTCATTAGATCAATCCCCTATTGCGGATTGATCATGTCGGCTATTGTAAAAGACAAAATCCCCTTTTGCAGATTGGTCAAAACATAATTGTAATTGGTAGAATAAGAAGTCGGCCCCATAATATATTAAAGAGGCCCCATAATATATTAAAGGTGGTTATAACCACCCAAAAGAAGAAGTCAACCCTACCAGTGAAGAGACACTTCCACACGTGCCAGAATTGTATAAATAAGGAGGCTAGCACCTCTCTTAGACACACACACACACTTGTTCATTGAGAGACAAGTTTCAGATCTGTAGTTGGAGAAGAGAGAGAGAGAGAGAGAGAGAGAGAGAGAGAGAGAGAGAGAGACGACTTTCTATATTTGTTTGAGTTATCTCTTGGCATTGTATTGGTTATCTATAATAAGGAAGTTTTGTTGGTTTTTCTCCCCCATGAGGGTTTCCCATGATAAATGATGTGTCTCTTGTGATTGTGTATTTCTCAGTGATCTTATCTTATCTTATTGTTATCTAGTGAAATGAAAAGAACTCTAGTAATAGCTTAAACCTTAACATGGTATCAGAGCTAAGCTTAAGAGAGCATCTTTCACAAGATAAATTGAAAAATGTCACTGTTGTCGTACATGCAAATTAGGGATTTTTGTTGATGAAGTATTTCAGCCCTAAAACTATCTAGAAAAGTGCTCCCTTCCTCAGGGATCACTTTGGCATCCTCAATGCAACTTTTCAATGGCTAGATCTCCCGGAAAGTGAAACCCTAGTTTCACAAAGTACCAGAAGTACCATAAAACTAGAGTACCAGAAGTACCAGAGTACAAGAGGTACCAAAAAACCAGAAGCACTAGTCCAGAAATCCGCAGATCAAGTCTGGAGGGGTAAAAGTTGGATTTTCTCAGATCCAAACACACCAGGCTACTCGCCTCAGCCGAGTGCACCTCCTGGTAAGTTCAGAACTTGATTTTGAGCATTTTCATTTTTTGGACATTTTCTTAGCTCCAGGTAAAAGATGTATGCAAGCACTAAGCTTGTTGACAAGATGGAAGGTGTGGAAAACTTCCATGCTTGGAAGTATGGGATTGGTCCCATTCTTGAAGAGAATGACCTAGCAAGATTCGTCAAAGAAGAAGTGTTGTAACCCGACGATGCTGCAGACAAAGCAAAGCATCAAAAGGACATGATCAGGGCCAAAAGAATAATTGCAGATTCAATCAAAGATCACTTGATCCCTTATGTGTCATCAAAGAAGACTCTGAAAGAAATGTTTGATGCCCTAAGCAGACTATATGAAGGAAAGAACATAAACCAGAAGATAAATCTAAGAACTCAACTCAAGAATACAAGGATGGAGAGAGGAGAATCAATCCAAGAAAATTTCTCCAGAATATCCCAATTCAAAGAACAACTAGAAGCGATCAAAGATGTTATAGATGAAGACAAACTTATAATGACGACCCTTAATGGTATCACAAGAACTTGGGATTTATTCATCCAAACGATTTGTGCCAGAACAAAGAAACTAAAATTTGATGGTCTATGGGAAGAATGCATTCAAGAAGAAACAAGAGTAGCTAAATGTGAGGCTTTACTAGCAAGAGATGAAGATCAAGCCCTAGCTACTCACACCAAAGGAGGAAGAAAGAAACTCATAAAGAGTCTCACACCCAAAACAAATTCAGTCATAAAGAATCTCATCCAAAGAGATTCCGGAAGAAAGGACAACAAAAGTAAAGAGATTACTCATCTGTCCATTACTACCATTGTGATAAGATGGGACATATTGCGAGATATTGTCCAGCAAGACGAGAAGAATACAAGAGGAAAAATAAGAGGCACCATGCCCATGCAATTGAAGATGAAGAGCCACCCGCAAAGATGTTAAGAGAACAAATTAAAGACTATGTTTTAATCTCGACCCTCTCAGGATCAGTAACACCTGGAGAGGACACTTGGCTCATTGATAGTGGTGCCTCCAAGCACATGAAAGGACAAAGAGATCTTCTCTCTTGCATTTTAGAAAATAATCTTTCTCAGAAAGTGACACTTGGAGATGATTATCAATACCCTATAAAGGGAGTAGGAGACTCAAACTACAAGCTTAACTTAGGGAACTCAATGAAGATGAAGGACGTACTCTATGTACCAGTTTTAACAAAGAACCTACTCTCCATATCATCTTTAGAAAATAAAGGCTTCAAAGTTTCCTTTATAGATGGAGAAGTTCTTATGTGGGCTAAAGTAGAAACCTTGAAAGAAGCAATCGTCATTGGAAAAGAGGAAGGTGGCTTGTATAAGCTAAAGGGTCACTCAAAAGCTGCCATGATCCATGCTATTGAGAATCCATGTGAACTTTGACATAGAATATTAGCCCACATCAACTACAAGGCGCTACCATATGTATGCAAAGCAGTCACAGGTCTACCAGAACTCAAGGTTGACCATGAAGGCGTGTGCAATGGATGTTCACAAGGGAAGAACATCAAGAACCCTTTTCCGAAGAGAGACAACAAAGCAAAAGGAGTCCTAGAAGTCATTCATCCTCCATCAATGGGTATGTATACCATGTATCTTTTATTGATGATTATTCTCGTAAGACATGGGTGTACTTTTTGAAATCAAAAGATGAAGTGTTCAGTAAATTCAAGGAATTCAAAGCCTTGATAGAGAATATTTCCGAAAGAAAGATCAAAATACTCAGGTCAGATAATGGAGGAGAATACACCTCAAAAGAGTTTGTGAACTTCTTCAAAGATGTTGGGATCAAGAGGGAGCTCACCACTCCCTACAATCCTCAACAAAATGGTGTAGCAGAAAGAAAGAACAAAACGACAATGGAAGCAGTGAAGACCATGATCAAGATCTTCCTATGTGCTTATGGGCAGAAGCAGCAATGACAACCGTATATGTGCAAAACCGATTGTCCCATAGTGCACTTGGGTTCAAGACCCCGAAAGAGTTGTTCACCGGAAAGAAGCCAGAGGTAAGCCATCTCAAAATATTTGGCTGCCCAATATTTATACATATTCCGATAGAGAAGAGAAACAAGATGGAACCCTCATGAAAGAAGGGAATATTTGTGGGATACTACGAGGTCTCCAAGGCCTTCAGGATTTATATACCAGGTCACCATCACATTGAAATCAACAGGGATGTGACCTTTGATGAAGATGCAATGTTCAAGAAATCGAGAAGATGTCAGCTTGAATAAATATATGAAGAGGAACATGTAGCTCCCAGAGTTGCAGAATCAGTGAGGGAGGTTCCCAGAGCTGCAGAACCAGTGAGGGAAGTCGTAACTTCCCCTGATGAGGAAATTCTAGAAGATCATGACATAGTAGAATTTCAAGAACCTCCTCAGATGACGATCTCCCATAAGAGAAATCTAGCTTGGGCAAGGGAGCTTATTCAAGATGGAGAGAAGTATGGTGTTCCCGAAGGAACCACGAGACAGGTGAAGAGACCTAAGCCATTCTCCAGTTATATGGCTTTGATGTGTGATCTCCTAAAGAAGGAGCCTACGTTCTTTGAAGATGCCATTCATAAGAAAGAATGGGCAGATGCCATGACAGAAGAATACCAATCCATAATAAAGAATGATGTATGGGAAATAGTTCCTAGACCGAAGAGCAAGGATGTGGTATCTTCCAAATGGCTCTTCAAAATAAAACATGTTGTTGATGGAAGTATTGAGAAGTATAAAGCAAGATTTGTCGCTCATGGTTTTTCTCAAAAGGAAGGCATTGACTATGAAAAGACATTCGCTCCTGTAGCCAGATACACTTCGAACAGAACCATCATAGCCCTTGCAACTAAGATGAAGTGGAAATTACACTAGATGGACGTAAAGACAACTTTCCTAAATGGTGTCATCGAAGAAGAAGTGTATATTTAGAAACCTCAAGGATTTGAATTTGAAGACAGGAAGTCTCATGTCTGCAAGTTGAAGAAGGCTTTGTACGGATTGAAGAAAGCTCTTAGAGCTTGGTATGGCAGGATAGACAACTTTCTGACGACCCTAGGCTTTACCAAGAGTAAAGCAGATTCTAACCTCTACTTCAAGGTTATGAACGATGAGTCGGTAATATTGTTGTTGTATGTGGATGACTTATTCTTAACTGGAGAAGAAAAGCTCATCACCGAATGTAAGAAGAAGCTTGCTTCAGAATTTGAGATGAAAGACCTTGGCTTAATGCATTATTTCTTAGGTCTTGAGGTATGGCAGAGTCCAGAGAGGATCTTCCTTAACCAAGGGAAGTATGCAGTCGAAATCCTGAAGAGATTTGACATGTTGGAGTGCAAGTCCATGAATACACCCATGGAAATGAAGCTGAAGCTACTGGTCGACACTTTGTCAGAATTGATTGATGCCATGTTGTATAGACAGATCATTAGATCACTAATGTACCTGACGAACACCAGACCAAATATCTATTTTTCCGTGAACACCTTGAGTTAGTTTCTGGTAGAACCCAGACATGTTCACCTAGTTGCTGCAAAACATGTGATGAGGTACCTTAAAGGTACATTAGATTGTGGTCTCAACTATGATGGAGATCATGATTTCACACTGAGTGGGTACATCCATTCAGATTGGGCTGGAAGTGTCTCTGACGGGAAGAGCACTTCAGGATGCTATTTCAGTTTGGGATCAGCCATGATCTCATGGCAGAGTAGGAAGCAATCCAACATTGCTCTCAGTACAACGGAAGTAGAATACATTGCTGCATGTTCTGCCAGCTGCAAATCTATATGGCTTTGTAAGTTATTGACTGGTCTATTCGACCTAGAGATGGAAGCAACCACAATCCTATGTGACAACCATAGCTGCATAAAGATGACAAAGAATCATGTATTTCATCACAAGTCAAAGCACATAGAGATCCGATATCATTACATCCGTGACATGGTGCAGAGAGGAGCCATAAAGCTCCAATATGTTAGCACAGATGAACAAGTTGTCGATGTGTTGACCAAGCCTCTATCTCGTGTAAAGTTTGAGCACTTTCGAGATAAGCTTGATATAGTCCGAAAGGACCTCCCTCGAAAGGGGAAGTAGTGTTATGTTGAGATATGCCAGTCTAGCATTGTGCTTCCAACTTAATTGTTGTGACGTAAAGCCAGTCTAGTACTGTGATTCAAGTTTAATCGTTGTGGTGAGATATGCCTAGTACTGTGCTTCAAGCTTAACTACTATGATGTAAAGCCCGTATAGATTGTTGTGTTGAGATATGCCTATTACTGTGTGTTGAGTGCTCAACACACCCTAAAAGTTTTGTGACCATTTCCTTTTGGGTACCACTTTGTTTTCTACCTTTGATTGTTTTCACCTTGGTTTGAAACTGATAATCCACTTATCTTATACGTTTCATGTCTTAAGTTTCTCTTGAACATACAACAAAGAACTATCTTAAGAAACACAATGACTACTCAAGGAATCAATGACCTAGAATTTTCCCGACTCCCTAGAGAATTTCAGCATCAGTGAAAGCTTAAGGTGGCGAAAATCATTTTGGGAAGTCAAAGTAGCCGAATGCCGAACTTAGTCGGCGTCGGACGATAGTAGTGTTTCTTTCTTACGAATAGCCTCGGAAAGGATTTCGCCGAAGGCCGATCTTTTCAGGTTCGGTAGAAAAGTGAGATTGTAAGCACCACGCATAGATAAAAGTGACACTACCAACCGCCAAACTCCTGAAACAAGATCGGTATCAGCGAGGGCGAACTAATTGTTTCCCTGACATGATAATTACTCCGATGCCACCCGGTATCGGCAGCTGTGGCCTCTAGTCTTTTCTCAAGTACTCTCGGTGCAAGTGAGAATCGAAGTATGATTCTTATCCACTAGCTGAATGTCTTTCCATGATTAAATATTTTCAATAACCAAAGTCGATAATTCCATGGAAGTATTAATTGATATCAAAGATTTTACAAAGAAAAGCATTAACAGAATCACGACGTAATAACAATGATCCCAAAAAATCTAATAATTTACGTAAAAGACTTGAATAAAAATACATGCTTGATTCACATCCGAAAGAAGCATGATACATTCAAACACCTTCTTTTCTTTTTATATACACAATCAAAACTTCCGCCATGCTTGGTTTACTTATGAATAGACAACCCCGACGACTCGGATAACCGGTCCGGTCGCAGTAAGATTACAAAATTTTACAAAAGAAGAAAGACAAAGAGATGTTAAGCAACACTTCCAAGTACACAGAGCAAGAACCCGCCAACTATATGTCTCCTATGCGCTGGTCCTCACTGCGCCTCGCGCAACTGCACAATCATGTCTTGTGCTTCCCGAAGTCGTCTTTGCAGCCAAATGGTGCTTCCTACGTGACCTTGTGACAATGATATCCCCTGGTTTTTCACCGCCAACTGACATCGCAATTCTTTATTCTCTTGGTAGAGCTTGGCTATTACAAGTTGAGCCTGCTCTAATTGTTGAGCGAAATTTTTGACGGGAGTACCTGGTGCTTCTGCCCTCCCCTTTCTTCTCCTGCCTCCTTTTTCAGCGGTCCCGACCAACTCCAAACGGTTGGTAAGCATCACAGACTCCTCAAGGGTTGGACGTGCACTCAATTCAACACTGGGACGGTCCTCCTCTCCTTCCTGAGATTTCGTCCTAGGCCTTCCTCTTCTCCGCGGTTTTGGGCCCGGAGAAGGCACAGTCTCCAACATGGCTCTTTCAGACGTATCTATGACCATACCAAGCTCCTCTGTGGACGTTGGAACTGCCTCCAGGCAGATAGTTGTACCTCTCGTTGGAGTCTCAAGTACACAAGGAGCCAATAAGAAAGAGTCCCAGGCACGCTGGGGCTGAGACCTGGCACTCCGACTGCCTTGTAGGCCTCGTCCCGTGTTATAAGGGGATCGCATAATTGAAAAAGCGTAAGGAACTCAAGGCATCTGCAAATGATAAAGAATTTCTGAACAAGACTTCGCCAAGATGAACTTACCGAACCAGAATTCCAGGGAATATGAGCTCAACATATACGTAGAATTTCTCACAAAGCTCATGGAATTTATAGAGAAATCAAGGAGTGACACTAGGCGTGCCAACATAATACCCGCGCCTCACGACATGATGTTTGGAAAAATCAGCATGCCACAACTGATCGACGGATGCGATCCAAAACATGAAAGCATCGTCGATCGGGGTTACAAGAAAGCATGTGGTGCGATCCTTTCAATCCTCTTAAACTTCCGAACCTCTGTTATTGATGAATGATGCTTGGAACGCTTGGTGGTACGGTTTTGGAGGCATTTAATGAATTTCTCTATACGATATCCGACCTCTTGGGAGCACACACGCGCATAACTTGTCCTCGACGCCTTTTTTTCGACCCCAAAGGTCAAGTAATTACTATGATAATTTATACATTCATGTCTATCATACTTGATTAGCCACACTGCGACATGCTGATGTATTCATTTGAACCAAAGAGGAGCGACGACTTCATAGGTCACTCAAAGGAAGTGTTTGGGATCACGTGAGTATTAAAAACGATTGAGACTAACAAGCTACACAGGTACGTGTTAATATTTTTGTTTTTGTATGTCTTATCATAGGTTGCTTAATCGCTAAACTACTTATGTTTTAATTGCAGGAAGAACCTTCCCGATTACCGACTAGAGTCTGTCCTATGACCCCTCCGAAGTACCGAAAGAAACACCGAAACTGAATCACTAAAGCGATGAAGTATGTCGGGCTCCCCAATTTTGGCACCCCTGATATGTTAATTGACCTAAGCGAAGTAATCAAGCTGTGCGCCGAACAAGATGCGTTATGAGCCGAAGAATGTGCAAAGGTCATCAATGCAAAGCCAGGGCAAGTGCAACAATTCGTAGGACATTCGAGCAAAGCCCGAACCATGCTTCAACAATTGAACTTCAGTCTCGCGAAGTATCGGGCACACGCGACATACATTAGAGGGATATATGCGGATCCAATGGAACAACACAGATTTCCATGGGCCAACACCTGTGAAGAACTCTTTATCAGATGGTCTGATTATGAAAGAAGCCACCCTTTTCAAGAAACATCTTGGGTGGACTATTGAAAGACTGTTAGATGATAACGCCATATGGAAATTTTTGATTATCTCTAATTGTATTTAGCCGTTAATTACTGTTAAACTTTATATTATAAATAGAGACATCGACCAATGAGTCAAGGGTCGATGGTTGTTGCAATAACTCTTTCTTTTGGTTGTTGATAATTATTTTGAGACTGCTATGAATTGAGAATTCCTTCTGGACCAAAGACAATCTATCTTCATCAGATGTATGTGATTGGAGTTGGAGAAGAATTACTTCCTTTCCTGTTCCATGAATGTTGCAGTAAATGAGTAAGAGCTGCAATTGATTTTGTTGTCAAGTTATCTGGTGCGATGTTTTGATGTTCTTTTCTTTAAATGATGAAGATAAATCGTTGTGTTGTTATGTGATGAATGTTATGGTAGATGAATTATTTTGCTTACCGTGATCTTGATTACATATGTGTTTTCTTTCTGTTAATTAGTTCTCTCAGACAGTAATTGGATGTTCATTTGGTTGATGTATTATTACTAGGCCTTTTGGCATAAAATCATTGTCTGCATGTTCGAGCAACGGGTTATCCCAAGTTCGACCTCTTCCCAATAGTTTAAACTTTTGTCCTGTTGTTTGTCAAGTTGGTTTATACTGGCTTGCATCTCTCACACCAGCCCCACCCAAGAGAAATACATAAAAGAATTGTCCTAATTGAGGAAGAGCCTCCAACAGAAGATACAAAATCCCATCAATAATCTGGCCAGATCGCAAGATTTGGAGAACCATTCCACTCCAAACATTGCAGAGTATAATTGGGCCTCGGTGGTTGGTTTGGTTCCTATTCTTGAGTCAGGGGATTTAGGCCCCATCAACACTGTGCTTCCAGCTTAATTGTTGTGACGTAAAGCCAGTCTAGATTGTTGTGTTGAGATGTGCCTAGTACTGTGCTTCCAGCTTAATTACTGTGATGTAAACCCAGTCTAGCACCATGCTTGCTTAATTGTTGTGATGTAAAGCCAGCCTAGTATTGTGCTTCTAGCTTAATTGTTGTGATGTAAAGCCAATCTAGTATTGTGATTCCAACTTAATTGTTGTCTAGTGTGCCAACCTCGTGCTATGATGATGAGCCGGCATCATGTTGTGATGATGAGTCCAGCCTCGTGTTGTGATGATGATGTATTAGTTTTATACTAATCCATATTGATGCAGATGATGATTTCATTCCACTGAGAATGACGATGCTGCCGATGAGAAAAAATTCCAATGATTTATAGATATGTCAGTCAGTGTTCCAAGATGATATTGATGATGTTGTCTTCTCACCCACCTGATGTTGTTGATGATGCTTTCCTCTCTCTCGCCTGTTGTTGTTGTAGAATACCCTTCTTGTTAAGGGGGAGTGTTGAAACAATGTAACTGCAAAGTGTATTCTAATTATTATTGTGGTATTATTCATTAGATCAATCCCCTATTGCAGATTGATCATGTCGACTATTGTAAAAGACCAAATCCCCTTTTTCGGATTGGTCAAAACATAATTGTAATAGGAAAAATAAGAATTTGGCCCCAGAATATATTAAAGAGGCCCCAGAATACATTAAAGGTGGTTATAACCACCCAGAAGAAGAAGTAAGCCCTGCCAGTGAAGAGACACTTCCACATGTGTTAGAATTGTATAAATAAGGAGGCTAGCATCTCCCTTAGACACACACACACACACTTGTTCATTGAGAGACAAGTTTCAGAGCTGCACAGAGAGAGAGAGAGAGAGAGAGAGAGAGAGAGAGAGAGAGAGAGAGAGAGAGAGAGGTAGATTCTTGGGAGAGGAATTTCTATATTTGTTTGAGTTATCTCTTGGCATTGTATTGGCTATTTATAATAAGGAAGTTTTGTTGGGTTTTCTCCCCCATGAGGGTTTCCCAGGATAAATGATGTGTCTCTTGTGATTGTGTATTTCTCAGTGATCCTATCTTATGATATTGTTATATAGTGAAATGCAAAGAACTCTAATAGTAGATTAAACCTTAACAAACATGGCACCACTGACACCTCCTTCCCGACGTGGTCTCCAGATCAGCTTGCTGATGTAGCATCTAGATTCATCAAAAAATTATATCTGGCATCCACCCCTTTTTCACTCACCACTCGCCTTAGGGGACTCCATATGCTCGGATGTCAATGTCCACATCGAAATTCATCCCATTTCGATAAAGTTCCACCTCGGGACACTATGGATTCCCAAATATTCAGATGTCATCCCTGCTAGTTGCTCTGGTAGATCAGATGACTAAGAACCGAGGTCAATATGATCCAACACTTCTGCCACGGTTGCACTGCATATCCAGGATCTTGGACTCGGTTAAGCATCTCGTTTCTTGGTCCTCTGGATCCCCAGATGTCTCAAACATCCAGATACGGAACAACCCCTTGGGTTCCTCCTAGGCAAGGTTCTGCCTCTCTTCCAATTTACAAAGGAAACAATGTTACTACAAATCTGACAACTACGAGTGAGATTTATCTCACGATTTTGCCCAACACTGTGGTTTTCTCTACTTAGATCCACCATGGCCCTCCTTGGCCAACTCCGATAATGTCAAAACTCGAACCCTTCCACTCACATTATGTCAAACAGTTACAGTCATTGGCTTGCAACTTTGCTTCTATGTGGCTTCTCTAGCCTATACAACTTGAATGATGTAAGCTTGGGATCTGATACCAATCCATAACGTTCCCCATATTGACTGAGGTCTATTAGTTGTGGAAAACACATAAAGGAAAATTTTTATGGTAACTAATCCTGCAGCTTATCAACTATAAGAATACACACATATTTAACCATGTCTGATACCATATATTGGAATGCATCTACAACATACTAGAATCACATGAACACAACTAATAAACTCATTTCAACAACATATAAAAAATCTCATACACAAGTTAAGGTACAACCATTTAGCTCCTAAATATAACAAAAAACAAGATGAAAACACTTATCTTTTTAAATCAGTTGTGTAACTAGATTCTTGGGACGAACGTTCCACCCAACCGTAGACTTGTTGTTCTAGATATCAACAACAAGTCACCCCAAGTTGGGGTTAGGAATCCACAGAAGAGGGTGGTCTCTTATTGTCCACTCATAGCTCAGAAAATCCCACAACCCACTAGCATTCTCCTATATCTATCTTGATTTTCCACTAGCTCTCTTCCTCTCGACCTGCCCAACATAAGAAATGTACCCCTTCACCGCTCTCAGCGCATCAACCACCCCATTCATTTATAAGGGCCTTTATGACGCAGGTAACCAGGAATATCACTATTAGGAACTCAAGGGAACTCACCTCCAGGAAAACTGTCAGAAGACAACAACGATAACTTTTTCTTGCAATGCAACTCTCACGGGAGTTGAATCTCAAGGTCTGAAAACATGGTTCTTCTGTAAGCATGACAATTTGCTGCTCTAATCTTCAGCTCCAAAAGTTCTCCAACATTCACCCTCCATCGTTGCTCCAACTCCGATGCTCTTATTTTTTGTTCTCTACTTGTTCATGCAAAAACATGGTTGTCTAAATGTAACATACCCGAACCCAATTGAGGGCCATTACATGTGGAATTACACATAAATATTTAAAAAATTGCTAACTAACTCATGTAGCTTACTAGCTATGGATTACATGCAGATTTAACTATCGTCTGATACCATTTCTTAAAGGCATCAAAAACATACTAAAATCATTGTGAATGCAATTAAATAACTCAACATAACAACATATAAATTTTTATTAAACACAAAATAGAAGCACAACCATTAATCTCGTAATATAACACATAAAACAGATAAAACACTTATCTTTTTAAATCAGTTGTGCAACCAAATACTTGGTACATGCATTCCACCCAACCATAGACTTATTGTTCCAAATATCGACAACAAGTCACCCATGAGTTGGGCTAACAATCCACAAAAGAGGGTGGTCTTTCACTGCCCACTCACATCTCAGAAAAATCCCACAATCCACTAGTATTCTCCTATAACTATCCTGATTTTCCACCAGTTCTCTTGCTCTCGACCTACCCAACCCAAGGAATGTACCCCTTCACTACTCTCAATCTATTGGGCATCCCATTCATTTATCAGGGTCTCTCTGGCGTAGGTAAATAGGAATCTCACTATTGGGAAACTTAAGGGAGCTCATTGCTAGAAAAATTACCAGGAAACAGTAGAAGACAAGCTTGCTACTCTAGTGAAACTCTCACAGGAGTTCACTCTTTAGGCCTAACAACCTGGTTCTTATGTGATCCTGACAACTTGCTTCTTTAGTATTTACCTCCCAAAATGCTCCAGAATTTTCCCTCCATTGTTGCTTCAATGCCAATGCTCTTCTTCTCCGTTCTCTACCTCGTGTTCACCAAAAAACATGACTGTCTAAAATTTCCTATTATCCCATACACATTTTCCTCACTTTGGCTTGCTTGCTTGACTTACACTCTTTCCAAACTAATTGTACTCGATCATATGCTCCAAATAACTATGGGATGTGACTTGTCACACCCACCCTCTTACATGAATTAAATGATTGGGCTCTTCCACATTCAAACATAAAATAGAAGTTTAATACATAAGCATAATAAAATTCATGAAGGTGGGTTTGGATTAATACCCATGAATAATCCTCCCCCTTAGACCCCTCTTAGACACTCCCTTCTCTTCCGGATTAATCAACCCCCATATATGTCCATATCCCCCAACAACTATCATCACATTTTATTTATTACAGTTCAGAAATACATTTCACATATTACATCGCTTAGCCACAACCATACATTATATCTACAATAAGCATTAATTAAACTAGGGATTATAGTGGGGACATTGCACTAAACTGTGCCCCTCTACCCATACAAATTTCCTTCTTTTTCCAATTTGTTTGAATTCCACTCATCCCCGAGCTGATTGTACTTTAGATCAATCCCCAATAACTATGGGATATGATTGATTACACCCACCCTATTACATATATTCAATGATTGGGATCTTCCACACTCAAGGGAAATCATAAGGTTCACTCAAAGCATTAAAAAGAGATAAAAGGATTTGGGAGAATAAACTCATGGCTAAAACGCCCTTTCTAGACCCCCGCCCATCTCTTGTGGATTAATCAAACCACATCTCTATTCATGTCCCCCGGTTGTCGCCATCACATTTTATTTATTAAAATCTAGAAATACATTTTGCATATTACATCACTTGGCAACAACCATACATTATATCTTCATTAAGCATTAATTAAACTGAGGATTATAATGGGGATGTTACATAAGTTTTTCAAAACATTCCCAAGCCCACAAGCGTAATGAACAAGTTTATTTCTTTTGGGATTGTGAAGACTCCCCACACCTGCCACCCCTTGAAGCAAAACATAACCATGTAGAAAACTCATCAACTCATCAAAGTTCACAACCTTGTGCTTTTATTTTTCCTTTATTTTGTGTGTTTCACATAATACAAAATTTGATTAAAATTATTACGTTACGGTTATATGCATAAACATAACACTCTAAGAACTATGATTTTGTAATATATTATCCAACTATTCTGGGCCTTGCAATTATGATGTGTATATACTTCATTTTGTTATATGAAGGACATTGAAGGTGGAAGGTCACTCAAAAGAAGGTAGAGATAGTTAGTGACTTCATTTACCCTTAATTTGTATCTATCTTATTATAATATTATTTTTCAAAGAAAAAAATCATTATATTTGATATTTCAAGTATGAAATTGGGATGTACATCGATTTTCCTTGAAAGTTTTTGTAACAAGTACATTATACTTTGTCAAAAATGTCAGAGTCTTTATTAGTTCTATAAATACTTAGTTACAATCATCGTGGGCTTCTAAAAGGCACCCTCCACATAGTAAAAAATATTCTTTCATTCTACTTCCAATGCAAAAAATATCAAAAGAGACTATAGAGATCATTACTCTCCTTTTAGATTTTATATTAGTATATAGAACTTTCCAAGAATGAAATCTTGTCCCTTCTTCTGAATTCTTGTTCAAATAGAGCCCTCTTCTGCATGGAAACAACTTTCTTAGATAGTTAATCAATTCAAGTGCTAAATTCTTTGTATATAGGAGTAAAAAAGATTTCATCGAAATGTTGTTTTATCTCCATTATCTAATTCATTATCGGAGTTAACACAATATTATCAATTCTACATCCCCTGATCGGGTGACAGGTGGAGTGGAGAGAGGATGGAGGTGATGTCACGGAACATGTGCATGACCTCCCATTCTCACAATCAACCACTTGTCTAATGTCGGTCCCCTCCCCCTATGTTTCCCCAAGAGAAAGAGATTATGTTTTGGACAGTTTGGTTCTAGAGGAGGAAACCGAGGTAGTGGGAAAGTACAAAGTTGATGGGAAACACTCTTGGGCAGCGTTAAGTTTCCATTCATGGCAACGACTTCTGCTCAAGTGCTCGTCCTAACAACTTAGATCATCGAGTGCACAAACGAAAGGGAAAATATGACTCTGCAGAGAATTCTCGACATGGTTAATAGTTTCAGTTTGGATTTGTCAAGTAATTGGGTTGTGGTATTTCTGTACGCTTTTATGGCTCCATGCATAACGCATATGACACATGCTTTCATCTACAAAACTTGTGTAACCATTGTAGTTGAAGAAGAAACAACGATGTACAAGAATTTTGTCTCCCTCTCTGGTAAGGCTGTTGTTCAACCCATTGAGGAAGACGTGAAACTAATAAGGGCTTTTCAAGAGGATGAGTATATTAACCAATAGGTGGAAGATTTCATTCCAGACCTGGGTTCTAGCAGGAATAGGGACACAAAATTCTACCGTACTATGGATTTCTTTTGGAATACCAAAAATTTGGTTGCCCAAGCAATGTTAGCTAAGGCACATGATTGCAACGAATTTTGTCAATGGCTCGAAGCTCTAGCAAAAGAAAAATAGGTTATTGCTCACGTTGGTTTCATCGTTGGTTAAGAAAAACAACGACACTATTCAACTGACTTGGAAGGGATGCTTGAAGGATGACCCCATCCTGATTCACTCGGTTGGGGGAGAAGTAGCTGGGACTTCCAAGTTTTTCTCTCAAGTTCCCCCTCCTCGATGTCTGTGAATTCCATCTCCTTTTCATGGTCTTACTTTGACTTTTTTTGTCACGAGACTACTACTTTTTCTTTCTATATATGTCATACTTTACTCCTTTTAGAAATATGTCTTTTGTCTCCTTTTTTATAGTTCTTGAATGCTACAGTTTATGTAACATCCCCAGCCACCAACAGGCTGGGCAATGCCACCACTCCTACAGCTCTGTTGCTCTATTTTGATCTGTGATAGTTCCAGCCTTAAACTACAGGCCAAGTCATGTCACCGAGTAACTTTGCGGAAATAAGCACATATAAAACTTAACCGAAAGATAGAGATAACCTCTGGTATTCACACACACACACATATATATCTAATGCAATTAAGCAGATGTCAATACTCTACTCATACACATGTTCATGCGAAAGAAACATTAACACATCCAGGCCACCTAGGCCAGGGCATGCTACCTCATAGAGATGACAATTATCATGTGCACTTATATAAACATAAACATACAACATGTTCTGCTAATACACAAATTAATGTAGAAATAATAGTAAAAACATACATGCACTAATCACAAGAAGAACCCATAAAATAACAACACATACATGCATTACTCATTAATTATAACACATGTACATATACATAGCATGTAAATGAACATAAAAGTTGTACTTGTCTTTAATAGGAGACCATCGAATGCGTGTAGACCTTCCACGAACCTCCCAACCATAGACCACGCTACTCATCACGCTCAGCAGTGGGTCACCCCCGAGCTGGGACTAAGCTCCACCCGGGGCAAGGGAATCCTAGACTAAGTTTAGGACAACAAGGAAGTTGCACAAAACATGGGAATGGTATTTTATCCCAGGAGCCACTTACGCCCACAACTCGCAGACCCTCATTCTCCACACGCCTGCTCCACCCCAGGAGGATACACCTTCACTAATACAAGTCCATCGACTAGTACACCTCCCTTACCTTGAGCTTCAACAATAGGTTGGACCAGAAGTCTCAGAGTATTATAGCTTCTACGGGAGTCCCTTCTAAGAGAACTCACTTCCCAACAAACTCTCTCACCTGGGAGAGTTGCTCATAGGCCTAACAATTTGCTTCTTCAATTTAGTTCTTATGTCAAACGAACACAGGTGATGTCAACAACATAATTCGGGTAACACACAGGTGAATGTTAACCACATAAAATAGGTATGGACACAGAATATGGCAGCAAACCAAGCTTAGCCAAAACTACGTTGGCAGCAACCGCCAACTGCAACGACACATCACCACTCAGGAAAAATACAAGTTCATCGAGCTTCATAGGAAATACAGAGGATAACTCCAGTGTTTGCAGGTTACACTGGCGTGTGCATCAGTGGGAAGTATGGCTCTCTTCCAGGGTAGCTAACCTCATGAGAGAGTGTCAATGCAATGGTGAAGTATCCTTCGTCGTGAGAACCGTGAGACTCGTGAATAAGATGCCCCGACAACGAGCTGACTTTCCCACTTAAAACTGCATGCACCCAGGTTGACAAATGTCTCCCTGAAGCTGCATGAGTTCCACTTAACACTCATCCCCCTTTCCCTTAGGAACTTAGGACAACACGGATTATGTCAAACCTTAGCTTTTAGGAAATAATAATAAATTATTATCCCCTTTAGAGGTAAGCTCCCTAGCTTAGCCCCTCGGCCCAAACACTTAGCCTCCTCCCTTACCCAACCTTGTGGAAGCTTAGTCCCCCATCACTCTTTCTTCGTGGTCGGTCTACACGCAACGATGTTTATATTTTATAAATGATTTTGTATAATTACATATACAAAACAGGCTCCTGGCCTTAGCATCCTAGGCTCTTTGGCCTAATCATCACATAAGCCTCCTAGCTTATAACTCGGCCTATCCAATATGTTTACAATTCATAATTACAACTGGGGCTATACTGGGGGATATTATAGTTTAATTTTGAAGGTTGGCCTAGTTTCCCATTGGGCATGCCAACAAACTTTATGACTCTCAGAACCTAAGGTTCACAGTGAACTACCTCGCGCCTCTTTGATAATGCTTGAAATACTATACATTTTGTTTATGTTTTAATAGAAACTTATGCTTACTTACAAAAAATACATTATAAATTCTACATTTGTTGTTTGTATAATCTATCAAGATCTTGGAATCTCCATAAATCTGCAATTGCTTCATACCTTTATTCACTATTGTTTTCATAAGAAGCCAAAGGGCATATAATTCAACCTTATTATGGGTTCCTTGGCAAGCTGCATTTCATAAGGAAATAATGATAAGACTCAAAATATACACCAACTCCTAGTCCAAACATGCATGGGGATCCTTCATAAGATCCATTGAAGAATCCCTATGCTTTCTCATAATTAATACTAGGTTTCTTTAAAATCCTTTGAGATTTTTCTTTTGTAGTTTTCCAACTTCCATTAAAGGATACCTAATTTTGTGAGAAACCTAAGGAG
Source organism: Picea engelmannii (assembly GCA_009831015.1). Taxonomy (NCBI): domain Eukaryota; kingdom Viridiplantae; phylum Streptophyta; class Pinopsida; order Pinales; family Pinaceae; genus Picea; species Picea engelmannii. The sequence goes on along the minus strand of ML781351.1, from coordinate 366,009 downwards.
GATTCTTATCTAAACCTTGGAAAAGCATCTTATTATTGAGATTCAAATTCTCCATATCACAAAGCAAGGCAAAGACTTGAATGCTTTTTTGGATTTATCTGTGAACCATGAGTAGAGACAGCGTACCAAAGTCACATGATCCCACTTATTTTTTCCAGATGATATTTGCAATACTTCCTGCCAAACAACTCTAGCAAAAGAACAAGTGACAAAATAATGGACCATTGTTTCCTCACAACACTTGCACAATATGCATCTACCAAGGCAATGCCAATTCCTTTTTATCTGTTCCCCCCATGTACAGATTTTATTTTCCAAGGCAAGCTAAAGAAAAAAAATAGGGGACTCTTCGATTTCCAAACTATTTTCCACCGCCAAACTCTTTCACGTGTATGGAATTCCTCTATCTTTGTTGAATAACCCAATTTTATTGTGTATTCCCCTAACCCTTTATTTATGAACAATTTAATTAAGTCCTCTTGATCTAACAACTTGATGGCACCGTTCTTTAACATATTTACATAGTCTGTCCATTCCTTCGCTTTTTCACCTTGAATGTTCAAAAAATATATTTCTTTCCAATCTTCAAACCATGAATTAGTTCCATTAGGATTCATTTCCTCTTTTAATGAGAAAATCCCCTATGAAAGTATATAATTAATAAGCACTTCCAACAAACTAAAATTTCATTTACATCCAATCTAGGGATCATCCCCAACTCTCACCTTTTTCCTTTTCCTATTTTCCAAGCTACCCAATTTCCAATTAGGGGATACTCCCTAACCAATGCTTTCCATACAATTGTTTATCCTTGATAGTTTTTCCTTTATGTTCTAAACCATTCTTCTATAGATTTGCCTTTTAAGTACTTTCCCTAATATCCCTTCATTATAGATTTATCTTCATATGCTTTTTGGAGCTAGGGCCAAGCTAAAAACATAAATATTCTTCAACCCCCATCCACCATTATAGATTTATATCCATATACTTTTTGGAGCTAGGGCCAAGCTAAAAACATAAATATTCTTCAACCCCCATCCACCAGCTTCCTTAAGATTTTTCACTCTCGTCCATCTGACAAAGGAATTCCTTCCTTTTCTCTTTTTCCCATCCATAAAAAACTAAATCAAATTTTTTTCTTCTTATAATTTTGTCTAGAATTGCTTTTCATATATGCATAATGGACATCCAAAACACATGAATACTCTCTGTAATAACTTTAACCAAGACTAGTTTACCTCCTCTTCACAATCATTTGTTACATGATATTGAAATTTCAGCTTCCATTTTATTACACATCCACATCCAATTAGTGTACTTATAATCATTTAGTTTTAATTTAAAATCCAAATACTTTACACCTTCATATATTTCAATGACATTCATTGGAAGCAAATTAAAAATTTTGTAATCTCTCCTTTTCACCTAGTTCATTTAACACCGGTGATTAGTTTGACATGCTTACTTCCATTCCTATAGTCTTGTTATAAATATCCAAGACATCCTTTATATATGTCATTTCCCTATTGGATCCTTGACCAAATATCAAAGTATCATCTACAAATAGCAAGTGGGTTATGATCACTAAATCTGAATTTTTTATCCGTTTCATTTCTCCTCTTCTTCTTGCATCTTATATTAGCATGCTTAATCTTTCAACTACAAATAAAAATAAAAAGGGCGTTAGGGGACATCCTTTTTTTCTAAAGCTAAAACATAGTCATATATTTATATTATATACTAAAAGGAGTACAAATATCCCTAGTGGAGGTTTGCCACAAGGGGAACTGTGACCTCCACAAGCTAGAAAAAAGCATAATTGTCCATTACATTTTGACTTATTAACCTATTGTTTTGTGTACAAAAAGAGATAAGTGTCGTTCTAACAAACTACAACATGACATAATAAATATACGAAATCAAAGTCTTCATATATTAAACAATAGGATGCAAGAAAATTCCTTCCATTAGTTGGCCATCTGCATCCTTTGTTTGCATAGGTTTCTCTTGCGTTGCACTAGAAGGTTGGGGGTCCTCTTCTATAAAATTGGCATTGGATTGTGTGCCCACAGAGCCATGGGAGTCTTATTTTAGTGCCACCATGTCAATGTTTTCATCTTGAACCTGGAAACCAAAATTTCAACCTTAAACACTACTTTACAAATTGTTGCAAATTTACCATCTAACAAGTCAATTTTATGAAGGATAACCTACTATTGCAGGCTTCCTTCCTCCATAAATTGGGAAATAAGGTCCTTGATCAACCAATATGTATCAATGATTCTAAAAAACATATTATTCCATGTTCTTGAGAATCTAGGGTTCTTAACCCAACCTTCAAACTCATCTTGAATCTACTCATTGGACAATTTATATCTTTTCTCTCAAATGGTTCTTTCTGACTCCTCTAACTCAACCTGAACTGATTCAAGGAACCTGGTATGGAAGAAATACAATGTTTCCTAGGCTTCCTTTTTAGCCATGGAAACATAACGGGGCTCTTCAAGGACAAGGGCTTTCAAGGTGCAGGTTTTGGCCTTCCTTTCGGCCTTGTTTTTCCCTTTTTCATGACCAAGAGGTTGTTTCCTTTGGTCATTGTCAATTTTCTAAGGCTAGGATGGAAGGAGGGAAGAAATACATGCATTATATTTAAATTATCAACAAATATATCTACATGGCTCTATAAGGTAGCGAGGAAACTATTCAAACAATTTTGGAAAGTTGAAACCTCCACCCACAACCCAGGGGAGCGCGAATTTCTCCCAGACCTTCGCAAATCGAATTCTTAGAGATCCCACTCAACAATTATTGAAAGAAAGGTGCCCAAAGGCAAGAACATAACCAAAAATATACAGAGGAGTGTACCTATGTGATGAATTTTGTTCTCCACTAGTGTGCTAGGGATGTCATGAGACTAGGTGTCATCTTCCACTCATTTAGACAAGCCCAAAATTGATACTTCCACAAATGACATTCTTGAATGGTGAAACTCCTACGTCGACTTCTAACCAAATACCCTGTGATATTTCATGGTGTGAAGTCCCCAACTGATTACGTTAGCTTCATATGCCATGGGAGAAGGACAATTCACCCATAATAAAACTTGAAATCACTTCCCATGCCCTTACATTACTACCATGTCTATTGTTTTTCAAGTAGTGAGCAAGCAACACATGGGGGGTGTTGTGGTCAAATCCTTCACCATCCCATCTAGGAAGTGACAGGGGACATCCTTATCTAAGTCCCCTCGAGGCATTAAGAAAATCCAAAGGAGACCCATTTATAAGTATTGCATTCCATAATCCAATAATCCAATTCTGCAAGTTCATCCATGTCTGAATAAGAAGGTCTGAGAAATAACTAGTTTACTTTATCGTAAGCTTTAGCCAAATCAATTTCCATCGCAACTATTGGAGTTTTTTAGACTTTTATTCAATAAAATATTTCTTGAGTTATTGCAATAGCATCATTGATTTGTCTATTGAAAAAAATACAAATCATTCATCTAAAATGACACAAGACATGATACCTTTAAGCTCGTTAGTAATGATTTTTGAAATCGACTTACAAATAATATTGCATAAAGAAATTGGCCTAAAGTCTTCAAAAGTTGTTGGATCTTGCTTCTTTGTAATGACAGGAATAAATGTGGAATTTAAAGCTCCTAAAATCTTTCTAGATTGCCTGGATTCCTCAATAATTCTTAGCAAATATCCTTTTAAGAAATCCTGAAAACCTAGGAAGAACTCCATTTTCCAACCATCGGGCATTGAGCCTTTTTCCTTTGTGAAGGAAGCTAAATCTACTTTCAATTCTTCCTTTGCAACTTTTGCATCCAAATCTTTATTCATATATTCAACAATTAATGTGGGAAAGAGCCTTATGATTTTCATTATCTCTCTAATGTTTGCAATTTTAGGATCTTTGGAAATATTTTTTAAAGTATTGTTTCCCCACCTTGGCAATTTATTTAAAGGATTTAAGCTTGTATCCATAGTTTTTAGTATTTTCCCATACAGTGTTAATATTCCTCCTATAGTTCACATAGTTGTGAATTTATTTTGTATTATTATATCATTCGGCTAGCCATATGGTTGTACTCATGAGCTTCTAGTCCACTTCCTTGTCCAAAAGCTCCTTCTTTTTGATGCAGGAGCATCTCTCCATGCAGCCAGCCAGTCACGTCAACTAGCACTCATTCAGGGCTGAAAGGGAGACGCAGCCTCATTTTGAATTTGTATTGAATGTAATTTAATGTGCTTAGGCTGTTGAGCGAGGAATGCCATGCCTTTGTGCAGGCTGTAGATAAGATCGGCCTTTATTGTAGATTGGCTGAGATCTAGGTCCGATTCTGGACTAGACAGCCCATTCATTATAATTGAATAGGGTAGGTGTACCTGGAAAAAAGCGCTCAAGGAGCCCTCAGGTAAAAGAGATAGGGAGATCTCATTTTAGAAAAGAGAGAGACACATGTAGATAAAACGCATGTAGAGCTGAAGAGAGCTCGGGGAAACACCTTGTAAAATATACAGGCATTTGCCATTATTAGTACAAAGAAGTTTTTCCTGCACCAGTCTGTCATTATATGCATGTCTGTACGTGTGTGTTCAATATATGCTGCAATTATGTATTGTTATCATGTATTTGCAGGGAGTTGGTTTGATTTCAGGTTTGAGAGGTCTTTGAGGGTTCATGCCACGAGGGCGTGACAGAGTGTTGAGACTCTGAATCCCAGTGCACGGAGGAGGCACTTCTGAACTCGAAGGAGTCAGACAAAGACGTGCTGAGGGCACAAGCCTTGAAGACAACAACTCATACAGAAGGAGGGTTGTTGGGGTTACTGAACACCTCAACAGTCAAAGCAGTGTTACTGAGTCACTGGTGTGGACAAAACCTTTACTGGGAGTTTTGTAAGAGCTCTACCAAGAGGGTATCGAGCGTGCGCATAGAAGTGCGTAGAGGAAAGAGCTCTGTTGAGAGTTCAGAAAGACCAGAATTCCCCTGAGGATTCTGAGGAGCTCCGTCTGGAGGACGTCGAGCGAAGTGTGGGAGTGCACAGAGATAGCGAGATTGTTGGGTGTTCTGCGCCAGAGATACTCCGCCGGAAGGGCGTTGAGAGAGAGCGCAGATAGCCAGGAGGAAGAACTCTGTGAGTTCTATTATCGGAAGGAAGCATCCATTGAGGGAGTTTCTACTGGGTTGCTGAATACCTAGAAAGATTCAACACGGAGGTTGCTTGAGCAAGGAGTCAGGAAGGCATTGATGTTCTCCATCTGAGGGAGAAGAAGGATCAAATCTCCCAAAGGGGTTTGAGTGTTTGTGGAAGCTCAGGACAGATAGCGCTTTGAGCGCGAGGATTCTGCAGGAGTGCAGGAGCCAAAGAATCCTGCGAGGGTTCAAAGGACAGAAGCTCAGGAAGGGCAGCGCTTTTGCGCGTATCAGCGAGACTCAAGTTGAGGAGTTCGCGCAAGAGGAGAAGAAACGCAAAGGTTCAAGCCTTTGGGAACGAAGAAGAAACCAGGAGGAGCTCAGGAGGAGCGTACAGGGTTTAAATAGTCGGGATATCGGCCATCGGGAATTCAGGATTCTCGAGGTCATAGGAGCGGGCAGCACAAGTCGCGAAATCCCGATAGGATCTGGACCGTCCGTTGGCAGAAGGACACGTGGCGGGGATCTAGCGCCATCGGGGATTTGGCGCATTGGGAAATCGACATTCCCGTGGACACGAGATCGGGGAAATCCCAGGTGAAAACCTCGATATAATCAGAGCCGTCCGTTCAGGAGGGACAGGTGTCAAGAATCGGACGAAGATCGAAAAATCGAGAAATCGGAGTTCCTGAGGACAAGAGAACCGGGACTTCAAAAGTTCCGAAATCCCGAGAGTAAATCTGAGCCATCCGTTTGAGGAGGGGCACGTGTCACGCGATCGTCCGTTCTGGAGATCCGAGGCACCAGGTATCGGGACTTGTAGGTCTCGAAAGGGTGACAAGATCTGAACCGTTCGATAGGAGGACGCGTGTCAGGGGATCCCTGAGAATCGGGGTTCGGCGATTCGGGGTTCACGGAGATGAGAGTTTCATACTCTTTGAAGTCGCGACCGGCGATTTCCCGAAATCAACGGGAGTCGTCGATCAGGAGAGGGACACGTGGCGTGAGATCCCTGAGGATCGGGATTCGGCGTTCGGCGTTTGGCGATGAAAGAGTTTTATGCCTCGTGAAATCGCGAGTAGCGATTTCTCGATTTAACGGGAACCGTTGATCAGGGCAAGGACAGGTGGCGCGCGATCCCGAGAAGTCGGACTTCAGGGTTTCGGCGTTCAACGTTTTGGGGTTTTTGACCATGAAGAAAACTTGTATCGTGGATTCACGATCCGCGAAATCCCGAAGTGACGTGGCACGTGGGACCACGGTGGCGTAGTGGAGGCCAGCTGTCAAAGATCTGGAGCGCATCGGGGATCGGCATATCGGGGATTCTGTGGTGGTGAAAACTTTGCATTGCAAACTTGCGAACCCCGAAACCCCGATGGGATGCTATTTGACTGAGGTCATATCAGAGGTGGTCTTATGGGCCATGGCCTAGCCGGGAGAGCTAGCGCACAGAGGAACTCATCGCGAAATCAGAACGAAAAAACCCCGATGGAGGGATAAGGCTAGGATCGTATGAGGAATGGTCGTATGGACCACAGGGCATAGCCAGAGGGGCTAAGGCCAGGGAAGGAGCTAATCGTGAATCGGGGATTCGAGAGTGCAGTGACTCTCGACATCATAAACCGCAAAACCCCGAACCTCGATAGTAACTCGGGGATAACCACGGTTAAGTATCTAACGCCGTGCGGGAGAAAGAAAGGACCTGTGGATCGGGTATTTGCACAGTGATTCCCGAGAGGAACCAAAAGAGCCGCTCCGGCTCAGTTGAAGGTGAGAAATTGAACGATCCTGAGAGCAGGAGTGCGCGACCAGGGGTACGGTCGTGATCGTTCTGCGTCAAGTGGTATTAGAGCGGGATTTCATCTGTATATTGTAGGTGAAGGAAGACAAGGTTGCTGAGAACTCTGTGGGGACTTGCTTGCAAGTCAGTAGCAGTTCGTAGACAGTCAGAGAGAGACTGTAGAATGAAGTTAGGCACTCAGGATTGCTGGAGTGACGGCAGCAGATCTGTCGAGGGGACAGACAGACACAAAAAAATGGCTACTGAAGGCCATAGGAAGAAAAGCAAGGCAGAAAAGCTTGTCGAATGGGATGAAGAAGAGACTAGAAAGCTCTACGAATTAAAAGTAGACATAGAGAAGATGGAACTGCGGGTGCGGCAGGATAGAAGGAGGAGACGACTGCGCAAATTGCCAATGAAGAAGGCAAAAGCGAAATGGCCAGTCAAGCAGCTGATGGTCATAAGACAGCGTAGGTTGTTGAAGAGATGGTTGAGGTATGCTGAGAACCTCAGGGCCACAGAAGAAAACATGATTTGTTACTGTTGGCCAGAGACAGGAAAAAGTCTCGATGGTGATGATGATGATGATGATTGGAATAAATTTGAATCAGCTGATGGTTTCAAATACTGCCGGTTGGGCAGAAAAGAAGAAATTCCAGTTTTCCAGGAGGGCAACAAATTGGGATCAGTTGAGGATCTCAAGGACTGTCGTGAGGGCAGCCAGGGAATTTCAAATTGCCAGTTGGGCAGGGGAACAGAAATGAGATCGACTGAGGATCTCAAAGACTGTCGTGAGGACAGCCAGGAAACTTTGCATTGCCAGCTGGGCGATGAAAGGAGATCATGTGAAGATCTCGAAGACTGCCAAGAGGGCAGCGGAAGCGCACTAAGCTGCCTGGAGGGCAGAGATAAAAAATTGAGACTGTCTGAGAGTCTCTTGGACTCAAGGGAGAGTTCAATTCAGCAAAGGTTGTCGATGAAGATGGGATCGGTTGATCTCATAGTCTGCCAGGGAAGCAGCAGTGGAAGCATCCCATATGGAGAGATGGGCAGGGATGATTTGAGAAGTCATGTTCAGCCAGGAGAGCTGACCGAGCATATAAGCTCGCAAGAAGATCAGCAGATGAAGCTGACAGGAGAGGAGGAACATCAGGATGATATACTGATGATTGGGGGAATTGAAATATTCCTGCCATTTGCCCAGGAGGAGGCAGAAAATTCTGTTCAAAATGCAACAACAGCAGGGAAACAGTCACAGTTGATGATGACTGTCAAAGAAGAAGAAGAATTGGAGCAGGTATCTGAGACTGCCCAAGTGGATGAAGAGAAGAATGAGTGTTCTGAGGAACAACTCAATGATTTCAGCCAGCAAGCTGAAAGAGCTGAAGCACTGAGGCTAACAACAGCAAAAGAAAAAGAAGAAGATGAGCATTCTAAGGAATGGCTCGACATATTCAGCACTGTAGCTGAAAGGACTGCAACAGGGGAGTTTGCAGCAGAAGGTGAAGAGGATGAGCATTTCGAGGAATGTCTCAATGAATTCAGCCAGGAAGCTGAGAGAGCTGCAGCACTGAAGCTGACAGCCGAAGAAGCCGAAACGGAAGAGGAGCATTCTGAGGAATGGCTCAGCATTTTCAGCCATGAAGTTGAAAACAATGCAACATGGGAGGTTGCAGAAGCAGAAGAAGGAGACACAGACATCATATGTCTTGCTGAGCTATGGGAGCAGATTGAAGCCCTAGAAGACAGGGTGAAAGTGCAGGGCATGCACATCCAACAGGTGAGGTTGGAGACAGATGAAGGCGCGGGAGATCGTGATGATCTTCCAAATGGCCAAAATGTTTTGCAGCTGGGGAGACTGCAAAAACTAAACCAGCCACTGGAACAGCTGGATGAGGTGATCATGGAGATCATGGAGTTGATGTCGAAGTCAGCAGATACTACCAGCGAGGAGCAGCTGGGCAGAAGGAAAGCAACAGCAACAGCGCAGCAGAAGCAGCAGAATGGAGCAAATGAAAAGCTCCAAAGACTTGTTTGGGACCCAGGTGGATTCAAACAGCTACAGGGGAAGCTCATGAGCAGGAGTTCATGATTTTTGCAGCTGTGGAGTATGATGCAGGAGCATCTCTCCCTGCAGCCAGCCAGTCACGTCAGCGCGCACTCATTCAGGGCTGAAAGGGAGACGCAGCCTCATTTTGAATTTGTATTGAATGTAATTTAATGTGCTTAGGTTGTTGAGCCAGGAATGCCATGCCTTTGCGCAGGCTATAGATAAGATCGACCTTTATTGTAGATTGGCTGAGATCTAGGTCCGATTCTGGACTAGACAACCCCATTCATTATAATTGAATAGGGTAGGTGTACCTGGAAAAAAGCGCTCAAGGAGCCCTCAGGTAAAAGAGATAGGGAGATCTCATTTTAGAAAAGAGAGAGACACATGTAGATAAAACGCATGTAGAGCTGAAGAGAGCTCAGGGAAACACCTTGTAAAATATACAGGCATTTGCCATTATTAGTACATAGAAGTTTTTCCTGCACCAGTCTGTCATTATATGCATGTCTGTACGTGTGTGTTCAATATATGTTGTAATTATGTATTGTTATCATGTATTTGCAGGGAGTTGGTTTGATTTCAGGTTTGAGAGGTCTTTGAGGGTTCATGCCATGAGGGCGTGACAGAGTGTTGAGACTCTGAATCCCAGTGCACGGAGGAGGCACTTCTGAACTCGAAGGAGTCAGACAAAGACGTGCTGAGGGCACAAGCCTTGAAGACAACAACTCATACAGAAGGAGGGTTGTTGGGGTTACTGAACACCTCAATAGTCAAAGCAGTGTTACTGAGTCACTGGTGTGGACAGAACCTTTACTGGGAGTTCTGTAAGAGCTCTACCAAGAGGGTATCGAACGTGCGCATAGAAGTGTGTAGAGGAAAGAGCTCTGTTGAGAGTTCAGAAAGACCAGAATTCCCCTGAGGATTCTGAGGAGCTCCGTCTGGAGGACGTCGAGCGAAGTGCGGGAGTGCACAGAGATAGCGAGATTGTTGGGTGTTCTGCGCCAGAGATACTCCGCCGGAAGGGCGTTGAGAGAGAGCGTAGATAGCCAGGAGGAAGAACTCTGTGAGTTCTATTATCGGAAGGAAGCATCCACTGAGGGAGTTTCTACTGGGTTGCTGAATACCTAGAAAGACTCAGCACGGAGGTTTCTTGAGCAAGGAGTCAGGAAGGCATTAATGTTCTCCATCTAAGGGAGAAGAAGGATCAAATCTCCCAAAGGGGTCTGAGTGTTTGTGGAAGATCAGGACAGATAGCGCTTTGAGCGCGAGGATTCTGCAGGAGTGCAGGAGCCAAAGAATCCTGTGAGGGTTCAAAGGACAGAAGCTCAGGAAGGGCAGCGCTTTTGCGCGTATCAGCGAGACTCAAGTTGAGGAGTTCGCGCAAGAGGAGAAGAAACGCAAAGATTCAAGCCTTTGGGAATGAAGAAGAAACCAGGAGGAGCTCAGGAGGAGTGTACAGGGTTTAAATAGTCGAGATATCGGCCATCGGGAATTCAGGATTCTCGAGGTCATAGGAGCGGGCGGCGCAAGTCGCGAAATCCCGATAGGATCTGGACCGTCCGTTGGCAGAAGGACACGTGGCGGGGATCCAGCGCCATCGGGGATTTGGCGCATCGGGAAATCGACATTCCCGTGGACACGAGATCGGGGAAATCCCAGGTGAAAACCCCGATATAATCAGAGCCGTCCGTTCAGGAGGGACAGGTGTCAAGAATCGGACGAAGCTCTGAAAATCGGGAAATCGGAATTCCTGAGGACAAGAGAACCGGGACTTCAAAAGTTCCGAAACCCCGAGAGTAAATCTGAGCCATCCGTTTGAGGAGGGGCACGTGTCACGCGATCGTCCGTTCCGGAGATCCGAGGCACCAGGTATCGGGACTTGTAGGTCTCGAAAGGGTGACAAGATCTGAACCGTTCGATAGGAGGACGCTTGTCAGGAGATCCCTGAGAATCGGGGTTCGACGATTCGAGGTTCACGGAGATGAGAGTTTCATACTCTTTGAAGTCGCGACCGACGATTTCCCGAAATCAACGGGAGCCGTCGATCAGGAGAGGGACACGTGGCGTGAGATCCCTGAGGATCGGGATTCGGCGTTCGGCGTTTGGCGATGAAATTGTTTTATGCCTCGTGAAATCGGGAGTAGCAATTTCCCGATTTAACGGGAACCGTTGATCAGGGCAAGGACAGGTGGCGCGCGATCCCGAGAAGTCGGACTTCAGGGTTTCGGCGTTCGGCGTTTCGGGGTTTTTGACCACGAAGAAAACTTGTATCGTGGATTCGTGATCCACGAAATCCTGAAGTGACGTGGCACGTGGGACCACGGTGGCGTAGTGGAGGCCAACTGTCAGAGATCTGGAGCGCATCGAGGATCGACATATCGGGGATTCTGTGGTGGTGAAAACTTTGCATTTCAAACTTGCGTACCCCGAAACCCCGATGGGATGCTATTTGACTGAGGTCATATCAGAGGTGGTCTTATGGGCCATGGCCTAGCCGGGAGAGCTAGCGCACAGAGGAACTCATCGCGAAATCAGAACGGAAAAACCCCGATGGAGGGATAAGGCTAGGATCGTATGAGGAATGGTCGTATGGACCACAAGGCATAGCCAGAGGGGCTAAGGCCAGGGAAGGAGCTGATCGTGAATCGGGGATTCGAGAGTGCAGTGACTCTCGACATCATAAACCGCAAAACCCCGAACCCCGATAGTAACTCGGGGATAACCATGGTTAAGTATCTAAGGCCGTGCGGGAGAAAGAAAGGACTTGTGGATCGGGTATTTGCACAGTGATTCCCGAGAGGAACCAAAAGAGCCGCTCCGGATCAGTTGAAGGTGAGAAATTGAACGATCCTGAGAGCAGGAGTGCGCGACCAGGGGTACGTTCGTGATCGTTCTGCGTCACTTTTTTCCTTCAAGCTCCTTCAAGGATTGTCATTCTTCTTTTCCTACCGCATTATGTTCAAACACAGATTTAATTCCTTCTTCCACCTCCATTGGATCCTTTTGAGATTAGACCACTCTCCTACCATCATTTTTAAACTCTTTAAATTATCTACAAACTAATTCATAGTAGAGTGATCTAGACTATAATAATATTACCCACAATATACTTGAATACATATTCCACATCTCTCTGAAATGTGGCTTTGGTATTCAACAAACCAAATAGCATCCTTGAGTACACAAAAGTCCCCCATCATACAATAAAAGTTGCCTTGTATTGATCTTGGTCTTCCTCCTCCACAAACACTTGGTTATAACCTTAAAAAGCATCTAACATAGACATCATACCTAATGTGATGACTTTATACCGTAAGTGCTCCATATTTGAGAGCGGATAATAGTCTTTTAGAGATAATTGGTTCCCATTTTTGAAGTTAATACATAATTTTATTTTACCATTCTTTTTTATAATCAACACCAAGCCCAACTGCCCAAGATGAATGCCTCGTGGGAGCAATAATTTTAGCCTTGAACATCTTCTACAGATACTTCTATATGATTGGGGCTAATTTCATATTCATATCTCTTTGATTTTGTATGAAGGGATTGGCTCCCTCAATGGGATAGTATGCTTGATAATATCTCCTTTATAAGCCTTGAGGCCATCATAGTTCCATGAAAATATGTCCTTGTATTTTTGGATGAGGGCTTCAATTTCTCTCCTTTCTTCGGTAGAAGAATCCATTCCAATTTGGATGAGCTTGAAGATTTTATCAGATTCTTGGACATGTCATGAAGGTAAAAAATCTTCTTTAATGGAATAAGAATTTTGGGGATCTAGTTTTCTTTTAGTTGCATGACCTCTGTTTTGTCATCATCTTTGCCTTGCCATCTAATTTGATATTGGGAGGGGTGGTATGTGCAAGGGGAGTCATATTTGACTCCAAAGGAAATCAGATTATTGAATATTCATGGGGGTTGGGGCACAACACTAATAATCAAGGGGAAGTCCTTGCGATGTATATGGGAATGCAACTAGTTCAAGCAGACAAATCCCCTCGATTCCTCGTCATCACATATTTTGATATGATCATTAAGGGACTAATGAGGCTAATTAAAAATGCTCACTCCAATATTAATAGGATCTATCAAATAATTATGAGCGAGCAAAAAATAAAATCAGTGAACTATTGTCATATCTATAGAAGACAACATGGGCATGCGGATAGTCTGGCTAAAGCGACAAAACATTTGGATCAGGGCACCATTGAATGGGGAACTCTCACTTCAACATCTTCCTTAATCCTATGATGCAATTAAGCAAAAATTGGTTAAAATCCAACATCAAGGGTCGAATCAAAGTATTAATTATAGAAAAGCAAGGGTCGAATCAAAGTATTAATTATAGAAAAGCAAGGGTCGAATCAAAGTATTAATTATAGAAAAGAAAGGATCAAGAAGGGATGTGACCCCACCTACTATCTATATCAAGGGCATAGACATCATCAAGATTCATGATGGAACAAGAGTCCCCTCTATATTCATGATACGAGGTTGTATCCCTTATCACCACATATTACTCATCCCCGTCGTGAAAGAATTTAAACACACCTCATTCAAGTTGATGGCTATATGTGGGATCTTATCTCCATTCATGGTCCGAATCCCTGGAGCCATTCCCCTCGGCTCTGTTGGAATCTCATTTCACACGGGAGGTGCATCAAGATCCTTAGTTTATGAAATGATTAATCTCCATGCTCCATCATTGTTGTGTATGTCACCACCCTCTCAATTTCTGCTTATGTTGGCAATGACAAATTGGGAATATAATACAGATTGCAGTAAGGATGCACGCATCACTTGGGATTCTCAGGAATATTGGGTTAGCTCTTTTTACACATGTTGCAAACAATATTTTCTCCTTCGGATTTGTTCTGTTAGCACCAACGTCGCCCTAATCATGTGGCATCACAGTCGTAGCAGATCAGAGTACACTGACTGCAAGGTGGATAAACTACAAAAACAAATGCAACTTCAACGAAATGAAATGGAGTCTTTGCGGGCCTGAAATGCCTAGCTCACCTGTTAATTGTAGTAGCAGGAGGAGAAAAGGAATGAAGAATTTGTCGTAGTCTTATGATGCACAATCAATCAACACTCAAAACATATTCGTTCCCTTCACAGAAATGCCTAGAGACACCATCCAAATGCTCTAGTCCAACAACATCTAGTCCCATTAATAGGTTTGGTTTCCTCTTGCAAAGTCCTATAGCCCACACCACATCGACATGAACATGATCCTCCAAGAAATGCTCCAGACAGGGTGGACACAGAGCTAAAGCTTATCTAAACCAAGTTTATGTAGTGCAAAGTTTTGTTTTTTCTATATTCCTTCGTGATATTGTATGCATGGAAGAACTATAGTAGTTTTTTGTATGTCTAGAAGGAATCTTGAGTCATCTGAAGAAATGTACGGCTCTTTATCTTCTTAATACCTCTACCCATTTTGAACTTTTGTATCTTCTGGTTGTTTTGCCTAAGCGCAACCTCTTTTTATAATAAAACTCATAACCATTTCTGTCCAAAAAATAATAATTTGAAATTGGGAGAATTCGTGCAAGTTAGTCACAAATCTAAGCACTTGTGCATCATCATGAAACACCTGCCAATGGTCAAAATTATCGTGCACAGAAGGCTAGAAAATAAACTTTGTTTTCTGTTTACATCAGATAATATATTCATATGGTTGAAGAGTTTCTACGACAAAAACTAATGCATTAGCTTGTTCATTATCATTCCTTGAGACAACGATGATGGAAGACGTATCAAACAATTCTACCGTGCCAAAAACTGCATGCCTATATATTTTTAATCTCTCGTTCTTTCTAGAAAATTGGTTCCTTACTTGCAACACTACTAGATCAAAATATCCAATAACTTTTCACACCTTTATACCCTTTTCTCGCCAACTCCAATATGAATAATAATGCTTCATATTCAATGATATTATTAATGTTATCAAACTCTAACCCATAAGAGAAAAAAGTGACCTCACCTTGAGGTGATGTGAATGTGATCCCTACTCTTGCACATGTCTTGGATCAAGCTCTATCAAAATGAATTTCCCATATAGCTCCATTTCCTCCACTTGGTGTGTCCTCTAAAGGTGGGATTGTAGATTGAGACATGATCGCATAATTTTCAAAGTCATTGTTCATGTATATGAGCTTACTCACTGAGTCCTTCAAGTATTTAACATGGTACTTCATCATACTCTCTATATATAATTTAACATATGTGTATTCACATGTGGGTATGGTGGCATAAGATAAATCCCTATGAATGTTCCCACTGATTTTAGTTGCTCATTTTCTAGATAACAACATACCCATGTGTTTGGGACATCAATGATCACTACATCCATTAGAAGAGTAACATTTGGACAAGTAAGAAGTTTGACCCAAAGATATTTAATCAATCCATATACCTTGATCTTCCTTGAGTCCATGGTGCATACATTCCTATAAGGTCATGTGGCTTGAGACATAATTGATTCATTACCTTCAAAGACATGTCATTGGTTGATTCCCCTGAGTCCAACATACAATTATGAAGTAATAACATGTTTATCATCAAAGTGATAAAATGGAGAGTGACCACCATTTCCCCTCCCTCGTTTCATTCCTTGAAACAATCAAGGACAAACCTTAATTATCTCATTAAAATCCAAAAACTTTCTCAACTTATTCCTTTGTGTATTTATTTTCATTAATTCAATAAGGGGCACAAGTATTTTGACTTTCAAAAACTCATTAGGCAAATTCAATTTTAACACAATGACACCTTGTATACCTTCAAGTGGTTGTTTCAATAGTCGCCTATGGATAGTTTTGTTTGTCAAGTACAGATCTTTGTTGGTGCAACATCCTAGAGTAGCTTGTCTTCCCTTTTCACCCTCCTTGGAGCCAAACTTCTATAGGATTCCTTAATCGATGTCTTGATTCATTTAGGTATAAGTCTTCCATTCCATATCCTTGATTTCTAGCAAGGAAGGTTTTTCACCCAATAATGCTTATTCTTTGTTGGAACTCATGCTTTTTTCTTTTATCCCACTCATACATTCTTTAGAAACAACATAATACTTTCATTCCAAAGTGCATATGTAATCCCCATTATCAATTTTTTTTAAATCATTTGATTCATTAACGTTTTTAGACACGCCTTCTTCTACACCTTTCTGGTGAATCCATCTTTTGTATTGCAGGCACGTGTCCTTAGCATGGAAATTTTGGCAATACCTACACCATTGCTCTTCCTCTACATCCACCATATCAGTGGGATTCATAGATATGGGAGGTCTTGGTTCATTTGTTCTTCTATTCATGTCAAAATCAAAGTTTCTTCTCGGATGGTATTGATTTTCTTGTACTCTCTCCATTCAAACCAATCAGTTTTGAAATCTTAAAACAAACATTTGGAGTCTCCCCACATTTTTTGTTAATTTTTTATTTAATCCAGGGATAGATCAACGAAATTCATCACCCTCAGATTTGATCTATCCCAAGAACTTGATGTCGTTAAATATCCAAACAAGTCAACCTTTCATGGGTTGAGAGGTTATTTTTTGTCTTTACTGGCATGTCTTGAGCTTCCTTCAAATTATTTGAATTTTTATCTTTTAATAAGAAACCAAAATTTCTATTAAATTAATTTATGTAATGGATAAGAATGGTTGTACCTGGAGGCCCGATGTCTTTGTGAATCTTCTTAACTATCTTATTAAATCTCTAATTGAATTATTCAGTCATCTCATTCTCATTTCTCTTCACCCAATTCAAAGGGACAAAAGGAATCTATCGTCTTTTTTTCTTCCCTTCACTCAAGGAATACTCTATAACACTCTTCCCATGTGTTGATGTTGTCATCTTCTAGATCCATAAACTAATAAAATGCATCACCCTCTAATGACAGAGAAAACACATTAATATGCCATATTTGTTTTATGTATAGAGTACTTTGTAGAATAACTTTAGATGAGCACGCTTTGACTATGATTGCATTATTCCCTTGGAATACAAGAATATTTTTATGGCCATGTCTGGTGAATCACAAGGAGCTCCAACAATAATGGAAAGATCCAATGACTTATAGATATTATCCAACTAAGGTGTAGTAATGGTTCTTGTTGTAACATAATGCCCTGGATTAACATAAAATAAGTACCTTATATCTTCAATGGAATAAAATGCTTGAGTACTTGAGATCTAGGATATCGTGGTTGAGTTGTTCACTAGCCTTATTGTGTAATATCTCTTTGATTTGGCCAGCAGTGGAACAATATTTTGTGAGAAACTCCTCGTGGAGCATCTCCTTCTTAAACTTTTTCAAGTGGAGTTGCTAAATGGGACTTCCAATTTTTCTTTCTATCCTCCCATCAAATGTCTTGAAGCATAGTCTTCAAATTTCCTAGAAATGGACTTTATCCCCAACACCAATTTTGATTTGTTACCTTTCAAACCCGCACTTGAAATGTTATGAATTATTTTAACAAAGTGCATCCCCGAGGGAACTTAGGAATATTTCCCAATATCACCACAACAATTTCAAGTTAGTTCTTTTCTTACACAAGGGGAGAAACTGTAGAAAATATTAATATTTTCTTAGAAATAACATAGGTGAAAGAATATATCAGTGTCAACTTGGTTTGAATATCAAGTCATGATCAACAATCAATATATTTCAAACATGACAGAAGGAAGCGTAGTTAGGCTATCAACAACATGCTCTAACTAACCACGTGGCTTTTCTTAATATGCAAAAATTGAAAGGAGGGCCCTTCCAAAGGTGCACCTCTCAATAGTTACAAATCATTAGTAGATAACATGCAACCATAAGCAATAAAGGATATCATCAACCCTTCAACATACACATATGACAACAACAATATCTAAGTATTGAACAATGATAACAACAAGCCACAAGGAGGGTTTCACCTCGATCTTCTTTCTTATTATTGGAGCAGATTCTCCCTTCTTCAAATATTATTATAACATATTTGCAAGAGTAAATTCAACAATTTAATTCATCGATAAAAATACAAAAGAAGATGATGAACCTCACTTGAAATGCCCTTAACTTCTTTATGTTCGGGTGTTCCTTCGTGAGGGTCATTTATCACCTCCTCCTTATTTCCAAAGATGCCATTGAAGCAACCTTTAACCATGTCAAAGGGTTTCTAGGCTGATCCAAACAAGGGTGTTTTCCATTTTGTACCTCAAAGATCTTAGTAACACCTAGGATGAAAAAGCCTAAGAAAGGAAAAGAAACCTCAAATCCTAAGGTCTCCAACTCAAAGAGAGAGCACAACACAAGGACAATTGGATGTTGCAACAAGGGATAGCATGGGACATAATGATGTGGGGTGTTGGATACAAGTCCATGACTCCTTGAGGATATGCTTCAATCTTGGCTTGAGTATCATATTGAACAATCAAGATTTTTTTTGGCTACTGTAACCTTGGTCTTGATTGCTTGAGGGGAAAATATTAAAGAGATTGAGATTTTTGGTGATTCGATAATTGCCATAGGTTGGTTCTCATGCTCTTTACATGAAAAAAGGTTTCATCATCAAAGTTAGTGTGAGAAGTATTTATGCGATGGCTTCCATATTTTTGTATGTTTCCTTCTCCCCCTTCTATAGAGAGAAGAATGTTAATGCAAACTCCCTTGCTAAGGTTGGATTTGATCTGGTAGTGGGTTAATTGATTATTAATATCTATAAGCGAGGTAGACATCACAACCACAACAAAACCATCTTTTAGAAGAACCCACATGTCTCTTTCTAAGGTCTCTACCTCGAACTCTAGCAAATAGTACATGGATTTTTCCTTTGCTCTTTTCACATATTGCCTACTTTGATCCTTTTTGACAATTGGCAAGCCTATGCTTAAGCTCTTATGCTCCTTATGGAAGTGTTCTTTGCTTTTATTCTTAGGCTCTTATGCTTTTTTTCACTGCCTCTTTGTTAGTTAGGTTAATCAATGATATAGGCTCTCAAGCCATACAAGTGTGCTCCTTTCACTAAAAAGAAAATGAGTAGAGTTTCACATCTAAAGAAAACAAATGTTAGAATACCATCCAATAAGTTTGTTGATTAGCTCACAAGTGTATCAATTGATAAGAAATATGACCTACATATGACAAAGGTAAGCGAGGACCCAAGGGAATCAAATGGGTCAAAGGATAGGTGATTTCAAATCCTAAAACCCATAACTTAACCACATGGACCCTAAAGATTGTACATCTACCTCATATGCCTTCCCAACCTCAAGAATGGGAGGTTGCATCTCATCAATGTGTAGGATTTATTACATATTGGATGGAAGGATCAAAGCTTCCCTCAAATTATGAATCATCCTACCATACCATGTCTTCACATCATACCTCATTCATTTCCCAAGCTAACATATGAAGCAAACCATATTATATTCCTCCCAAGTGTAGAGATTCCTTGTAATCATATTATCTTCCTCCCAAGTGTAGAGATTCCTTGTAAGCATATTGATAGATCTCATTATGTCTACCATGAATCCAGTTATGATGGGAACCATGGAGGTGGGTACTCATAAGAGAAGTTGCGGAGGTAAAAACCCAATAACAATCACATTCAACCAACCAAAGGATGAAAACAAAGTTATTTAGAGAGATATCAACCCCAAGTTAGAAGCAATCATGTGTATTTAAAAAAATAAGGATGATATAACCAAGAATGATATGGAAACAATGAGGGATATGATACATCAAATGATGTTAGTATTGTAGAATGGAAACCTAAATATGGAACTCCTAAACAAACTTCTAAATTATGATTAAACAAACTCAAAGCTCAAAGCTAGAGTACACTATTAAGAATGAGACCATCCACAACAAAAATAATAGGATTTTTAACATACTAAATAAAAAATAATGATAAAAACAAACACGCACACATACACATATTAAAAGCTAACATTCAAACCACCCACTCCTCTTGAATGTGCCTCAGTGTTTTATTAATGGAGAAAAAACAATGAAAAGAACTAAGCCCTCACGGGTAGATAGCCTCTATCCAAAAAAGCTAGTATTCCAATATGCACTAAACGGCCTATGTATTTTTATGGTATTATCATTTTATGCAACCAAGGTTCTTCATGTTTATGTTAACCCATAAGATTAATAGTGAAGCTTTGAATATATATATTTTTGTTTGATGCCACAATGAACTTCAAAGCCATTTTTTTAAACGATCCTAAAAGTTGATTAGGAGTTAGTAAGGCTTACCGACCTCCTCTATTTTGGAGGAGTGTATGTGATGGGGAAGTTCAGTTTATAATATGATTATACTAAACCTTTAAAGTGAATATATAAAAATCAGTAAAAACATTATTTTATAGGTTTTAAAGTGAATATATAAAAATGTTTTTTTTTTTTTTAATTATTAAAATTATTTTATAGGTTTTAGTACAATTCAAGGTTGGTGAATGTTATAAGATTAATTTTTAAGAAATTGTTTATTACTACTTATCAAAACAAGGAGTATATTTTTCATTAGTTCATGTCAAAGCAGATACTATGCTTTTCATTTGCAAGTAAAAATGTTTCGACTTTATATCAATTTAATTTCATGCTTTAATATTTTATAAAGTTTTCGAGTGTGATTTATTTTGCTCTGCGGCTGGGGGAAACCCTAGCCGTAGGCACTCTTTTCACGTAGCTCTCTTCTAGTGAGGTATCTCTCTCAACCAGACGTAACTGTCTACTCCCGATCGTATCTCTTTCGGCGTGGTCTCTCCCTCTTGCCACTCGTTGTTGCCTTCTCCTAGATGGACTCTCCAGGCTCCTTGCGTGGCGATTTGTTTCTCGGTGGTGGACTGCCTTTCGCTGCTGCCTTCTCTCGACTAGATTCTCCAGGCTCCTCGCGCGAAAGGTTGTTTTTCGGTGGTGGCGGTTGCACACTGACTTGATGCAGGCTCAGATGGCAACCAGACCCATCGTGGTTGGGGTTGGATCTATTCAACGCTCGCACCCTCTACTTGCATGGTAAATTCGTGGATGTTAGATCTGGGTGTGGATCTGGTTCTGGTTACGAGTTGTAGTTTGGATATTTGGGAACTCCTGCGAGGGTGATGCGTGGGTTTTCTCAGATCTGTTTCTCCTTGTGAGGTCCTTGATTTATATTGCTCATTTTCTCGGTCAATCCTTCTGGCTTCTTCGGTTTGTTCAGGGTTTGACGTATGCTCAGATTTGGCTCCAGTAGGTGGTTGTTGATGTTTTGTCTATCTAGTAGAGGTAATGCCAGAACTTTGAGGTCCTATCTTTGGGCGTGCGATGTGTCTTCATCACTCTGAAGTCCATGGAATGGACGTGCAGTTAGGAGTCCTTTTGTTGCTGGGTGGGGTTTTCATGGGGAGGTTTCCATACCTCTCTTACGTGGTCCATCAGTCAACCAGGGTTTGTTTGGACTTTCTATTTGGAGTATTATTCTTTGACGGGATCTCTTGTACCGAGCTTTCAGTTTATTAGGAGTTTTTATCAACTCCTGTTTTTCTTCTTTTTGACTTTCCAATCAATTATTTTGTGTCCCTTTAGGATTTTCTATCCAATATGCTTTTGGCACCTACATAATGTAATTTGGTTCTCTTTAGATGAATAGAATTACACTTTTTTTGGAGAAAATAAAATAAAATTTTCCAATATTTTTATAAAACAATTAATTCAAATAATTTTTTTAATTAAAAATAAATTACATAATTTTAAATTTTACACATTCTATTTTATAATTGGTTAAAGGAGTTATTGATAGGACATAAATCCTTCAATGTATAACTTTATTTTCAAAATACATAAATAAAATTTAAAATATTATTTATTGATTTTTTTTTAAATGTCCGAGTGACAACCTTAGCATGTTTTATTGTTAACTTTTGTTTACTTAAAAAAAAAGAAGGTTGTTGCCACTTTTCATGAATGTTTTGATTTTAATGTAAGCAATTTTATATATTTTATTTTAATATTTTTAAAAAACAACTATTTATTAATGTTAATGTGACGAATTCTATATTTCTTTTTATGTCCCATTTATTTTCTCAATTTATATATTCAATTTGAAGGTTATTTATTTTATTTACTTTTTTGGAGAATTAGCTACTTAATGTTACAAATTCTATATTTCTTTTTATGTGTCATTTATTTTCTCAATTTATATATTGAATTTGAAGTTTTGGAAAATTAGCTACTTTGTCCACTTACATTTATTTACCATCCATTCTAAAAGTAATTTTGAATCTCCTTTTACCTTCGATTAAACATAACCTTCAACCAAGGTTATTTTTTAAGATGAAGAAGTGTTTTTTTGGTTCTCCACCATGCCATTTTAACATTACCAAATATTTCTTGAATGACATATACATATTTCCTTTGTAATTGTATTTCAATCCTCCACAATCCACTCATCTATGGTTATTTTTAAAAGTTCCTTTGAAACTTTACTTAGAGACCATTACACTCGGTGGCTTTTCTAAATACTTTTAAAACTTGTAAACTTCCTCATTTATTTACTATTATTGGCGTGGCAATAATAAAATGAAATTCATTCTCTACCAAGGGTAAGAAAAGATGAACACCTCTTTACAAGACAATGCAAATCAATTTGGATGGAGCATTAGAATAATTGGATGGAGCATTAATAAGGCGTTTTGGTAGGAATAAGATTAGATTTTCAAATAGGCGGTGATTATAAAATGATCATCTACTATATGAGGCACATTAATTAAAATTAGGATCCAAAAAACTAGATACTAATAACTAAAATTGAGGAAATAAAAAATTTGACTAGAAACCCATGGAAATCCCAATTGAGGCATATCTTTAAGATAGGGATTATATTTGTAGTCAAGATAATATGTCTAGGCATGAGTAAGGGTTAAATTTAGATAAGATAGCAAGATTGGTTGAGTATGCCATTTCGAACATGTAAATATGGATTTCCTTAATTTATTTATCAGGGGTGGGAATAAAGAGGAACCTTATTTGTCCAAAATTTGAACTTGGATATAGATAAGAATGATATCGATGTATACCATGATAATAACATTTAATTGGAATAAACATGGAGGGTGATCCTTTATTTCCGTTGTTTTTGAAAGTAAGTACCAGAATTTCCTTAATGAGTATAGGGTTGTTGTAGTCTTCTAATTTTGCAGATGATTAAGAGGAGGTTGGTCTTAATAAAAGACATTTATAGAGGTAGATAATAGAGATGCTTCCCTTGAAAGTGAATTGGAGAACCACCATAAAAAACAAGTCTTCTATTACCCTTTCCTTACTCTTGGTCATTTTCTTATGCCTTCAAGGTGTTATTTGATTGAGAGAGTGGAAAACATACAAAGAGAAGACCAAAGGAACTTGCAAGGGGTCAGGATTTGGTAAAAATGTACTTGAGAAAACAAATATGCTGGAGATAGAGAAAAGGGTCCCTAAGAGATATATGGCGATCCCCTTTTCAATAGTGGAAAACAATATGAGAATCTTGAGGGTGGTAAATTGTTAAGGTCCTATTCTAAACTCCCTAGTTAGGGCTACTTAGGAGTTAATTAATTAATGTACAAGGCCATCCCATTTGAATAAGGCCCACTAGGTACTTGATGCGTGGTTCCTTGATATAAAAGGTTCATCCTTACCAAATAAGGCTCACTAGGTAGTTGGTACTCATTAATATCGGGACAATGAGTGGTTAGGGTTGGTGATGGGCCTCCATAATGTAGATCACAAGGCACATCTCTGGTATAAGTTGACATTCTCTTATAACTGATAAACCCAATACTTTGACCATGATGAATGTAAAATATGGTTTTATGCAATTAAATTATGAAGGAGTTGAGTTGAATAATTAAGTGTCTTGATGTGATTATGTGTTCTTGATTTCATGACAATGAGAATATTCGCATGACTAACTCTTAAGCAGTTTGAATCACTAAGGGAGTTCTACTTCAACTAACCCTGAGGAATTAGTGCGATCTTGCCCTATTTCCCTCTTCCATAGGCCAACAAGTCTTTAAAGCACTCTATCCAACTTGCTCACTTGAATTGTTGATCTTGGAGATGTAATCTATCAAGAGATCTGGTTCCTAGAACTAGATGCCCTATTTTTAGGGATATTGGGAACAAAGCCCTTCAATCAAGGATTTATTGAAGGGCTGAAATGGTATAAGGTCTTGGTATAAGAAGAGCCTAGGGGCTAGCCTTAGGTTAGTTAGTCAATTCTTGTAGTCATTTGTATGCTATTATGTTGAGCACTTAGAGAGCTCGAACTCCTTCAAGTGTAATTTTGTTTTAAGATTATATGTTAGTGGAATAGTCTTATTTTCAAGCTTGATGTTATTAGTTTCTTCTAGGTTCCTTGTGGGGACCTTGGGTAGGTTGCGCCTGGGGTTACTATAGGGACCTTTTGTACTTTGCCTGAATGTACTTTCATAACTTTTGGTTTCTTTCGTTTAGAAATTAGGATTTGCATGCTTAGCTTACAAATAGTCCATTTCCTGTAGCAACAATACTAATTATGTTGTAGAATTTTCAAGGTGTAATTGCTTCTTTTCATGTCGTGATTACTTTTCATTATTATTTCATGGCAAGTTACATTTACAACATGTGTTTAGTGTAGCATTTTATCATTCCCATAGCAATATATGCATTACTGTACAGTTTCTTATAGCAACTCGTTGTGGTTATAAGAACGATCTGTCTCCTACAACATTAATTCCAAGATTGTTTTATTAGTTTGTGACCTCTTATTATTGTCAAAAAGAAGATGTTGGACCATGAATCACTTCACGTGTACCTCAAAAGGGGCTAGTTTTGATTTTCCAGACTCCATTTCAACTTATGTATTAGGATAAATTACCATAGGATTTGCTTTCTCTTTCTTCAAGTTAACTTAGGAACCTGCAACTTCATTTCTCAACAAAATTGCTTCTTGGCTTCAAATCTAGCAACTTATACTAGCTCACTTGGATTTGTAGCCTAACATTATGCTTCTTGCAAAACTTGTACCCCAATTTTCCACTGTCATGAAAAGTGGGGATTGGTCACTAAGCTACTTGATCTTCTGAATTATGTTTTGTAGATATTTCTTTCAATTAGTTTACAACTTTAATTGCAATTGAATTTTAGATTCCATTTCTATAGTGATAAGTAGTTGTTAGTTTTTTCTCCCTTACTGAAGAAATTAAGTGGTCCCTGGATGAACATAGTATTTTCTTGTAGATAGATGCATGTATGTAGT
>ML781351.1:325409-338363 GCA_009831015.1 Picea engelmannii | reverse complement strand
TGAGCACATGTGGACGTGTCCCTAGTGGCTGAGCACTAGAGGATGTGAGAGATCCTTGCTATATTGTCAGAGAGTAAGACTTTGGTAAAACCCTAATTTGTGTTGTAAAGGGTACAAGTTGGCCCCACCATGTAAAGATAATTAATATTGTGTAAAGATTAATTATATTATTGAATTATAGAAGTGAGACCTATTGTGCCAATAGACACATATATTTGATGTGCTAGATCTTGTATAAATAAGAGATAGATCCCCATTGTGGATCATATCGCTCTCACTCACACTCAATGCATGGTCTGAAATTGTGAGTTGTAATTTAGGGTGTAGTTTTCTAGGTGCCATCTTTCTCAGTCATAGAAGCACCCTCTTGTGTTCTCTAGGGTTTTGGGTGTGGAGGATATTCTCTTGGAAAATATAGCAAAGGATTGTTGGGTTTTTCCCTTGATTGAGAAGGGTTTTCCCAGGATAATTTCTAGTGTCTTTTGTGCATGGTTATTCTTCTTGTGCTCTTGGTTTAGTGCAGCTAGTGTATCGTACAACTACAATGTTATGGATGTAGCTTATGCTAAATTGAAAATAAACTACATGCATTTGTGTTAATCATTAAAATAATAATCTAATTAGAAATACCATACACGACACACTACTACAACAAGGGGGTTGTAACATTCTTGCATCCTTCAATATATATAATGGGTGTGTGTTGTATTTTTGCATCAAGTTTGTGTCATGCCTATGGCACAGGGTCCAATGTATATTCGATGTCCACTCTATCTTTGCATCTAAACAATTGAAGCACATGTGACACATTCTTGATACAAAACTCAAAAAAGCTAAAAAATAAATGACACAAAATGAAGATTTATGTTGCCTTTCATGTGCACTTCTAATATAAAGTGAAAAAAGGGGATCCCCTCGTTTGAATTTCGCATGAGGGTGTGAGACAAAGCTTTTGGAGGTGAAAGGGATCTGTGTGGGCACTCAATAGGAGGAGTCAATGGATATTTGTGGGACATCACTAGATCAAAGGTAATTTTGTTGTCATTTCCCCCCTATTTTTAAAAACAATTGAAGGCTTAAAATAAATTGGGATTTGGGTTTTAAATGGGATATATGATTTACAATACAAAACAAAAAACAAAGCAGGTTTAAGGAATATCTCTTCCTCTTCCTCTCTCCATCTCCTTGTTCTCCTTCCTCTTCTTCTCTTCCTCTTCTTCTCTTCCTCTCCTTCTCTCCATCATATCATTTCTATCTTTCTCTCCATCTACCTCTCCATCCACTCCCTTTCCCTCTTCCCCTCTTTTTTTTCCTCACGACACCTCTTGGAAGTTTAAACCTTTCTAAGTTAAGCAACATATATTAATTCTTAAGAAAAATAGGAAGTAAAAAATAGCACACACACATTCACACACTCTGTACATAGAGATTTACCCTAGAAACCCTCAACTGAGAAAAGCATCAAAACTTAGAGCCACATTTCATTCTATTAAGTTCACTATTTCATTCATACGGAACCATAACAAGATGTTGAAACTACATTATATCACAATTTAAAAAAACCCTAACCTTGGGAGCTAAGGTGGCAAAAGTATTATGTGCCCCAGGGAGCCTAGTTGGTATATCAACTTCTCAAGGCCATAACTTTCTCGTATGAACTTTGTTTGGGGCACTCTTTATCCCATTGAAAATATATTGATAAGATTTGTAGGAAGGGAGAATAGAACCAAGGGAAGCCATTGGTTCCTACCCTGCTTGCAATGAAAGCCCCATAAATGTTGTTTAGGACTCGAAAAATGTGTTGAAAATTAAGTAGCTAAAAATTGTTGTAAATCTGATTATAGGGTTTGGGATTAGTTTTGAGATGATGACAATATCGAATGACCACCTATATAATCCTTCCTTATTCTTCATCTTACTTCTCCTTCTTATCGTGCTCTTGTTTTTCAACTCTTCCTTCCTCATCTTTGCCCTCTCTTCCTCTTTATTGTCCCCTCGTTCTTCCTCCTCCTCCTGGTCCTCTTCTTTCTCTCTTCCTCTTCCCCTCCTTCTTTTCCTTCCCATCCTTCTTCCTCTTCCTACTTTTCCCGAAATCCTCTAGACACTTTGTCTCCTCCTACTCCTTCCTTCTTCTTTTTCTTCCTCTTCTTGTGTTTCAAATCCTCATCCTTTTTATTCTTCTTCTTTGATCCCCCTTCTTCCTATTCTTCTTCCCCTCCTTCTTCACTTTCTTCTTCCTCTAGTATTTCAACTCCGCCTTCTTGTTATTCTTCTTATTTGATCCCCCCCTCTTCCTCTTCTTCTTCCCCTCCTTCTCCACTCTCTTCTTCCACCCTCTCTTCCATCTTCTCTTCTATTCTTTCCCCCCTTTCCCTTCTTCCCTTCTCTCACTCACTTCCTTGAGACTTGCACTATAGTAAAGGCTATCTTTTTTCATATGGACGAGTGAAGTGAATGAAACACTATTGGACAAAATTTTATCCTCGATGTATATGTGTGTATTATGGATTGTGTTCTCTACACTCTATTTTGGTTATTTCATTTATGTTCTAATTAATTTTCACTAAGTCTCTAATTATGTACTTGCCTTGTTATATATACGAGTTTAAGGGGATTTGAATACATAGGTCGTGATGATGATGGTAGGATGATCTGAAAATAGGGGGCTAACTTGTTTTGCTATGCAAGCACCCTCTACTCCATTAAAATAAACTTTTCAGGACCTTGCTTAATGTCTTAGTTATGCAAGAGGTTTTATGTGTCAAGTTCATGCTTCTTTTAAATGTTTATGTGTGAGGTCTTTAAAAAGTTAAATATGTGTTTTAAACAAATACACAATAAACATAACCTGCAGCAAATAAACCAGCAAACTTACAAAAATAACAAGATGATAAAGGAGTTAACCCCCAACTGGGCTACATCTCCTTGAGCCTCCAACAATGGACTAGGCTCTCTGGGATTAGTTTGTCAAATATTATTTTACAAGATGTTTCTCAACTCCAATGGATTTACTGACTGTACCATTGGGTTCAGAATACATAAAAACCCCAAAAATGACTATTAGAACTCAGAAAACGGATCTTGGCTCATCCGGGCATGACCTCTTCTACATGTGGCCTTGAGCTTCCCTGTGGAAAAAACACCTGTAAAAGTCCTCAAATACCTATGAAACCTATCCCAATGTGTTCAAAGCATAACAATTAGCCAAAAATGACTATTCAGTCACAGAAAACAGACTTGGGCTCATCTGAGCATGACCTCCATCAATGGGGGCCCTAAGCTCCCTAGAGCTCTCTGAAACTTCAATGGTGAAAAAAACTGCAAAAGAAGTCTTCAAATTCCTTTGAAAATGATGCCAATGGATTCAGAATTTCCAAAAACCCCTAGCTGGATTTTTCAGCACCTCATTTGGCCAAAAAATGAAGAAGTTAGGCCTCCTGCCATTTTCCTCCTTCAAGCTTCCTATCTCTGGTTCACCAAAATGCACCTCTGTGCGTCCAACCTAGCCTCTGCGCTCATTGTTGTGCTAAAACCTAGCACCACGCACAAATCTGCAAAATGCGCAAAACTATCGAACGGTCAGGGAACTAAGCCCCCTAACCTCATAGGTCGTTGGCCATATGGTCCATGTGACCGCGCATAAAAGAAAAAGGCTCCAATGCCACGAGCGCATGCAAGTGTGACAAGTGGCGGGTGCATTTGGTGTTATAACCGTTTCAAAAACCAAATCCGCGCGCCAAAATTGTGGACAGGTCGTATGGACTCCCACGCAAAGTGGCAAGGTCATATGGTAGTGGTTTGAAATCATGGGCTGGGGCTAAGCCCCAGCCCGGACGCGCCCAAAAAACAATATATTCAAACTTAAATAGTTATAAAACCCTTTGTTTAACAAGAACCCCGATTGGGCTAGTGGTAGCCCACACATTGCTAAAGCGTTGAACCTTGGGAGAGGTCTGGGGTTCGATCCCCACAGACTCCACAAACTTTTAAACAAATAATGAAATACGGTGCCACGTGGCAGCCCACGCCTGGGCCACGTGGCACCAAACCATTTGACAAAATATGCCACGTGTCCACCAATGATTCGCCCAAACTGCCAACTCAACATTGCCACATCACCACTTGCCACGTCAACGGTCGTACCTCTGCCACGTGTGAGTTGTACACCTGCCAATAAATGATTGCCACGACATCATGTACGGACTGTACAGACTGTACAATCAACATCTTTTTTTTCCCTGTTTGGCAAATCGAACAGATCGCGATATCTCACTCAATCGATGTCCATTTGACCTCGTTCGAGTTGCGTTGGGTTCGTCATGACGAGGGCTACACACCCGTTCATTTGAGGCAATTCCGAGAACTTTGATTTTTGGGCTAAATTTTGACCCCTGGTCCAGATTTTGATCATAGGAGAATGGACAGGGAAAAGTAAAAGGATAAAAACAAGTAACTATAGACACCAATGACAAAAAAAACAAAGGTGAACAATGATCACCTATCACATATTTTATTTATTCATAAGGATCAAATCATAATGGATGGAGAGCCCTCAAATCGCCCACAAAGTCTCTCATCTGCTATAATTAGAAATACATTGCCATGACAATCTGAGCTCACTGGTGAAAAATTAAATTATGCCCCAAGGAATGGTGAAAGATTGGTGGAATATTTACATCCCATGTGTGAGGTAATTAATTGTTAATCACGTGTTTGTTTTTTAACTTATATATAGTTGAAATTGACTATTCATTGATTGAAATTTATTACAATTTTCTAGATTGATGATGATGAGGGTGACTTGTGTTGATGTTTGGGCAGCATCGGAAAGACATTCTACTAGATTGATAATTAATAATATGATTATTAATTATTAAGCAATATTATTAATTATAATATTATTAATGTAATAATATATTTATAATATTATTAATGTAATAATATATTTATAATATAAAGTATATTTATATTATATGTACAATATAATATAAAGTATATTTATATTATATGTACAATATAATATAAAGTATAAATATATTTATTGACGCATCTCTTCATGGATGGTCACCATGGTCACCATATGTTCTTTATATATAGAACACTCATCATTGTAATAAGATATTCATTCACATACAATATCATCTCTTATGAAAAACTCAACATGGTATCAGAGCGGGACTGGGTTTGACTCCCACACAGGAGGGCCCAGGAAAATGAGAGTAGAGTAAAATCTTGGGAGTGTTAAATGTATGGGGTTGTTGCAAACTCTATGTTCAACATATTTACTTTTTACTCCTACCTAAATTATAGAAATAATTCCATAAATTATGGTGGGCAATAATTTTTAGTAAAAATGTTTAATTACCTAAATATCAGGAATTTACTACATATTTACTTCTACCTATATTTATGCAAAGAATCACATGAATTATGGAGGATCAATTTAAGAAAGTCAAATAATATGTGGATGGATTATAACCAAATTAATCTTTGGGTAGTTAAGTATTCTCCAACTATTTATAAGAAAGAAAATTTAATTTAATTTAATTTTCAAAGCGACGTGTCTTTTTGGATCAATTTAATATTACTATAAAGAGACACAACAATAGACACACATTTTTCTCTCTCACACGTGGGAAGCGATCTAAGGAAGAGACCAAAGTTTCTAAGTTGTTGAAATTTTTTGAGTGTAATTACTTAGTGATGTTCTATAGTTTACTATAGTAATATCGTTGGAAGTAATTACCACTTGCAAAAAATTGAGCTTGTCTAATTTAACACTAGCAGAAAATTGAGCTTGTCTAATTTAACACTAGAAAATCAACATGGTTACTCGTATGACATCGAGTATATGACGGATATGTGTTTGTAGAAGATGTCATTTCGTGTGTCCGACAGTCAATGGTCATGAGCTTGTGTGGATGGCGATAATGTTAGAGTTTGTGCTAGATATAATACCTTCCTCATTAAGAGGGAGTGTTGAGATTTTATGTAATTTCATAAGTTATTCTTAAGTGTTAATTTTTCAACATCGGGATGACATTCTTCCAGGATTGGTCATGGTAATTTGACCAATGGAAAATGGCTCTGGCATAGTCTTCCAAGGACATAAGACTCAAAGTGTGTGGCTTTCAACATCCGGAAGGACTGAAATTCTTCATGTGGCACAGATGGAAACCTGATCAGGAAGAATGGTCCTTGTAGTCACAAAACACTACGTTGAGTACGTGACAACTGCGAGACACTCAGTGTGCAGATTGAAGAAGGATTTATATGGATTAAAGCAGGAACCCAGAGCATGGTATGGCATGATCCACAATTTTTTGACGAGCTTAGGATTTATAAAACACAATGCAGATCCTAACCTTTACTTTAAGGTTGTGGATGATGGGTTGGTAATACTACTGTTGTATATGGATGACCTGTTTCTAAATAGGTGTGGAAAAGATCATCTTAGAGTGTAATAGAAAAACTGGCTGCTGAGTTTGAGATGAAAGATCTCGGGATGATACATTACTTTTTGGGTCCTGAGTTATAGTAGAGACAGGATGAGATCTTTCTAAATCAAGGGAAGTATACAATAGAAATCCCGAAGAGGTTCAGGATGTTGGGTTGCAAGGCAATGGCTACACCTATGGTATCAAATATGAAGTTGTTGCATGATATGGCTTTAGAGACTATGGATGTTACTTTATAAAGGCATATGGTGGATTCGTTAATGAACTTGACAAACACAAGACCAGATGTATGTTTTGTTGTGAACACCCTGAGTCAATATATGGAGCATCCCAAGTAAGTTCATTTGGTTACAACAAAACATGTGATGAGGTACCTTAAGGGTACATTGGATTATGGTCTCAAGTATGTGACAAACCATGGTTTCGGGTTATATGGATATCCATATTCATATTGGGTCCGCATTATTCCCAATCGGAAGAGTACTTCGACATATTGCTTCAATCTGGGCTCTAGTGTGGTTTCATGGAGCAACAGGAAGCAGTTGTGTGTAGCACTCAGTGCGACTGAGGTAGAGTATGTGGCAACATGTGTAACAAGGCGCAAAATTATGTGGCTTCAGAAATTGATGACTATTGGACTGAATTTGACTTGTAGGTAAGACCTACAAGAAGAGGACGGCGAGACTTGGACAAGTGATGAAGTCAGCATGTTGAAGATTCTGTTGATATTCAGTGCTCGAGAGCGAGCTGGACAGTCGGTTCCAGAGGGAGTTGGGTACTATAGTAAGGAGTAAGATGCTTCGTCGGATGCAGGTAGCAGTCATGTGTGGCACTCAGTACAACTAAAGCTGAGTATTTGGAAGCATGTGTAGTAGAAGTGTGGCTTCGAGAACTTCTTTCTGGATTATTTGGTCTCGGACTGAAGGTGACCTACATTTGGTGTGACAACCATAGTTGCATGAAGTTGCCAAAGAACCCCGTGGTCTATGATAGGTCAAAGCATATCGAGATCATATATTACTATATCATGGATATAGTGAAGAAGGGAGCAATGAGGCTCCAGTTTCGTGACTACAGAGGATCAAGTTGCGGACATGTTTACCAAGCCACTGTCGAGGATGAAGTTTGAGTACTTAGGAACAAGCTTGGCGTGGTCCCTCTTCAGAGGGAGTTTTCTCATCTAGCATGAAAAGGGTTGGCACTAAGACATGTGGAACTCATCCAGCATGAAAAAGGGTTCTCACTAAGTGATCTCATCCAACATGAAAAAGAGTTGGCACTGAGACAGGTGGAACTCATCTAGCATGAAAAAAGGTGTAATATCCCTCGGCCGAACCCAAATGTAAATATAATCCAAGTATATTTAAGCTAGTGAGTTGTTTAGACATCATTTTTGTAATACACCTTTCATGGCATGGTGTGCGCATATACTACGCAGTAAAGGGATGTAATGTGCACATTTCTAAATACTGTGCGCAGTAACTAAGATGCGCGCAACCTTAAAGACAGAGGATACAACGCGCAGTAACTAAAGAGCACACAACCTTGAGGCTAGCGGGTACCACGCGCAGTAACTAAAGTGCGTGCAATATTAAGGTCACCGAACCTTTGTGTATATAATATGCATTATAGGCTGGTGAGCCAGTATTATAAGCCAGAATGCTTATGTCTTGGAATTAGGCCAGCGCGCCTAGATGTTAAAGGCTAGAGTGCCTATTTTGTATATATCTCATGATTAATATAAAAATACATCATTGCGCGCAGACCGACCATGATAAAAGAGAAGGGGGGCTAGATACCACCAAATAGGGAAAGGGAGGGCCTAAAGTTAAGAACAGGGCTAAGCTAGAGAGCTTAAAGCCGAAAAGAAATATTATATTGATATTTCTTAAAAACATAAAGTATGGATAATTAATTTATCCTAAGTCCTAAAGTAGGGGACAAGTGTATCAGAGTAACTTCCCACATGACAAGTGTCAAGTTGGAGACATGCATACTTATTGTCGAGACTTAGTTCCTTTGGGGGGGGATCGACCATGGGAAGGGGAGGAGAATCTTACCATTTTTTCCTTCGACCAGAGAACCAGTATCCACGAAACATTTCGTCAGCCCTTGAGCTACCTCGTATCTTCCTACCACCATACCCAGTCCATATTGATATCCATTCATGTTGGTGTGCCTGTTAGCTTGGGAGCGGGATTGAAGAGGTGGGTTGTCAGGCTCGTGAGCAATTCTCTGAGTGAGGGAATTGTTGAGGATCGATTTTTTGAAGGTGATAAACTGTGGCTACAACGCTCTGAGACTTCCGGTCTAGCCTGTTGCTGAAGCCCTGGAAGGGAAGTGGGGCAGCCGAAGGACTGTTGAGCAGATAAGGGGCACACTTCCTTGGGTGGGACATGCATGTGGGGAAGGAGAGGTTGTAGGTTGTGGTTGAGTGAACACCTGAGAGGGAGTCTTTCCATTTGATCGTGAACCATTAGCCAAGTTAGGAACCCCTTTCTCGGGTGGAGTCTAGTCCCAGTTCGGGGGTGACTAACTGTTGAGAGTGACGAATAGTGTAGTCTAAGGCTGGGAGGTTCGTGGACGGTCTGCATGCAATTGGTGACATTCTTACCAAAATAAGTATCAGTTATGTGTTGAATTACATGTTGCATTGTCATTTATGTGTTATTTTATGGGTTTTATTACTCGTGTGAGCATAATTGTCTGTATGTTTAAGGATATACCCTGTATACGCTGCATGTTTGTGTTCACTGTTAAATCAGTTTGAAAATCGTATATTTATAGAACACAACTGTTTGTTTATCTTTTATATGTGAAGCTTCCGCTAGAGCACTGTATGTATATGTTTAATTGCACGCAGTTCAATATGTATGTATGCCTGTGTGTGTATATACGTATTTAGAGAGAAAAAAAAAAGTTATGTGACATACCTCAGTTGAATACTGGGTGTTACATTATGTTGTCAGAACTAAGCTAAGTGTCCGAGTAAGTGACATTCCCCGGTCAGTGGGTGGATGGGGTGTGTTACAGTATGGTATCAGAGCGTCGGTTTTCGACACTGAGCCTAAATGGGCCAAACCAGTTGAATGGAGACAAGATTACAGTATGGTATATAGTATATTGCGTTTATGGAAAATCGAGCCACCGCGCGGAAGAATAATATGTAGAGATGTGCGCGCTAAATTTAGCATTGCGCGGAGTGCATACACATAGTAAAGGTGCATGTGGTGTGCGCAGTATTGTGAGGCACAGTGAAGTTTGGTTGGTGCGCACGCAATAGGAGTATGTGTTGTATCGCTACAGTGCAGGCAAGGGTGCGCGCAAGTAGTTGTGCGCGGTAGCAACAGAGTATTCGGTGGGGCATACAGATTATTGTACATGGTAAGACATATTGAACTTTAGCACGGTGCAATGCATAGAGCGAAATGCATGTGGAATATCCAAAGTGCGATACAGAAACAGTGCGCAGAGGATATTGGCGCGCAACACAGAAGTAGTGCGCGCAAGTTATTGGTGCAACGAAGAGGAAATGTATAGTAGATACAGGTGTGCGGAAACATGATTTACCTTATAAAGTCGTTTGCACGATAAATAAAGGTACACAGGTTGAATTTTTATGTGCGCAAAACCGTCTGAAAAGCTAATTAAGACGACGAGCCTGAGTTTAATTAGAAAAATTTACATAGTATTCAGAAAAAGAGGAATACACAACTGCATTGAAGTATTATTTAAAATGAGTCAAGTGAATGAGATGAATTCTGGGTTTTATTCAAAAAGTTAAAAGTGAAATATAAGTTACCAGAAGACAAATAATATTAAAGGAAACAAGATTCGTAACATCATCAGTGGAATCTTGTCTTAAGCAGTATAAAATTCGCTTCTGCACTTATATATTCATTCAAAATCCAAAATTACAAAAGGGGATGATTCAAAATAGCAATGGTCGTATTCAAAGAGACCGTACAAGAACATGTCTATCATCTCCAGAGATTCCTTACCTCTACTATCATCTGACCAAAAATCATTGAAATATACTCAATTGTATTGAGGGCTCATTTCAGCTTAGCTAGCTCCTCCTTTAAAGAATCTAACCAGACTGGTTGATTCTCTCCAACACTCTCAGTCGCTTCAGTGACGGGTTCTTTATTTTGTCGATTGCTTCATTTCTTCTTAGCAGCTGGTCTGTTGATAACCAAATCCCTCATGATTGGATTCAGCCTGATTTCCAATCTCGAATCAGTAATAAGTACTGTGTGAAATTTAGTTGCCAGTATCTGCGCGACTACCTTTTCCTTCGTACTCGTAGGAAAATTTAACATGTTGCCCGAATAACTAGTCTCTTTGGATTTAACTGGGTCCATATACCTCAGTTTTGTGGACACCAAAATACATTTGCAGAGATGAGAAGTTCGAGCCAGTTTGGGGACTGCTCGTTGATGGATAAGATGATGCTTCCATACCCGAGAGTTGGTAATTATAGAACCTTAATCATGAATCCCTGACAGACTTGCGCACAACTGCAATGGGTTTCCATGCTCGGCTAATCCAATTCAAATGATTAAACTTTTTGAGTTTGTTACATGGCGACGTTCACCTAACTCAAACGGTTGTGATGTACGAGCGAATGAGACAGAGTGATTTGACTAACCGTTACCCGTCCCACGAATGATGGATTTGACATATTGAAGCACGTGACATCGAAACTTATGCAAAAGTGGTTTCGGCAAACCACCTTGCGCCCGATGTATCTTTGCGCGATGATATAGTGCTTGCTAAGTTCTCAAAACTTGGGTCGTGTTTGAGAATTTTCATGGTGGCAACACCAAGAAATCAGAAAAGATAATTCTAATATAATTATTAAGCCGAAATAGTTCATATTTCTTGTGGATTGTTGACTTAGTTAAACTAATAATTTTTAATGGCTACATATTTTGCAGAACTAACAACAACTAGATCAGATAAGATCAAGTATCAAGTCCATAAGAATGGAAGAGACATGAGGAAACTATAGTCAACAAGATGAGAGTAGAGGGATGAATGCCCATTTGGACATTGAAGGAACAAACTCCAATGGACATGGAGAGGAAAGGGATGAAAACCTGAATATGGTAGAGACTATTAAAAATTTGCAAAAGGATGTTCGAAGCCATAAAGTTGATAGTGAAAGGCTTATGAGAGCCAAAGAGTAGCATGATGACTTCAACATGAAGTTATTGCAAAGTCTGAACATAATGGAAAAGAAAGTGACTCAAGCAAATCCGGAAGTCACAAACCTTCAGATGAGAAAAAGAGATCAGGAAATGTTAGTAGACACCACCATCACTCCCGAAAGCATTCCAAGAAAAGAGCAGGTAGCAACACAAGTCCATCCCCTGTCAGACATGATAAGAGGTCTGGGGTGGATGAGCTACAAGGAGAAATGAACAAAATCAAACCTCCTACATTTGATGGTGAGCACAAGAAGGATGAAGATGTAGAAACATGGTTGCTGGGCACGAGGAAGTATTTTCAATTACACAATTATTCTTCCCATGCAGAGGGTAGGATTGCCATCTATCAACTCAAAGGAAAGGCATCCATGTGGTGGAATCAACTTGTGCAGGTACAACACATTAAAGAGAAGATCGTTACTTGGAGGGAATTTAAGAAGTATTTTGAGAAGAAATACTTGACTAAGAGGTATTACGACAAGAAAATGAAAGAGTTCTTTGAACTCAAACTTGGAAGTATGACCATAGATGAATATGAAAGAAGATTCCTAGAACTGTTGAAGTACGTCTCCTTCATCAAGGATGAGTCAATTAAAATTCAAAGGTATTTGAGTGGATTGCCAGCATTCATCAGTGACAAAATACAATATGATGATCCCAATACATTGAAAGAGACTGTAAGGCAAGCTAAATGTTTATATGATCAACAGAAAGCAAGGTCAACTTTCCAAAAAGCTTGGGAAGACAAAAAGAATTCCAAGGTGGATCAGAGGAAGAAAGGATTTAAACCATCATTCTTCAGAAATAGTCCACAGGGACCACCAACTTCTAAAGAGCCCAAAACAATAGAGGCAGAAAGCCAAAGGCCAAGGCAACCACCTATTCAATGTTGGGGTTGTAAAGGAGATCATAGATTTAGAGATTGTCCTCACAGAGGTGAAAAAGGAAGGATTGTTTATAATGTACATCAAGCTGAAACAATGGAGGACATGGGCAGAAATGTGCCAAGGATCTATGCAGCCCTGGATAACAAGCAAGCAGAATATCAGTCACACATGATTGAAGTGGAAGGTATGATTAACAACCAAACCATTGTTATTTTAATTGATTCAAGAGCTGGTCATAGTTATATAGATCCTAAGATGGTAGAAAGTTTGCAATTGCCAAGAAGCAGGCATGGAAAATCTTGGTTGGTACAGTTGGCTACAGGAACCAAAAGAAAGGTTAATGAGATGGTTAAGTCATGTCTCATGGACATGAATGGACTGAACACCAAGGCAGAT
>ML781351.1:313848-324504 GCA_009831015.1 Picea engelmannii | reverse complement strand
TAGACAAGTTTGTCATTGTCTTTTTGGATGACA
Source organism: Picea engelmannii (assembly GCA_009831015.1). Lineage (NCBI taxonomy): Eukaryota > Viridiplantae > Streptophyta > Pinopsida > Pinales > Pinaceae > Picea > Picea engelmannii. The sequence continues at coordinate 324,471 of ML781351.1, read as the reverse complement.
TTCTTATATACTCTAAGACAGAAGAAGAGCATGAACATCATTTGAGGATGGTGTTGCAAGTATTAAGGGAGCATCAGTTGTATGCCAAATTGAGAAAGTGCTCATTTTATCATAAACAAATTCATTATTTGGGGCATATCATCTCAAAAGATGGGATTTGAGTGGACCCCGAGAAGATTGAAGCCATTAGAGAGTGGTCAGCACCAAAGAATGTGACATAGTTCAAATCATTCATGGGCCTTGCAAGCTACTAAAGGAGATTCATTGGAGGATTCTCGAAGATAGCACACCCAATCACTTCCTTGCAAAGAAAAGGTATGAAGTTTCAGTGGACGTCAGACTGTGAAAGGAGTTTCCAACATTTGAAACAATCATTGACAAGTGCTCCAATAATAAGGATTGCGGACCCAAATGAAGATTTCATTGTATGCACATATGCATGTAATGAAGGACTTGGTGGAGTCCTCAGCCAAAATGGATTTGTGATATGTTATGAATCAAGGAAGTTGAAGGAGCATGAAAGAAACTATGCCACTCATGATTTGGAGTTGGCAGCCATAGTGCATGCCCTGAGGAAATGGAGACACTACCTCATGGGAAACAGGTTTGAGTTAAGAATAGACCACAATGGTTTGAAATATTTATTTGATCAGCCAAATCTAAATGCTAGACAAAGCAGATGGTTAGAATTTCTAAGCGAATATGACTTTGATATAAAACATATCAAAGGGAAAGAAAATAAAGTGGCAGATGCACTCAACAGGAGCGTGCATGAGCTTCATGCTACAACCATCAGCATGTATTAGACTAATGTTAAAAGCAAAATTCGGAGGCTACAAATACAGACCTGCAATACAAAGAATTGATAGCAAAACTATAGCAAGGTAAGACACCATAGAAGATGGATATTTATGAGTTGGGAGTAGATGGAATATTGTTGCACAAAAACAAAATTTTTGTACCAAATGTCCAGGACTTGAAACGTATAATTTTGCATGAGATGCATAATGCTCCTTATGCAGGGCACCATGGATATCAGAAAACCGTAGCAGCAGTCAAGAGCCAATACTTTTGGCCAAGTATGAAGAGATAAATTGCAGAATACATCGCTAGGTGTATGGAATGCCAGAAAGTTAAAACAGAGCATAGGCACCCAACATGATTGCTACAACCTTTGCCCATTCTTGAATGGAAGTGGGAAGTGGGAAGTGGTGACAATGGATTTTATTATGGGATTGCCCAGAACATGCAAGCTACATAATTCGATTATGGTAGTGGTGGACAAGCTTACAAAAGTTGCCCATTTTATTCCACTAAAAACTACTCACAAAGCTAGTGAGTTGTTTAGACATCATTTTTGTAATACACCTTTCATGGCATGGTGCGCGCATATACTGCGCAGTAAAAGGATGTAATGTGCACTTTTCTGAATACTGCGTGCAGTAACTAAGGTGCGCACAACCTTAAAGACAGAGGATACAACGCGCAGTAACTAAAGAGCGTGCAACCTTGAGGTCAGCGGATACCGCGCGCAGTAACTAAAGTGCACACAATATTAAGGTCAGGGAACCTTTGTGTATATAATATGCATTATAGGCTGGTGAGCCAGTATTATAAGTCGAAATGCTTATGTCTTGGAATTAGGCCAGCACGCCTAGATGTTAAAGACTAGAGTGCCTATTTTGTATATATCTCATGATTAATATAAAAATACATCGTTGTGCGCAGACCGACCACGATAAAAGAGAAGGGGGACTAGATTCCACCAAATAGGGAAAGGGAGGGCCTAAAGTTAAGAACAAGGCTAAGCTAGAGAGCTTAAAGACGAAAAGAAATATTATATTAATATTTCTTAAAAACATAAACTATGGATAATTAATTTATCCTAAGTCCTAAAGTAGGGGACAAGTGTATCAGAGTAGCTTCCCACATGACAAGTGTCAAGTTGGAGACATGCATACTTATTGTCGAGACTTAGTTCCTTTGGGGGGGGATCAACCATGGGAAGGGGAGGAGAATATTACAATTTTTTCCTTCAACCAGAGAACCGGTATCCACGATACATTTCGTCAACCCTTGAGCTACCTTGTATCTTCCTACCACCGTACCTAGTCCAGATTGATATCCATTCATGTTGGTGTGCTTGTCAGCTTGGGAGCAAGATTGAAGAGGCGGGTTGTTAGGACCGTGAGCAATTCTCTGAGTGAGGGAATTGTTGAGGATCGATTTCCTGAAGGTGATAAATTGCGGCTACAACGCTCTGAGACTTCCGGTCTGGCCTGTTGCTGAAGCCCTGGAAGGGAAGTGGGGCAACCGAAGGACTGTTGAGCAGAGAAGGGGCACACTTCCTTGGGTGGGACAGACATGTGGGGAAGGAGAGGTTGTAGGCTGTGGTTGAGTGAACACATGAGAGGGAGTCTTTCCGGTTGACCGTGAACCTTTAGCCAAGTTAGGAATCCCTTTCCCGACTGGAGTCTAGTCCCAGCTCGAGGGTGACTCACTTTTGAGAGTGACAAACAGTGTAGTCTAAGGCTGGGAGGTTCGTGGACGGTCTGCACGCAGTTGGTGACATTCTTACCAAGATGAGTACCGGTTATGTGTTGAATTTCATGCTGCGTTGTCATTTATGTGTTATTTTATGGGTTTTATTACTTATGTGAGCATAACTATCTGTATGTTTAAGGATATACCATGTATACGCTGCATGTTTGTGTTCACTATTAAATCAGTCTAAAAATCGTATATTTACAAAACACAACTGTTTGTTTATCTTTTATATGTGAAGCTTCCGCTAGAGCACTGCATGTATATGTTTAATTGCATGCAGTTCAATATGTTTGTATGCCTGTGTGTGTATATATGTATTTAAAGAGAAAAAAAAAGAAAAAGTTATGTGGCATACCTCAGTTGAATAATGGGTGTTAAATTATGTTGTCAGAACTAAGCTAAGTGTCTAAGTATGTGACGTTCCCTGGTCAGTGGGTGGACGGGGTGTGTTACAAAAGGGTTGGCACCGAGTGTTCTCATCCATCATGAAAAAGGGTTAGCACTAAGACATGTGGAACTCATTCTGCATGAAAATAACAGGAAATGAGTGTTCTCATCCAACATGAAAAAGGATTGGCACCGAGATAGGTGGAACTCATCTAGCATGAAAAGGGGCTGGCACTGAGACAAGAGTGCACATGATCAGGTATTGATGTATCGTAGGGAGTGGATGTCATGGGGACATGCTATAGTTATTGAGAGCTACCTACATACCTTGGTTGCATGGAGTGAAGTCATGTTGCACTATGGATATCTGAGGGTTGGCACTGAGACAAGAGTGCACATGATCATGTACTAATGCATCATAGGGAGTGGATGTCCTGGGGACATGTTATAGCTATTGAGAGCTACCCACAGACCTTGGTTGCATGGGGTGAAGCCATGTTGCACTATGGTTATCCGAGGGTTGACACTGAGATAGGAGTGCACATGATCATGTATTGATGCATCGCAAGGAGTGGATGTCCTGTGGACATGTTATAGCTATTGAGAGCTACCCAGAGACCTTAATTTCATGGGGTAAAGTCATGTTGCACTGTAGATATCCGAGGATGTATAGATTCACATGTTCAATAGTCAATGGATGTGAGCTCGTGTGGTATCAGACTTGGAGTTTGTGTCTCATGGAAGTGACACTTGGTTGCTAGACACTTGGTACAAAAGGGAGTAATGAGGCTCCAATATGGTGTTGAAGGGAGCAGTGGGGCTCCAATATGTGGCTACCGATGAGAAGGTTGCAGATGTGTTGACAAAGTCGTTGTCAAGGACGAATATTGAGTACTTCAGGAACAAGCTCGACGTCTTCCCTCTTCAGAGGGAGTGATGGCTTCAGATGTTATCACAGGGTAGTGGATGTCATGATGCCATGTTGTAGCCATTAGAGAGCTACCCACCGGCCCTAGATGCATGTTGAAGAGACGAGGTACATATGTTATCGCAGGGTACTAGATGTCATGCATAAGATATCCAAGTTTTATGTGGGAAATTGGATAGTCTCATGATGTCATGTTGTAGTTATTGGAGAGCTACCCACCAGCCCTGGATGCATGCTATGAAGTCACAAGGGTGCACGCGATGAGGTACAAATGCATTGCAAGGTAGTGGATGTCCTGGGGACATGTTGTAGTTATTTGAGAACTACCCACATACCTTGGGTGCATTGGTTGTGAAGTCACAAGGGTGCACATGATGAAGTACATATGCATTGTGAGGTAATGGATGTCACGGTGACATGTTGAAGCTATTTGAGAGCTACCGACATGTAATCTTCAGAGGTAATCTTGGCATAATGTAGAATGTCTCCCTCACTGAGAGGGAGTGTTGATGTTTGGGCAACATCGGGAAGACATTCTACTAGATTGATAATTAATAATACGATTATTAATTACTAAGCAATATTATTAATGTAATAATATATATAATATAAAGTATAAATATAAAGTATATTTTTTATTATATGTATAATTTAATATAAAGTATAGACATATTTATTATCCAAGGGACACATCTTTTCATGGATGGTCACCATATGTTCTTTATATATAGAACACTCATCATTGTAATAAGATATTCATTCACACACAATATCATCTCTAATGAAAAACTCAACAACTTGGAGGGATTATAGGGTATTGACAATTGTTTAACCTATATGTGTTTGATTACATCTTTAAATGTTAGCAATTTTTTATTTTATTAAACTCATGTTCTTTTATTATGTTGTTACAAAGTGAGGATGAGGAGGGAATTGATAACAATTCAATCAACTTTCGATGTCAAGTTCATTTCATTTCCTTGTATGTGTAAATATTTTTTCATGCAATGTTGTATACAAAGTTGACATTTTCATAGGGTGTGACAATATACCATTTGTTTACAAGCATAAACAATTACATGGTTATTTTACGATTTAATTTTAAATTTCATCATTGTGTTTAAATATACATGTTTTTTTGTTTCCATGGTGTGAAATTAATTGAATGTTAGTGCGGTAAATTTTCATATTTGTGTTTATGGATACATGGTTTGTTGCTCTTGTGGCGTGAGATTGATTGCATGTTAGTGGGGTATTGCGTTTATATATACATGTTTTTTTCTCTTATGATTTGTACGTTATAAAATCAACTTATACTAATCATCAATCTCATCAATATTTAAATATTACAAAAGAAGTAATTACAAAGAACAAAATTACTAAATAATCAATAATAATTAAATACGACTAAACTATAACAGAAACCCAACGCAAATATGATGCAAAATTATTAAAAAGCTATATATTTCAATGCTATCACGATGCTACGATGATGAAAATTTGATGCATTTTATGTTAAAAGGACACACTACAATGCTAATACAACACAACATACACACTTTTGATGCAAAGGTGACTTTATAAGTGTTTTTTTTCAAGAATATGTGATGCAACACGACGCTAATTTGACTTGAGAAAGATTTTTACATCATATTCTTGTTGCTAATATGACACCTTCTAGAGCATACATGAAAAAGATGATGCATAGTCAATGCAAATCATAATGCACCCACTAGCATTGTGTTTTTGTCGTCTAAACTTTGTTTTTCTCTCATAAAAATACATTGGGAGACAACGTTAATGACGATGCTACTACCTTGTATTGTAGTAGTGGCAAGTGAGAAGTAAATACATTGCTCAAGATTTATCATTGCAATACCTTTGTTATAATAGTATCCGAAGTTTGTATTCCTTCTATTTTTGAATTGAAAACTGTATATATTAAAAAAAGAAAAGAAAAAAGAGCATAATGTACATTTAATACCTTTTATAAAATCAACAAATTACTATGCAACATTTCTACATCCATGGCCATTTTTATCACTTTTTTTTCCCTATCTACGAGGTACTTAAGAGCATATGGTGCATGTAGTTTCCCTAACAAACAAACAAAATATACAAAATGCTCATTAACTTCGAGAAAGCTGATTTGAAAGGGTTGAGTCTCAATGTACATCTTCTATTTATTTTTCCAATTTGGGTGTGGGAGAATCAACATTGTATACATGCCACTCATATTGCCTTATTTTTAGCGAGTGGCTCTAGAATATGGTGAAATGAAAATAGTTGAAATTGCATATTTTATTGTTGGAGTATTGAATTTGACCACTTGGGTAGTTTCATAACCCCCATTATAGCGCGAAATTGCAGTTTAGGGAATGTGAGACTACGATTTGACGTGGTATGGATTTTTAGGGGAGGGTTTTTCCCATTTTCATAATTGGAAATGCATTGGGAAGAGGGGTAGAATGAGTGACCCTTGTCCCACGCCAAGAGAACAATGATCCATGTATTCATTGTTGCCATATGAATTATGATTTCTAAAAATGAGGTCAATTAAATGACATGACCATGTCGAAGGTGGTAGAGCGATTGAGTAAGCCAATGGTAATAAATTCATCTAGATGGTAGAGTGTTTGACTAAATTAATGGTAGTCGGGTTGGCTGTGCATTCTATGGTTGACTTGTTTTATAGGATCTATGCATTGATAGAGAACACATGGTTTAGTCATGGGAAAATCAACCTATATTTACAAAGAAGGGCCTATTTAGGAACATTTAAGTTATTTCAAGTTTGTTGAGGATCTACTACACCTTTTTAAAAGCTTGGACATGTAACATATGTGAATTTTAAGCACAATTTCTTATGGAATTTCATTGAGGTTTAATAAATGGCTTCCAATTTTTATATTATTAGATTGAAAGAAGCAAGAGAGTCAAGATTTTGAAATTTAAGTAAGAAAAAAACCCTTTTTTGTTATGAACCTTTCTTATTGTTACAAATTCTCCTCTCTTATTATACAATTGCCCAAAGTCCCCTTTTTCTTCTACAAACACACAAACTCTCATATTCTTCTATAGTTATCAAAAGTCTTATTTTCTTCTACTATGACGAAAACTCCTTTCTTACCCCCTACAACCACCAAAACTCATCCTCATATTCTCTAATTCATAGTTGCTCATTTATTCTCCCATAGTCACCAAAACCCTCCTCTTCTTTTATAGTCACCAAATTGTTATTATTCTTTGGTTCACAGTTTCTTCTCTCTTCTCTCATAGTGACCAAAACCCTCCTCTTCTTCCANTCTAAACTTTGTTTTTCTCTCATAAAAATACATTGGGAGACAACGTTAATGACGATGCTACTACCTTGTATTGTAGTAGTGGCAAGTGAGAAGTAAATACATTGCTCAAGATTTATCATTGCAATACCTTTGTTATAATAGTATCCGAAGTTTGTATTCCTTCTATTTTTGAATTGAAAACTGTATATATTAAAAAAAGAAAAGAAAAAAGAGCATAATGTACATTTAATACCTTTTATAAAATCAACAAATTACTATGCAACATTTCTACATCCATGGCCATTTTTATCACTTTTTTTTCCCTATCTACGAGGTACTTAAGAGCATATGGTGCATGTAGTTTCCCTAACAAACAAACAAAATATACAAAATGCTCATTAACTTCGAGAAAGCTGATTTGAAAGGGTTGAGTCTCAATGTACATCTTCTATTTATTTTTCCAATTTGGGTGTGGGAGAATCAACATTGTATACATGCCACTCATATTGCCTTATTTTTAGCGAGTGGCTCTAGAATATGGTGAAATGAAAATAGTTGAAATTGCATATTTTATTGTTGGAGTATTGAATTTGACCACTTGGGTAGTTTCATAACCCCCATTATAGCGCGAAATTGCAGTTTAGGGAATGTGAGACTACGATTTGACGTGGTATGGATTTTTAGGGGAGGGTTTTTCCCATTTTCATAATTGGAAATGCATTGGGAAGAGGGGTAGAATGAGTGACCCTTGTCCCACGCCAAGAGAACAATGATCCATGTATTCATTGTTGCCATATGAATTATGATTTCTAAAAATGAGGTCAATTAAATGACATGACCATGTCGAAGGTGGTAGAGCGATTGAGTAAGCCAATGGTAATAAATTCATCTAGATGGTAGAGTGTTTGACTAAATTAATGGTAGTCGGGTTGGCTGTGCATTCTATGGTTGACTTGTTTTATAGGATCTATGCATTGATAGAGAACACATGGTTTAGTCATGGGAAAATCAACCTATATTTACAAAGAAGGGCCTATTTAGGAACATTTAAGTTATTTCAAGTTTGTTGAGGATCTACTACACCTTTTTAAAAGCTTGGACATGTAACATATGTGAATTTTAAGCACAATTTCTTATGGAATTTCATTGAGGTTTAATAAATGGCTTCCAATTTTTATATTATTAGATTGAAAGAAGCAAGAGAGTCAAGATTTTGAAATTTAAGTAAGAAAAAAACCCTTTTTTGTTATGAACCTTTCTTATTGTTACAAATTCTCCTCTCTTATTATACAATTGCCCAAAGTCCCCTTTTTCTTCTACAAACACACAAACTCTCATATTCTTCTATAGTTATCAAAAGTCTTATTTTCTTCTACTATGACGAAAACTCCTTTCTTACCCCCTACAACCACCAAAACTCATCCTCATATTCTCTAATTCATAGTTGCTCATTTATTCTCCCATAGTCACCAAAACCCTCCTCTTCTTTTATAGTCACCAAATTGTTATTATTCTTTGGTTCACAGTTTCTTCTCTCTTCTCTCATAGTGACCAAAACCCTCCTCTTCTTCCATAATGATGTCCAAAACTCCTCCTTTTCTTTTCAATTTCACAACTGCTTCTCTCTTCTCTATCTATTTCGAGCTTATTGATTTAACAAATGTCTAAATCTATTATACTTAATTTTATTTGAGCCTTTTCTTCCCATCCACTTCCCACAAGTTTTTAAACTTCTTATAAAACTTGTTTTCCTCAAAGAACTCTCTTTTGAAGAATTTTGAACTCGTCACTCCATCATTTATAAGCTATTTACAACTTTTGCATATCTGCGGAAGGTTTTCTCGATGAGTGGAGGTGATGGGAGTAGGCTACACGGTGAGAAAATATGGCATTCAATGTCTATTGACAATTCATTTCTCCTCGTGACTCCTTTTTAAGGTGAGGATTGGATTTTCCTAGTCGATCCTCACCCTTCGCTCCCATTGGTCGTTTCCAACGATGCTCTTATCTTCTTATTCTTTCATTCTCATTGCCTCACATTTTCATATGTAGATATTTTCCTCATTATTTTGTCCAAAATTGAATAATGTCAAAATATTATTTTTGCTTATGCTTTATAAAACTCTTTTTTATAAGGTATGACCATTCAATGTTAATTATTTTCCATTATAAAATGACTTTCCTCGGCTAGCTCATAATAAGTTGCATACACAATGATTGTGAAGATCTTAATGCCATTTGATTGTCATTACCAATCACCTGCCTTGAAATCATTGTAAATTCACTTTGTGTAGCAAGTTAGCCAATACCCTTAAAAGACCATTTATCTAAAGGGGCTAATGAAATTGAGTTTCCCCCGTTGGCTCAAAAAGTGTTGTATCAACCATTACAAAGCTCTCAATGCCACTTGGACATTGACTGTTTATTTTCCTAAAATTGCTTAGTGCTTATTTTGTGGAGCAATTTGCCTAATGTATCAACCCCCTTAAAGACCACAATGCACCTAGGACCTCTACTATGCTAGATAATAACACATGTGTATGCCTGCACATATCTGTAAGACATAAAAACATTCTCACTGAGCATATGCAACAATCATCACTATTCATTATTGTAACACTTTTAATTATACCATTTACATACAAAGCTCATAGAATCAGTGTCCAAGATTACATGCCCATGATAATATCAAAACTGCTAAATGTCAACGTATCATACTTTATAATTAATCAATCGTAATAAATATCCAAAATTAAAAATGACATTTAAACACAATAATAAGGTCCATTACTCCTTAAACCACCACAACAACAAACAAGTGTTGCACTGAAATGAAATCAAATTATTGCTCAATATTTGTTGGTTTGTCACTGCTTATATGATTCATTCACCAATGTGTTTCATATGAACTCTTCAATCATCACAATGGAAACATGGAAGATATCAACAATGATGCAAACAAAGGAGGAGAGATTGACTATTTAGGGAGAGAAAATAAATTTTAAACCTCCATACTCATACATGTATCCTCCACGACAAGGAAATTGCAGGAGAAGTGCATTGTTTCAAAAATTTAAGATTGAAATGAACTATGTTAAACATCCCATAAAAATACACTATAATCACAATGAAAGTAAACAACCATCTCATTCCATTCACCATCTATTTATCCAAACCACAAAGGAGGAGAGAATGCACCTTGCAATTGCTGCAATCTTGACGCCTTTGGTGTTGTGTTGCAAAATGAAGCAACAACAAAATTGGAGGAGCATCATCCAATAACACGAGAAACCAAGGGCATAAGATATTGAAGTAGACACACATAGAATTCAAAGTGTTAAGCCCTAATATTGGCTCATTACCCCTTAATTGGGGCATATTAGATTAGTAATGTTATTTTATTTATGTCGGCCTTAGGCCATTAGTTGTAATTTAGATTAGTAATGTTATTTTATTTATGTCGGCTTTAGGCCATTA
>ML781351.1:287098-307700 GCA_009831015.1 Picea engelmannii | reverse complement strand
TTGTACTTGAACATTTAAGTGGGGTAAAAGGAGGTTGCCCCCTCGAAGAGGCTTATTATCTGAAATTATCTCTTTTTCAAGGCGTTGAGTACTTTTCCTGAGGTTTTTCTATGCTATATTGATGTTTGGTTCTTAACACAAAGACCTTGTAGTAAGGATCCCTTGAAAATGGAGTATTCAACCATTTAAAACCCTCATATATGGTTACTAGAACATGTGTACATTTTCAACTAATTTGGATGGACAAAACTTCTCAACAAGCCTTTATTTGATGAGAGAAGAAACTAGATAGGAAGTATCGTGGATGAACCTTTTACAATAATAAAGCGTAACACATACATCACTTAAAATGTATTATTGAAAATGTCATTTAAATATCATTTATGTAAAAAATTAAATGTTTTATAATGAAAACCAAGTACACATGATGTTGTACATCCCATCAATAAACACTCTTTGAAACCATGATATAGTAGTAACAAAACATAAATTTTGGTATGTTCCCATCACTAAACACTCTTTGAAACCATGATATAGTGGTAGCAAAATATACATTTTGGTAAAATAACACATGAATTCATTCACTAATTAGAAAGTTAAATTAGATACAAGACTATGAAAATGAAAATAAGAAGGCCAAATTTGATACAAGGCTACGGAAATAAGGAGGTCAAATATGATACAAGGCTACGGAAATAAGGAGGTCAAATATGATACAAGGCTATGAGAAAAAAAAAAAAGAAGGTCAAATTTGATACAAGGCTATGAAAAAAATAAATAAGAAGGTCAAATTTTATCCAAGCCGAAGAAATAAGCCACAAATTCAAAGAAGTGGGTAAATATGTATCTCATGAAGGACACAAAACGACCCACAAGGGCTCCAAAGGTCATCCTTAAAATGGTGTTTGAAAGTCATGTGAAACTACTCTAGATCATTTTGTAATATGTATGTGAGTGTACGAAGTGCACCGATATATCTAGGCCATCCTTGTGCTGGATGGTGATTTGTGTGCCGGGAATTTAATTTCCCCTCGTTGCGTGCTACCCACCTACGAATTTGTAGTTTACCATAGATCCTCCATTACATTACAGCGTAATAACCATGGTTAACTTTCCATCGATGCATAATGTTTTTCATGGTCTCATTCATGATTTTGAATTTTTTGGTTTTCGACAGCATTCGGCCTTGCTTCACTAGGAGGAGAAAATGACGACGATCCGTAGGTTTTGCTGTGATGATCTTCTTCGATTCAGTTCCGTCAATCTCGACCACCTAACCGAAACTGTAAGTTCTTCCGAGCAGAACCCACGTTTTGTTTCATAATGTGCACTTCTCTAGCCATTTCAGAGTTGAATGGGGACATGTTTCAATCAGTTCGAATCTGGTTTGTGTATATTCCATGGCAGTTCAACATGTCGTTCTATCTTACGTACTTGGCGAGGTGGCCCGATTATTTCCATGTAGCAGAAGGCCCGGGAAATCGGACAATGGGATACAGTACGTTACCCCTCTTCGAAATTTCACCGTTAGTTCTTCTGTGTTATTCCTATTGCGCGTGCATTGAAGTAATTGCAGTCAATGGACATTGAAAATAAAGAGCCCAAAGTCTGTTTTAATGTGGGTTCTCTACCATTTTATATCTATATTTTTATTTATTTATATAAGTGTTTAGAGAAACATGCGCCTAGGGGGCACCACATCGAGGGGACTTCTATCCACCGAATTCCCTTGGGACTTGCTTCCGACCTCATCCCCCTTGGAAACTGGTGTTTTATAGTCGGGTGACTAAAGACTACAGTGAGAATGAAACCCTGCTGGACAGCTGAATACTTAGCTGACCTGAAACAATGCCCCTTTGGCACCACTCTATTTTTTTTCTTAATTGCAGTTTTATTTTTCCAAAACTTCTCCCTTTGCACTCATAGACGCATTACAACTGGCCTGAAGATGTGGATCATAAGTAGCCTGCTTGCAAATATGAAATGACCCTCAAGGAGAAAACCACTGAACACAAGCACTTTGTTTGGCCAAGCTGCCATGACAAACGTGTACTCTTCAGTCAAAATCACTCAAAACTTGCACCGGGCACCAACAACCTTTTCACAACCTCGGGGACTTGAGCCTTTGAAGTGGCCTGATATGCACCGTTGGATGATGACTCCATTTGCAGTGACTTAATTGCATTTTTAAATTTTAAGAATTTCATTTTTTTCATTCAAATAAATCTTTCCAATGTTCCATCATTTAGGGCAAATTCATTGTGGACGCGACACAATTCTTCTGTTGCTAAATATTTGGTCAGTGCAAAATACAGTTACAAGCTTAGTAACTATGCCCATGGGCGAATTCGCCTTTGTTGCCTATACTGTCATAATCATCGAGAGTGATCATCTCGAACAATTTCACACAGTACTTTGTCCTGTGTCTTCTTGTGTAATATCCCCAATAGAGATACACTGGATATTATGATCTTCTATGCAATTATATTGTTCCCAGCTGTCATTTTTTTACAAATATTTTGTATTCATTATACTAAAGACATTTCGTCAAACATATTGCGGGCAATCTAGATACACATGGAATAGAAGAGAATCATGGAATATTTTATTATGAATGAAGATCTGAATATAATAATCCAATGGCTGCCATGGCAGCTGCAATACATCAATGAAAAACACACATTACAAGCCAAAAACCTGGAATCATGCCATGGCCTCCTCAATAGATGAGATCAGACCCTCCAAGTGCCACAACCTCTCCAAGCAAATCGCTACTCCCAAAACTGAAGTCAAATCACAAGATGAAGCTCCAATGAAGATCCAAGATGGATCCTCCTCATTGTCTAGCTAAGGTGGATATTGCACCACCGAAACAAGATCAAAATGGAAGGGTTTTGCCAAAACCCTAACAAAAACCTTGGCTCTAAGAGCACTCCAAAGAGATCAATCCAAAACATAACGTCAAAGTGAAGCACTGCCCCTCCTTTTATTCTTTCTCTATGCCCTTTTAAAACTTTTCCCTTTTGACTAAATCAAACATGACCCTTATTTCCCCTTTTTAATTTTCACTTAAAGATTAAAGTTACTTTATAATATTTAATAACTATTAATCTAAAAGTTACTTTATTATCTTTTAATTAAATGTTATTTTAGAAACATAACACCTCCTAGCTAGGTGACATCTAATAAACCCCCTGACTCCCTTTTTCTTCACTAACAAGCTTTGTAAGTCATCTCCAACTGCAGAACAGGGGAACCAAAAAATGGGAACATGCCATCTTGCTGTTTGTGGCTCTGGTAGAGTGTAAGTAAGATTCAGGGATAGGGATTTCTTTAGATAAACTTCTTTGTAATTTTAGGAATATGATCAATCCTGAAATAGCTTTGTATATAATATTATAATTAACACAGATTTAGAATTGAGCGTAGGCTTTATGCTAGAACTTTAAAGATATTTTTCAGTGACATCATTAGGTTCATCCTTGAGATGATTTAGGGCATACGTAGTTTTGCTTTCTACAAGGATTCTCTTGGCTGTTTTTTTGGAAATAAGAAAATAGGTTTACGAATGGTCCAGCAATAACAGACTTGAAGAGGAAATATGACAATGATTCTTATTGTCGAAGGGAGGGGCATATTGGACATCTTTGCTAACATGGACAAATTGAATGAGAATAATAATGCAATTATTGTAACTGCAAGCCTTCTATGTAATCCATATATGGACATTAATAAAGTTTAGTCAGGTCATAGTGAAATAATCTGACCTCGGCGGTTGCGCTGAAGATGATCTTAGATTCTTAAATGAGGTTGCTAAAAAGGGCATGTTGTCATTTCAGATTTCTAAGTTAGCTTTTCTCTAGAAAATGCCCCTTTGACCTTCGTATGAACCTATATTGGGGATTTTCTAAGGATCTGCCATTTTGTTCTTGGTTTTCAATATAGATTTCATTCCAAACTATGGTTCTCTCCAACTCATTGCTGTTTATTTGTTATCCATTTCTGCTAAGTTTGATACCTGCGTTAACGATATTACCTTTGTGTGAAATATTTTTATCTTGTTCTATCTACTTGTTAATGCTATTTGTTGAAACCCCAGGCCCAGATACTTTTTATGGTTGTTGCAATTGTTGCAAATTTTTTTGCTCTTGAAATGCTGCTTATTTTGTTTTTCATCAAAGGCGTTATGTGATTGGATTGAGGAGGAACTACTTCCAACTTTTATTTCAATACTTGATGCTGTAATGAGTAAGAGTTTCTGAATCTTTTGATAAGCTATATTTTTCAATACTTTAATAGTTCTTTTGTTCTAAATGATGAAAAGCGAATCGTTGTGTAGAGCTAAGGAAACTATTTTTCTTGCACTTACCTTATTGCATGCGTATTTTCTTTCAATAATTGTATCTTAGTCAGTGTGAAATACTAGCAAATTAACGTATTATTACTAGACTTGTAATATGTGTGAATATCATTGTCTGCACGCTAGAGCACGAGGGTTATCCCACGCTCAACTTTCTTCAGTAATTAAGAATCCCCTCTATGAGTTGGTTTACACCATCACACCTTACTTTAGCAGACTCAACTAATAAAAGAAAAGAAAAAAAAAGAGAAACGCTTAATCTGAAGGAGGAGCTTTCACAGAAAGATATCCTGTCAATCACTAAGTAAAGCCCATCGATAAATTGGCTGGATCGAAAGATCTGGAGAACCATTCCACCCATCAAACGCTGCAGAGTCTAATTGGGCCTCTAAGGCAGGTTTGGTTCCTACTATTGAGTTAAAGGGATCACGGACCCCTCATTTCACAGAGCTAAAAACGTACATCGCAGGTCAGAGAGGTACATCACACAAACAATAGGTGTATTGGGGAATTCCTGCCCTAAAAAAGCCAAAATGGCAAGCATATGGCAAGCATATGTGCCCGCACATCAAGAGAAAGGCACACAACATCGTGCTAAAAGATTCTGAGATTGATTCTCAAAGGCAAAGCCAAGTCCTGCTTAAAACCCCTCAATTGCCCTAAAGCTAAAAGGGCTAGGATCCTCTTGAAAGGTAATTTAACATTGATGTTTCCAAATAAAGCCAATAGCAAGCAACCATACTGAGTGCCACAAGGACTTGCAACTGTCCTTGATCATCCAAGTGTCTCCCAGAAGGGGACCTTTCCATGAGAGTGGGGCAATGAAGAAGTGATACTTGGCTTGAAACCATGACCAAAATGTCTTGGCAGTATAACACCAAAAAAACATGTTCCACTATTTCATCCTTGCCACATTGAACACAAACAACATTTGTCACACCAATTTAATGAATTCTGTTTGACAACCAACCCTTTCTCCAGCAGAAGCCACCCCCAAACCTTGTGTTTAAAGGAGGAGATAATTTGTAGATGGACTGACACCTCCGCAACCAATGCGCCATAGGGTCCATCACCCCCCATTTTTGGCATAAACTAGCGACAATGTCATATGAGTGCCTAGCCATATCTTAAAGGTCCTTAGTCACATAAATGTAGCGTGGCTTCCCATTCTGCCGTTGCGATTCCTTCCAAAAAGGTCTTGACCCATGCAAATGTATTTTAAAAAGACACTTAACAAGGATCACGTGACAAAGACTCTCTAGAGAAAATTTGTTTGAACGAGTAAGCTTTTGGGATGGTTAAGAGCACACTAGGTATGCAACTGTTGGTTCTCCCCATCCCACAAAGCCTCCCCCTAAAAGACCTTTCTCTGCCAATGCTTTGTCAACGAACTTAGACGACATATTGAACTGTCCATTAGGGGAAAGAAATGTCCAATTTGATGTGTCACAAAATCTTGAGCATCTCGGGGGCCCTCAAATTGCTGGGAAAGAAAACTAGACACAACTTGCCAAGTTGTCCATGCCCTCTTAAGCGAGGTAGAACCTACAATCATGAAGGCTCAAGCATTCCCAGTTATGTCGCACAACTGAAAAGGGCCTTTGATACCTTGAATGTGTTGATCTTGCAAAATTCGGTGCTGAACTAAGTCTTGCCATTGGGCATCTCCCTCCACTGCGTGCACCAGCCATTTGCTTGCAAGAATTGCCCTTTTGTTCTTATTTTAGAGGGGTCCAAACCCCATTGGGTCCCTTGGTAATGTACAAACATCCCATGCCACCAAGGGGACCCCTTTTGACCCCCCTTGTTGCTCCAAAGAAAACTTATGACATTGTGCTCCAACCATCTGTTTGTTGCTTGAGAAGGAAACAAAGAAGATGAATAATAGATGTGCCTCGCTGCCAAAATCATGTCAACAACTATTACCTTCCACAGAAGAGGGAGATCAAGGTGATTCCTATTAAAAACTTGGGATGGTGAGAGAAGCCAAACAAAGACATAAATCTCAACTATCATGTGGACAAGAGGTTTACCCTGGAAGCTCTTTAGCTGGAAAACTAGCTACAAAAATATCTTCATTAATCCCTTGGCCAATTCGACCAACATTGGCCACTTGAGGCATCTTACAATGAAGTATACCAAACCTTTAAATAGTCTTTATCACCTTAAAAATTTAAATACCATGGGCTTGTAAACTACCTATGGTAAACCTATTATTGACTGAATTAAGGTTAACTTTACCACCGTTTGACCGAATCAAGATTAACCTAACATTCCCCCCTTTAAACTTGACTTGGGATAAACATCTACCCCCTCAAAGTTTATAATTAGGTATTCGGGATTACAACATGTCAAGCCCCTTAATTTTATCACCTATGTCTATGTCTAGACCTTACACCGGTGAACCACTGGATTAGTGGCATGCATGCCTAAATTGGTCTTACAACAATATGCTCATTTACATGTGATATCTAACCTTTGACAATAATGCACCAACTAGAGTTAGACTTTGGTCTTCACAACCAATCGGAATACACGAATTTATTCGAGCAATATACAAACTAACACAAGTTTGATTTTACAAAAGCTCAAAAAATGAGCGCACACACACACACACACACACATATTCTATTACTAACATAAATTGTTGCATGTCAACAACTTTTTAGAAGATCCAAGGATGAATCAAATTTTGTATGAGTACTTATCTGAGGAGATGAAACAACTCCATTTTGATTAGTGCAAAATCCAACAATAGTATCGAGTACTGCAATTGCAGGAAACCTTTCTACCATCCTTCCTCCTTTGGGAGCACCTCCTAAAACATGTGACCTTGCATCAATAAAGACTGCTGCTTATTGATACCGAAGTGGAGACACTCAGGAGAAAGAGTCCACTCCCAACATCCATCTCTATCTTTCAACAAGCCATATGCATAATTGGCATAGAGAGGACAACATTGGTTCTTAGTCATTTCTCGAAAAATGCTTGAGGCCTTCCCCACCTTATGGGCAGGGATGAGAGTTGGCTTGACTTTGCACTACAAAACACACCAAGGACAATACTAATTTTCCTTATTAATTGCCAAAGGGCATAAGCATCCTTCGTGTTCTTGAATCGATAAAGGATTTGAAGTTTACTCTGAAAGAAGCCCAAGCAACGCAAACACTTCCTAGTCTTCATCACGACTAGAAACTTCCATGCCACTTCCACTTGAAAGCTATTGATGAGAGTGCTTAAGAAGGCATTATAAGCCAATGTTTTGTTCGGCAACCATTTGTTGTGGATGATCATTTCCCCAAAGGTATTCCTAGTTTTAACCACATTACCTTCATTCTCCCATCCCTCTAGAAGCAATGCATATGTGTTGGTACCAGGGGTGATCCTCTCCTTCATCCTATTGAAGAATTTCAGGGTTGTTTTCGCTTGATTGTACTTGCATAATGCACTGAGAAGGCAATTTAACGTGATGACATCCTTTCAGCATTCAAACATCAACCTCGCCTTGTCGACCTTATTGGCCTGCACATAATTCCCAAACGCAAAGGAAATGGTTTTATGAATGTGATCCCCTTGATCTTCATTAACTTAATGCAGTCCCACATTGCATCAAACAATTTCTCTTTGCCAAGCAAATCCACAAGCAAATTCCATGGGAAGGGGTTGTGCTTCTTGTAAAGCTTCTAGCCGACCCAATGTAAAAACTTCAAGGCCTCCATGCGAACCCCATAGGACAATTTTAGCACATCCTTTGCATTGAAACCCCAAGTCCCAATTTGTTCAATGTGCCTTCAATGCTCATTCGGATGGGCTCTCTAGAATGTTGCTTGCAATCTTTTCAATCAACCTAGGTTTTTTTTTTCTCTTTACATACATGCTTCTCTTGAGCAATAATTGCTCACAATCTCTCTGTGTCTCCCATTCTCAGACCACTCTTGTGAGAGAGTCTAGAACTACTGTGCTCTGATACCATATTAAAAATTGAGCATAGTGAGAGAAGCAAAACAAACACATAAATCTCAACAATCACATGGACAAGAGATTTACCCTGGAAACCATTTACTGGGAAAACCAACTACAAATATATTTTCATTAATCCCTTGGCCAATGTGGCAGACACCAACCACTCGAGGCATCTTAGAATGGAGTATACCAAGCCTTTAAATAGGTTTCATCACATCAAATACAATGGGTGAATACCATGGGTCCATAAACTACCTATGGTAAACTCACTATTGACTGAATCAAGGTTAACCTAACCACTCTTTGACATAGTTAAGATTAACCTAACAATTCTAAGGATGAATTTGCTTCTAAAACTTAGCCATGATCCACCCCTACTGATCTGCAAGAGAAATTTGTACACCAAATGTTTTCCCCAACTACCAAATGATCTTGCTAGGTTTAATAATCTTCCACTTATGATTCAACCAAGAGGGGGGTTCATCTTGACCCACAAGAAAGGCCTTTGTTTTCTCTTCACTAACAACTACTCCTGCCACTTTTGGAAAATCTCTAGACATAAAAAAGTGCCCTCCATGGATTGTTGAGTCAATTCAAGCATTAAAGCGGAATCATCAACAAAGTGGACATGAAGACATTGGTTACTGTTAGGAAAACATATACCTTTTATTTTCCCTTGTAGCATCTCCTGCGATTACATATAGATGTCAATTTTCACTTGCAATCTATGTGACTAATTTCAGATTTGAAAATTACTTCCTAGTGATCAACCAGTAACCCTAACTGTTATCATTGAACAATTTTACACTGAAATTATTGACTTGAAAATTATAGTAGCGGAAACAATCAAGATCAGAGATTAATCATCAATACACATGAGACACAAAATTTCTGTTTTATAAATGTCAAATTGAGAATCTTTTTGAAGGCAAAACCAACCTTCTACACATCAACAAAATCACCAATATCTGAGGACAACCTAGTCCTCTTCAGCAAAAATACAAACTCAACAATTTACCTAGAAAATCCTTTGCCCACAAATCTATTGCAGCCACCTGTACAGACTGCTGACGTCAGTGGTATAGACTGCTGTACCTGCCCAGAAAATTCCATATGTGCGAATCTGTTCTGCCCTACCACACGTGCGAACCTGTGTATGGTCTGTCTGTACAATTTCTGCCACATGTGTGAGCTGTACGATTGCTTCACACGTACAACTGTACCTTCTACCACACGTGCGACCTGCTGCTCCTCTCTTCCTCACACGTGTGCCCTCTCTTGGTTGGAAAAGAAGCCTTCCTTGGTTGAACCGGAAACAAAAAATTCTCCTTGAAATTCTAGGTCAAATTTGCCACAATTGCAGAAATTCCCTTTCTGAAATTTCCAAGTTCCTAGCACAAGTGCACTCTCACTTATGCTAACTCCATAATGATAGAATGATATTTGTCACAATCTCTCCTCTCCTTATATAGGAGTCTTACGAGTGAGTTTAGGCACCCCTTCTATACTCAACAATTAATTAGAATATTTTATTCCTCTTTGTTGGTGTGAAACCCCAACACAAGCCCACAAAGCCCATCACCAAGCCCATCACCAAGCCCATGAGGCCCTAGCCTCATCCCAAGGGCGTTTTCACTGAAACAAAGGTGTAATTTGGGGTGCTAACGAAGATTCCCACATGCTTGACACCATGGCCCCTTGTGGGAATGCCTCTCGATGCTACAAAAGCATCAACACGCCCTCTTAGCGAGGGAGGCATTCCATCCTCCATCACTAGGAAGTATCTCTATCTTCCATACAGGGTTTGCTACCATAGCTGCACTCTAATCCTCCTGACTGCCTGTTCCCTCTGTCACTGAAGCAGATCCTGGTCTCCAATCCGCCTGACTGGCTGCGTCCTCGGTCACTGAAGCAAATCTTGTTGTCCAATCCCCCTGGTTGGCTGTGCCCTCAGTCACTGAGGCAAATCCTGTTGTAACAAATGGGTCCTCCATGGAGGATGCATTGTCCTTAGAAGCCTCCTATCTGGCCTCCTCAACCCATGACACCTGCTTGGAAGATTCCTCTCTTCCACCTGTACTTGAGGGTAGACTCCCTCTAGATGAGTGATGCTCCCTCTGAACCTGTGGACTCCCCTGAAGTCCAACTTCCTTTGAAGAGTCCTGGGAGGCTGCTCCTCCCTACTGGATCCTGAGGGCTGACTCCCTCTGAACTCTGGCTCCTTCTGAGCCTGTACCACTGGTGGAGCTATTTGCTCCCTCTGAACCTGCACCACTGGTGGAGCTACCTTCTTTACCACTGTTGGAGCTACCTGCTCCTCCTCATCTGTCTCCTTGCTTTTGTTGGCCACAAGTTGCATAGGCTGGCCCCTTAGCCTATATAGGTTGCCCTCTCTAACTCCAAGAACCACTCCTGATCTGAAGGTAGATTCTCTGGGCACAAATAACACTTTCCATCTCGAAATCATAAATGGTATCCCTTCTTCTCAATCTCGTAGACTGAGAGTACACTCCTCCCGAGTTTTGGTACCCATAACACATTCGACACCCTCAACACCTCTCCTGACTCCAATCGAAACGATACTGTATCGGATCCTCGTACTGCATGCTTGGTCCCCATACCAAGCTCTACACACAAATTTGAGCCAGTCTCTTTGAAGCTGTCAAACAACTCCCGTGCACCTGTCATATGGCAAGAGGCTTCGCTATCCACCAACCAAGTCCCACTATTGGAAACTGTACCTGAAAGGGCGAAGACCAGCAAGATCTCCTTTTGAAACCTGTTTGCAACCTCATCAACCTCTGTTGTTGATGCCTGCTGCCTTCTTCCCTTTCCCTTCCGGTGTGGACAATGTGAAGCATAATGACCATAATCATGACATTCAAAACATCTGATCTTACTAAGATCCTTCTTTCGTCTTGGTTCTGGAGATGCTTCTCTCTCGGGAGAACTCCTTCTACATGGAGAACCTCTTCTGCCCTTCCAAGTTCCTACTGCAAGCTGCAATGGCCTAGTTCTCATCACTGCTGCTCTTCACCAACCCATCCAAGCCATCCCTAGAGACTAACCGAGTCTCCTCCTGGATACAATTAGTTCATAGTCTATCAAACCCCGACAACATCTCTTGTGCATAGATCCCATGCACAAATGGTTCCCAAGACCTGGGAAGACCTCTCAACGCTACATTCACCAACTCAACATCCTCAACCTTCTCATTGATTGCCACAAGCGGATCTCGGATCTGAGTAATCTTCATAAGATAGTTCACAACTGTGTCCTCACTGGACATCTTGAGAAGTTGAAGCTAGTGCTTCAAATGTAACTTGTTGCCTGTATTCTCGTTTTGGTATAGACCTACCAAGGCAACATACATTTCTTTGGCAAACGCCTTCTCAGCAATGTGAGGAATCAGGTGATCCTTTACGAATTCTAGCAACACCAGCTTGGCCTTCACTTCCTTCTTTCCATGAGTTGCCAATTCTTGCGGATCAATAGGACTTGCAACCACATCCTCAACATACTCTTTGAGGTCATTCTCCTCCAACATAAGAAGAACCCTGGCCTTCCAAGCCCGAAAGTTTGTTTCCCCTTCCAACCTGTCCTCAATCTTCAAAGTGTTCACCATGGTGACCTGCCTGGAATAAAACAAAAATCTATGACAACAACCTATTGTACTTGCATCAGCAAAATGTGTCTCAAAGATGATCCCTTTCTCTTCAAAGCCTCAACTCTGATACTATGTTAATTTTCACATGCAATCTATGTGACTAATTTCAGATCTGAAAATTACTTCCTAGTGATCAACCAATAACCCTAATTGTTATCACTGAACAATTTTACACTAAAATTATTGACTCGAAAATTATAGTAGCGGAAACAATCAAGATCAGAGATGAATCATCAATATACATGAGACACAAAATTTCTGTTCTGTAACTGTCAAATTCAGAATTTTTTTGAAGGCCAAACTAGCCTTCTACACATCAACAAAATCACCAATATCTGAGGACAACCTAGTCCTCTTCAACAAAAATTCAAACTCAACAATTTACCCGGAAATTCCTCTGCCGACAAATCTGCTGCAACGACCTGTACGACATGCTGATGTCAGTTGTACCTGCCCAGAAAATTCCACACATGTGGACATGTTTTGCCTTCCCACACGTGTTGACATGCTGTACCTGTCTGCTCAAACGTGTGGACCTGTGTACGGCATGTCCATACAGTTTCTGCTCACACATGCGAGCTGTACGATTGCTTCACACATGCGGCCAACCTGTCCTCACACGTGCGGCTGTACCTTCTTCCACATGTGTGGTTGTACCTTCTCCCACATGTGCGACATATTGCTCCTCCTTCCTCACACGTGTGCGCTCTCTTGGCTGGAAAAGAAGCTTTCCTTGGCTGAACCATAAACAAAAAATTCTCCTTGAAACCCTAGGCCAAATTTGCCACAATTGCAGAATTTCCCTTGCTGAAATTTCCAAGCTCCTAGCACAAGTGCACTCTCACTTATGCTAACTCCATAATGCCACAATGAGATTTGTCACAGTCTCTCCTCTCCTTATATAGGAGTCTTATGAGTGAGTTTAGGCACCCCTTCTAAACTCAACAATTAACTAGAATATTTTATTCCTCTTTGTGGGCTTGAAACCCCAACTCAAGCCCACAAAGGCCATCACCATGCCCATGAGGCCCTAGCCTCATTCCAAGGGCGTTGTCACTGAAACGAAGGTGTAATTTGGTGCCAATGAAGATTCCCACATGCTTCACACCATGGCCCCTTGTGGGAATGCCTCTTGATGCTACAAAAGCATCAACAATAGATAGGGAGCAAGGGGGCATCCTTGTCGAATAGAGCATTGCAATTGAATAGAGTTTGACAACACACCATTCATAGTAACTCTAGTCGAGGCTTGCGAAGAAAGGGTTGCCACGACGTACTGACAAAAGGAGCTAAACCCCTACTAGTCAATTTAAAAAAAAAATGCCTTTTGACCAGATTCCCACGCCCATTCTAGCCCCTCCCAGGTGGTTATGAGATTATCATGTATAAATTGATGCTTAATAAAACCAATTTGCTCCTTATGAACTATTCAAGCAACCAATGGTTGTATTATCCTTGCTAATCCTTTGGCAAGAATTTTGTAAGAGATTAAGAAATGTGACGGGACACCATCCTCCTACCAAATCCCTTTTGACTCATTTAGGGATGAGTTTGACAAGACCAACATTAACCAATTCCCACATAGAACCACATCTAATCGCTTCTTGGCACATTTTCAAATATGCAGATCCTAGCACATGCCAGATTATCTCATAAAATTCCATTGAAAGACCATTAAGGCCTGGAGATTTATCATTCTTGAGCTCGCCCATGGCTGCCTCCAACTCATCCAACTCAAGCGCTTTAACAAGAAACAACCTCTCACTAGGAATAAACTTCTGGGGGACTACTTGCTTAACAAGCTCCATAAAAGCATCTTGTAGAGGGTTAGACCCTATAGACATGAAGAGCTTTTGAAAGTTTTCATGGAATGTTTGTTGGATGACCAACTCATCCTTTGTAAGAGTGCTACTAGGAGCTCGAAGAAAAAGACTCCTCTTGTATTTATGTTTGCACTTTAAGTGTAGAAAAAAAACTTAGAAGGCGCATCCCTATCAACCATCATTCAGTGTGACCTCTAATCCTAGCCTCCTTGGACTTACAATCTTCAAAGACTTGCCACTGTGGTTCCAATTCATCTACATCTTGTTGAATTTGTGCATGAAAGGGATCAACTTCAACCTTTGTTGAGCAAGTTTGTTAGCTTTTGGGCTTACTCCAAAAGTGTTTTCACCTTGTTAGGAGAGTGCTATGTCTCCTAGCCCCTTGGCGATGCTTCATGGACATATGGATGGCTTAGTTTTAGTGGATGCTTGACCTTAGAGTGTTGGCATGGTGCCCTTCCCTAGGAGGTTGTTACCCCAATCAACATGTTGACTAACCCATTGCGTTCACACAATGGAGGAGTTGATTGCTAAATTAGGGGAGGTACCTACGTAGGAGGTGGTGTTGATGTTAATAGTAGCATCGAACATGTATTTCTGCACAGGTCTATGTATCTAGATGTGTGGAAATCGTTCAAAGCCTTCTACTCTTGAATTTACTTTAGTTAAAGGAATTATTAAAGTAAATTTCTTTTATTAATTAATTATGTAATTAGTTAATTGAGTTATTTATGAGACATGCTAAAAGTACTTAGCATGCAACATGTAATCTAAATCTAAAAGTGAGTGTGAGAAGTAATCTTAATCGTATATCACTTTTGAGATTAAAAATAGATTGTAACCCACGATTATAAAAGCAAGGCTAGGGTGAAGGAGAAAGACACTTGACAGGTGTTGAGGGAGTCGACACAGAGTATTGGATCACGAAGGACTGTGGTTCAAGATCTTGGATAGGTGAAGAAGGACCTTCATCTAGAGATCATACATGTCAAGGAGAAGAGAGAACAAAGGCATACACAGGCGAGTTTCAACAAAAGGAAGCCACTGGGGAGTGCTGGAGCGTACAAAGCTTTCTGTACACATCCGCGGGCCACAGAGGAGGCAGTCACGGACATCTGCGGGTCGTAGTGGGGAAAGTCGCAGATATCCGTGGGTCACAGAAGAGACAGTCACATATGCCTAGAAAAGTGTGTCAGAATTGATTGTACAACAGGTGATCCCTTGCCAAGTTAGTCTGCAGTTGTATTTCTCTCAGTGAGCCATTATCCCTATAATGGGAGCCCTGATTTTAGCATAATAATATCATTCTCAACACTAGTTTTCCCTCCGGGGTTTTTCGAGGGGTATTTACCCAAAAATTCTGATGTTCATGTGTGCTTGATTTGATTTCCTTGTTTACGCTTCCGTTGCATGATATTGAGTTGAATATTTCAGTAGTGTATTATTGTTTTGTGAGCTGCTAATTTGATTGCAGTAAGGAAATCACTAGATAACAAAATACCTAGGTGGTGGAGTAAGAATTTCTACATGGTATCAAAGTGCATGCTCTGAAAGGAAGCTAGATCAGTACAGGGGTAGTTTTCCAACAATAGGCTATTTCCAGGGCAGTTCATCAAGTTTTAGGGATGACAACAACACTGTTGAGAGTTGAAGGAGTATGACCTTCCTATCCTGGAAAGCAAGAGTTACTTTGGCGTTGAAGGAGTATGACCTTTGGGAGTTAGTGGATAAAGCAGTTATTCCACCTACAATTTTGGCAACTTTAGATGCTCAAAACAAGGAGATAAAAGCAAAAAGAGTCCTCCTAGATTTTGTGAAGGATCATCTAATCCCTCACCTAAACGAGAAGAAGACGACCAAAGAGATGTTTGATGCCTTGGTAAGTTTATTCCAAAGCAAGAACATCAATAGGAAGATGATCTTAAGGAATAAACTCAGATCGGTTCAGATGTCTAGATCAGATAATGTTACCAGCTATCTCATGAGGATCACACGGGTGCATGATGAACTTGCAGCCATAGGGGAGAAAACAGAGGACGCAAAGCTCGTGAACGTGGCATTGAATGGTCTTTCCAAGTCATGGGAACCATTTGTCAAAGGAGTTTGTGCTCGAGAGAATATCCCAGATTAGCAGAGACTTTGGGATGATTGCATCCAGGAAGAGACTCGGGAAGAGTCTAAAGGAAACAAGCAGGGAGGTAGTGAAGAGAACTTGGCTCTTGTTAGTAAGACAAGGAAGGGCAAAGGAAAGAGTTCTAGTAAGAAGGGTAACAGTGATGGAGGATCATCACAGCCAGGGAAAAAAAGGACTTCAGTAAAATCAAGAGCTTCTCATGTCATAAGAATGGGCATTATGCATCTCAGTGTCTGGAGAAGAAGAAGGGTAATGAAAAGATGCAGACAACAACATCAGCAGAGACACAACTCGATGAGTTTGCAACAAAGTTTGAGAAATATTACTCAATAATTTTTTGCCTTTCTACTAGCACAACAACGAGGAGTGCTTGGTTCTTGGATAGTGGTGCATCTCGTCATATGACAGAGGCACGGGAGCTATTTAGCAGTTTGATGGAGAAGGACTCAAAGGTTCATGTGGAGCTTGGTGATGATGTCAGGTATGCAGTGAAGGGAGAGGGAACAATTACATTTCAGCTTGAGTCAAGAGGTTCGTTAGATGCGCTTGATGTGCTTTACGTACCAGGTTTGAAGAAAAATTTGCTTTCAGTCTCAACTATGGAGGACAAGGGTTTTGCCGTCACTTTTCAGAGAGGGCAGGTACTCATACGTCCAGAGAAAGCTATCCCAGACAACGCAGTGGTTGTTGGGGTTAGAGAGGGCACTTTATACAGGTTGCAGGGCAAGCCTATTCAGGCTTTGGTACACAACAATGACAACCTATGTGAGTTGTGGCACAAGAGGTTGGGACACCTACACTATAGGGCATTGCCGATTCTGAGGGAGATTGTTACAGGTCTTCCAGAGTTCAGTATTGAGCAACAGGGAGTGTGCATAGGGTGTGCATTTGGCAAGAATGTCAACGCTGTTTTTCCAAGCGGCAAGAGTAGGTCCAAGGGGATCTTGGATCTTATCCATTCAGATTTGAGTGGGCCAATGTTAGTAGCATCATTACAGGGATCATTATACTATGTGACGTTTCTTGATGATTTTTCCAGGAAAACTTGGATCTTCTTTATGAAGACCAAGGATGAGGTCTTCAGTTGGTTCAGAGAGTTCAGGGCTTAGGTAGAGAACCAAACAAGGATGAAGATTAAGTTCTTGAGGTCGAATAATGAGGGAGAGTACACCTCCAATGACTTCAAGGATTTCTGCAAGGAGGCATGGATCAAGAGGGAGATGACAGTCTCATACAACCCTCAACAGAATGGGGTTACGGAGAGAAAGACTTGGTACCTCATCGTTTCTACTAAGGCTATGATACATGATCATTAGTTGCCTATGTTTTTATGGGTAGAGAGGCATGTAATACAACAATGTAAATGTAGAATAGGAGTCCTCGTAGGATATTGGGGGACAGGACTCTAGAGGAGGTATTCTCAGGGGTGAAGCTAGAGATAAGACATTTGAGGATCTTTGGTTGTCCAGTTTACATCCACGTGCCAGTGGAGAAGAGGACAAAGCTGGAGCCTTCAGGACAAAAGGGTACATTTGTGGGGTACAGTGAGACCTCAAAGGCTTATAGGATCTTTATTCCAGCACAGAGGAAGACAATTATGAGCAGAGATGTGAAGTTCGAGGAGAACTTAACATCTAAGAGTACTCATGAGTCATCAACAATGACGGAGGACAAGGAGCATCAGGCTCCGAAGGACGAGCAACAATTAGCAATTCAGACTTCAGGTGGAGAGGAGGAGTTAGCCCCTTCCATCCCTGTCAGGAGACCCAAATGGCTAGTACAGACATTGAGGGATGTTGGTGAGGCTCCTAAGAGTGTGGTTAGATAGCCTAGGCCTCCAAAGAAGTTTTCGAACTATATGGCGCTTATGAGTAGCATCATTGATGCTGAGCCTTCCAGTTTTGAGGAAGCAAGAGATTGACAGGTATGGCAGGATGCTATGGGAGAGGAGTACACCTCTATTATGAGGAATGATGTTTGGGACATAGTGGCGAGACAGGAGGGGAAGTCAATTGTGAGTTCCAGGTGGCTATATAAGATCAAGCATGTTGTAGATGGTAGCATAGAGAAGTTCAAGGCGAGGTTTGTGGTGAGAGGGTTATCCCAGAAAGAGGGAGTAGATTATGAGGAGACATTTACTCCAGCCGCCAGGTATGCTTCTATTTGAACTGTTATTTCTATTACTTCAGTTATGAAGTGGAGGACACATCAGATGGATGTGAAAACATCGTTCCTTAACGAGATCATTGAGGAGGAAGTATACATAGAGCAACCTCAGGGCTTTGAGGTACATGGGAGGGAGTCTCATGTGTGTAGGCTTAAGAAAGCCTTGTACGGACTCAAACAGGCACCTAGGGTGTGGTATTATAGGATCGATGGATACTTGCAGAGTATGGGCTTTACCAAGAGTGAGGCGGATCCTAACTTGTACTTCATACTTGTTGGAGAGGATCCTCTCATCTTGGTTCTGTACGTTGATGATTTATTTCTCACAGGTGCAGAAGAGCTTATTGCAGGGTGCAAAGCAGATTTGGCTAGTGAGTTCGAGATGAAGGACATTGACTTGATGCATTATTTCTTGGGGTTAGAGGTATGTCACATACCCACTACCTAAATTGGATTTTTCTAGTCTTCTGCCGAATCAGAAGCCCTAAACATCCATGGAGGACCAGCGTAAGCTGGCTCTTTCTCTCTCCCCGCTCCCATGTGGTCGCGGGTCATGATCACAGTCCGAATAAACACAGTACCTCTTTCAGGTTTCGCGCCTCAGCGCTACAGTGATGTCGAGTCATTTGACTTGGCAACCGCCGAATCTCGACAGGGCTAGTGATCGGCCAATGGGGGCGAATCCCAACAGGGCCAGAGAACAACCAATGAGAAACGACCCTGTTGCGCGGTTAAGTGGAATACAGGTGGCAGAGAGGGAAAACGCGACACGGTGGTCGACATGACGGGAGGGGCCCCACTTCACACGCCACACTATTTCGGACCACCCCCCCCATTAAAGGCAGAATGGCAAGGGGGGTCCGGAATCCGCTTGAGCACCGTTGATCATGATGAATTAATCTCGATCGTTCGAGAGTTGCGCGTCCAATTCCGGACCCCCCCCCATTAAAGGCATAATGGCAAGGGGGCTCCAGAATGCATCCTCAGCCGTAGATCTGGGCGGGTGGACTCTGGCCATCCAGATCTGTTCGCTACCTACCCTAATGCACGCTCGCGCCCCAACGTAAAACTGACATCTCTTCCTCACATCGGACGGTCATTACGGACCTTGAGATTTCTCGAAGGAATCTCGTCCGTCCATCGGGACTTAGCCACATGCTATTGTCTCGACATTATGGATCGGGATTTGTCAGGGCAAGAGCTCGAGTTTTTATCAGCGGAACTCCCGAATCCCCGATCCCCGAAACGGGTAATCTCTCAACACGTCACCTCCTTAAATCGAACGGTCCACAACTGCTCCGGGGTTTCCACCCAGGAAAATCCCGATCCCTTGTCGCCAGGACTCCCGATCTCGCGATTTTCGATTCCCCGGAAATGGGTGATCTCTTGACACGTGGCCTCCGTTAATCGGACGACTTAGATCCGTCCCGAGGTTTTCACCAGGGGAAATCCCGAACTCTTGTCAACAGGAATCCCGATTCTGCGATTCCTGATTTCCCGAAATGGGTGATCTCTTGACACGTGGCCTCTGTTAATCGGACGGCTTAGATCCGTCCCGGGGTTTTCACCATGGAAAATCCCGAACTCTTGTCAACAGGAATCCCAATTCCGCGATTCCCGATTTCCCGAAATGGGTGATCTCTTGACACGTGGCCTTCGTTAATCGGACGGCTTAGATTCGTCCCGGGGTTTTCACCATGGAAAATCCCGAACTCTTGTCAACAGGAATCCCGATTCCGCGATTCC
This sequence comes from Picea engelmannii, assembly GCA_009831015.1. Classification (NCBI taxonomy): domain Eukaryota; kingdom Viridiplantae; phylum Streptophyta; class Pinopsida; order Pinales; family Pinaceae; genus Picea; species Picea engelmannii. Next base: position 287,841 of record ML781351.1, on the reverse strand, counting down.
CGATTTCCCGAGATGGGTGATCTCTTGACACGTGGCCTCCGTTAATCGGACGACTTAGATCCGTTCCGGGGTTTTTCTCCCCTAATACACTGGAGTCTTAACCCTCGGGTAACTCTTGACAGATCCAACGGCTGTCGGGTTCTTCAGCCAAGATCTGACGGCTCATAATGGTTCCTACCCATGCATTCTTCCACAACTCCCTGGGCGTGGAAAAGATCCACGGTCCAGATACTTTCATGAACCTTGGGGATCTACGGTCCTAAACTCTTCGCTACCCACGAAGACACAGGAAAACCAAGTGGTAAGGCATTTAACGCCCTACTTTCTCCTACTAATCTAACGGTCGTGGGTGACCGCAGATTCCTCGACGAAATCTCGTCCATCGATAAATACCTATAAGGTTAAGGTACTTAACTTTCCAGCTCCTTCCTCCGATCTGACGGTCGTGAGTGACCACAGATCTCCCGACGGGATCTCATCCGTCGATTCGTTACTTCATCCTTATGCTGTCATCTCGGTTTTCAAGAGGATCATTCCTCCTTATGCAGGGTTACTAAGGCCTTACGCCTTCACAACCGCCTTCCCGGTTCTTGATGGGCCTTTCAAGGAAGGTATCTCTATGGGGGGAATTACTCAGGGTACTACCTGAGGTATATAAGGATGTCGTCCTCCCGAGAACCAGGCGTGAAGTCTGAATTAGATCAGTACGCACACAAATAACGAATTCGTGAGGACATAAACCA
>ML781351.1:275179-287048 GCA_009831015.1 Picea engelmannii | reverse complement strand
ACATAAACCATACGTAGTCTTTCCATATAAATATACAACTACTAGTACTGATCAAAACACCATACAATCATTCTTATAATGAAATCATTCACAGTTTCACAGCTTATGAGCATAATTATCAGAATAAGCACATATATATATATATATATCAAGATGCCAGAGGCAAAACACTTATCAGAGATAACACCAGGGGTCAAGCAACTGCTGAGAGGGGTGCTTGTTTCCACCCAACCGTAGGCTTAGCGACTCTTAGCGGATTTACCATTAGCCACCCCCGAGCTGAGACCACGATGCTGTGAGACTGCGTCTCTGTTTGCCAGTGACCAGGAGCGAAGGTTGCAATCCTTCCTCTCTGCTATCACTCACTCTGCATATTGCTAGAGTTCTCCCCTCGCGTCTGCCCCCGCCCAATCGCTTCTACCCCACGCCTTATCCTCTTGCGAGGTTGCGTGTGGCGCGATTACCCTCGCACTGGTCAGTCATGATGGCTCTACGGATGGGCGGTTCACCTCCCCATCCCTCATTAATTCCTGAGGAGCCATCAACCTACCAGTCTGCGAGTCATTTAATTCGGGGCCAGCAAGTCGCTTTTGGTTCTCCGGGCCAGTGGAGTCCAAATACGGTATTAATTCTCGGTGGAAGTTAACACCACCTTTCGAGGTGCCTTCCACCGCCATCGTGGTCTCTTTTCTGCACGTCCCCTCTCAGCAGTCCTGCAATAAAATTCATAATGTTATTCACATTTATTGACCTTTTACTCAAGGTCCATTTACATCACATATTCACATTTATGAGTTTGCCATAGTTCTTGGCCAATCCAGTTATTTTTACAAACTGGGGGAAACAGGGTGTTACAAGGTACGACAGGTATCGGGATAAATCTTCCTTGGACAAGGGAAGTATGCAATAGAGATCTTAAGGAGATTCAGGATGGAGGTCTGTAAACCAATGGCTACACGTATGATTACCAATCTGAAGAAGATTGACACTTCAGATTCAAAGATGGTGGATCCCAGGATATACAGGCAACTGGTAGGGTCCTTGATGTATTTGGTCAATACCAAATCAAATATTTGTTTTGTTGTGAACACCTTGAGTCAGTTCATGGTATAGCCAATGCAGGTGCATTGGATCGCAACAAAGCATGTGCTCATGTACTTGAGAGGTACAATGGAGTATGGATGTAGATATCTTGGAGGAGATGGAGTAGAGTTGCAGGGATATATAGACTTAGGTTGGGCAGGCAATGCAGTAGACAGAAAGAGCACCTCGGGGTGTTGCTTCAGCTTGGGATCAACAATGATCACTTGGTTCAGCAGGAAGTAGACTTTCGTGGCACTCAGTTCAGCAGAGGCAGAGTATATGGCAACGAGTAAGGCTAGCTGTGAAGCCATTTGGCTTCGCAAATTGCTTACATGTTTATTTGGTCAGGAGTTGGAGCCTACGATGATGTACTACGATAATCAGAGTTGTATCAAACTCTCTGAGAATCCAGTATTCCATGATAGGTCCAAGCATATTGAGATCGTATATCACTTTATTCGGGATAGGATCCAAAAAGGAGCAATGAAGCTTCAATATATTTCCACAGATGAGAAGGTTGCAGATATTCCGACCAAGCCCTTGGAGAAAGGGAAGTTTGTATTCTTCAGGGATAGACTTGGAGTGGTGCAAAATAACTTCCTCGCTAAGGAGTGTTGATGTTAGTAGTAGTATCGGACAGGTATTTCCGCACATGTCTATGTGTCTAGATGTGTGGAAATCGTCCAAAGCCTTCTACTCTTGAATTTACTTTAGTTAAAGGAATTATTAAAGTAAATTTCTTTTATTAATTAATTATGTAATTAGTTAATTGAGTTATTTATGAGACATGCTAAAAGTACTTCGCATGATGTAATCTAAATCTAAAAGTGAGTGTGAGAAGTAATCTCAACCATAGATCACTTTTGAGATTAGAAATAGATTGTAACTCATGATTATAAAAGAAAGGCTAGGGTGAAGGAGAAAGACACTTGACAGGTGTTGAGGGAGTCGGCACAGAGTATTGGATCACGAAGGACCGTGGTTCAAGATCTTGGATAGGTGAAGAAGGACGTTCATCTAGAGATCATATAGGTCAAGGAGAAGAGAGAACATAGGCATACATAGGTGGGTTTCAACAGAAGGAAGCCACAGGGGAGTGCTGGAGCATACGAAGCTTTTTGTACACATTCGCGGGCCATAGAGGAGACAGTCGCGGACATCCGCGGGTCACAGTGGGGAAAGTCGCGGATATCTGCGGGTCACAAAAGAGACAGTCATAGATGCCTAGAAAAGTGTGCCAGAATTGATTGTACAACATTTGAGCCCTTGCCAGGTTAGTCTGTAGTTGTATTTCTCTCAGTGGGCCATTATCCCTGTTACGGGAGCCTTGATTTTAGCTTAATAAAATCATTCTCAACACTGGTTTTCCCTCCGGGGTTTTTCTAGGGGTATTTACCCAAAACTTCTGGTGTTCATGTGTGCTTGATTTGATTTCCTTGTTTATGCTTCCGCTGCATGATATTGAGTAGAATATTTTAGTAGTGTATTATTGTTTTGTGAGCTGCTAATCTAATTACAGTAAGGAAATCACTAGATAACAAAATACCTAGGTGTTGGAGTAAGAATTTCTACAGGTGGAGCATTAGGCACTTAGCCCTTGGAGCTTGGGGCCATGTGATATATATTATATACCTTGAAGGTTCGACACTTGACTTGAGGATGCTTGGGTTGAGGAGTATACTTCATGGAGGTTGGTGATGGACTCAAACACATATGTTGAGAAGGAGCATTAGAGCCTTGTGACCACATTGGCACACATGAAAGTAGTATTGGGCACATGAGAGGGCATGTGGCACACAATTAGATGAGTTCCTTGCATGAAGACACTTGGACAATGAAGCACTGTGGAAGAGGCTAACAACTTGTTGAAGAGTGCTCCATTTTGGAGGAAGGGTGTTATGCCCAAGGAGGATCATGCTTGGAGGGCGTTTCACTTTGGGGTTTGGATATGTTGATTTTTCAATTAGCTTTGGTAAGCATGTAGTTCATTCCAATTTTGCATTTGTCTTAACCATGAACAATAATGTTGCAGCAACCAAGATCACAAGAAGAAACACCATGCACAAGAACACAAGAAGTATCCTGGGAAACCCTTCTCAACAAGGGAAGAAAACCCAGCCAAATACTTTGCTATATTCTTCAAGAGAAAGACCTTCACCACCAATAAGACCTAGCACACAAGAGGGTACTCAAACCCTAGAATACTAGCGCCCAAGAGACGTGCGCACTTTTCCCAAGAAGATGTATTTGTTGAAATTTCCAAACTCATGTGAAAGATATGATTCCTCAATGGGGAATTTACCTTTACTTATACTAACCTGAACCTGTCAACAGAAGTGTCTATTGGCACAACAGGGCCGACCTCACTAGCTTATACTATAATTAATATTGACCATATTAATTATCTTTTACATTAATTATCATTCACATTAAGGTGGGGTTGACCTGTACCCTTTTCATTACAATTAGGGTTACATGCAGGTTTGACTCTTGAACAATATAGCAAGGGATCTGATACACACACTAGTGCTCATCCACTAGGGGCACATCCATAGGGATGTCCATATCTCTGGCTCACTGCATTACACAGATGAACCACTTATTCACTAGTGCTCAACCACTAGGATCAAGTTCACATGTTCTCGTCCACAGGCACGTCCACTCAACAAATCTTCTTTCCCACTGCATTACACAGGAGAGTCATCTCGAGTTTCTCGTCAACTCTTCTGCTCAGAGGCGGCTAATACATCATCTTCATTTCTGTTCTCACGACGATGCACCCAACACTTTGGGATTTCACACGTTCACCTTGTGCTCAGCCACAGGCACGTCCAACTCTGTAGATCACCTTTCTCATTGTGTTACAGAGGAGAATCATCTGGAGTTCTTCTCAACTCTCTGTATGGAGGAGGTCATCTCTACGTTCCAACTCTGTCTCAGATAGGAACCACACACCCTTCTCAGGGGCTTTCTCTCAGGTTTGTAAGCTAGAGAATGTCTCACATAGCTGCAATGATCCACTTCTCACAGGTTTGTAAGTTGGAGAATGTCTCACATAGATGCAATCATCAACACTCCGTCTCAGCTAGGGAGGCATTTTCCACCAGGCCAAGTCTCTCACGGAAATACTTGAACTTTGTCTTGGCAAGTGGTTTGGTGAAGATATCTGCGATCTGTTCATGGGTAGGAAGATACTGCACGTGTATTGTCTTCCTTTGCACCATGTCTCTGATGTAGTGATACTTTATTTCAATGTGTTTCGATTTGTCATCAAACACCGGGTTCTCAGAGAGATTTAAACAACTTTGGTTATCACAATGAATAGTGGTAGGATCCATCTCATGATCGAACAAGTCAGTCAGAAGTTTGCGAAGCCACACTGCTTCACGAACTGCCACACTCAATGCAATGTACTCTGCCTCTGCGGTGCTCAATGCAACAAAGCTTTGTTTCCTATTGCAACAGGAAACCATGGTAGACCCTAAAGTGAAGCAACAACCAGAGGTGCTTTTTCTGTCTACTGCACTTCCTGCCCAATCTGCATCTGCATGTCCTTGCAGGCTCAAGCCTACACTGGATGCATATCTCAGGCCATAACCAATTGTGTCTTGTAAGTATCTCAATACATGTTTTGCAGCTATACAGTGTGTATGTCTCGGTTGGCTCATAAACTGGCTAAGCACATTTACTGCATAGCAAATGTTCAGTTTGGTGTTAACCAAATACATCAAAGATCCTATCAATTGTCAGTATAAGTGTGGATCTACATCTCCTGAATCAATATCACTCATCTTCTTCAAATCCATTACCATTGGAGTGGGCATGGATTTTCATTCTGTCATGCTGAACTTTTTCAGTATCTCCATAATATATTTTCCTTGACTCAGGAAACTCTCATCTGTTCTCTGCCATACCTCTAGTCCCAAGAAGTAGTGCATCAAGCCCAAATCCTTCATTTCAAATTTTGCAGTCAATGCTTGTTTGCATTCAACAATGAGTCTCTCTGAACCGGTGAGGAAAAGGTCATCCACACATAGGACCAAAGTCAAACACTCATTGCCATCAATATGATAGTATAAGTTTGGATCAACAACACTTTTGTTGAAGCCCAAACTCATCAGAAATCCATCCATTTTCTCATACCAAGCAGGTGGTGCTTGCTTTAGGCCATATAGGGCTTTCTTTAACCTGCATACATGAGATCTTTCGTTGTGTACAATGAATCCTTCTGGTTGTTCAATATAAACTTCTTCCTCAATCTCGCCATTGAGAAAGGTTGTCTTTACATCCATTTGATGTAGCTTCCAACCCATGGAAGCAGCTAGCGCAATGATAGATTGGATGGAGGTGTATTGGGCTACTGGTGCAAACGTCTCATCATAGTCAACTCCCTCTACTTGTGAAAACCCTCTGGCCACAAATCTTACTTTGTATTTTTCGATGCTTCCATCGGCAGCATGCTTGATTTTGTAAATCCATTTGGAAGTCACTACAGACTTTCCCTCTGGTCTTGGAACAACATCCCATACATCATTTTTTAATATAGATTGGTATTCTTCAGTCATGGCATCTTGCCATACTTGTTCACCTGAAGCTTTTCCATGACAAAATGGCTCTGAGTCAATAATGTGGGTCATGGTTGAAAGGTAGCTTGAGAATCTCTTTGGTCTCTTGCTTTCTCTGGTTGTTCCTTGTGGGGCTTTATGCCCTTCTGCTTCTTGTAGAGTTTGTCGGGCCCAAGCAGGCATTTTATGTCCAACTGTAATTTCTCTAGGTATGTTGCTTGGAGCAACTGAATCTGCTGGAGCAATTGGATCAACTGGAGCTATTGGATCATCTGGAATAATATCTGTCTCCCTCTGAACTGCTGAAGGGGGAGAAGGTATTGTTTCACTATCAATTTCCATCTGAGCTTCTCTGGATTTCAGGAAGGCTACGTTTTCTTCAAAAGTAACATCTCTGCTTACTTCAATTTGTCTCTGACCTGGAATGTAGATTCAATATGCTTTTGAGGATTCACTGTATCCTACAAATGTGCCATTTCTTCTTGAAGGTTCTAGTTTGGATCTCTTTTCTTTGGGTACATGAAGATATACTGGACATTCGGATATTCTGAAGTGTCTGATCTCAGGCTTCACTTTGGTGAAGGCTTCTTCTGGAGTAACGTTCTTCATGATCTGATGAGGACTTCGGTTTTGAACATATACTGTTGTCATACATGCTTCTGCCCATAGAGTCATAGGTAGACTCTGATCATGTATCATTGCTTTAGTTGCCTCAATGATAGTTCTGTTTTTCCTTTCAGCAACCCCATTTTGTTGAGGGTTGTAAGGAACTGTGAACTCCCTCTTGATCCCTGCTTCAATACAAAAACTGCTAAATTCTTTTGAGGTGTATTCTCCTCCATTATCTGATCTTAATATTTTGATTTTTCTTCCGGTTTGATTCTCAACCTGAGCTTTGAATTCTTGAAATTTTGCAAGGACTCCATCCTTGTTCTTTAGAAAGTAAATCTAAGTTTTCCGGGAGTGATCATCTATGAAAAGTACATAGTAGAGGTACCCATTCAGAGATGCAACAGTCATTGGGCCACATACATCTGAGTGTATCAAGTCCAAGATTTCCTTGGATCTATTGTCACTGCTTGAGAATGATCCTTTAACATTTTTGCCAAGAGCACAACCTTTGCAAACATCTTTATGCTGGATCTGTACTTTTGGTAGACCTATTACCATTTTCCCTAGAGCTGGAAGAGCTCTATAATGAATGTGAGCAAGTCTTCTATGCCATAGCTCACTTAAGCTGATAGTGTCATGTAGCAAGGCTTGAACTGGTTTGATAGTTAATTTGTACAAGCTATTTTCTCGGACACCAATTACCTTGGCATAGCTTATATGAGTGTCTTTTTGCCATGCAAGGACTCTTCCTTTTGAGAAAGTAATCTTGTAGCCTTTGTCTTCCAAGGTAGAAATCGAGACAAGATTTTTGTTCATTCCGGGTACATATAGTACTTCTTCTAATTTGAGCTGCATATCTGAGTCTAGTTGGAAGGTAGAAGTTCCAACTCCTCTCACATTATATCTGGCATCATCTCCAAAAACAACATGTAGATGTGTCTCTTTCTCAACGAAATGTGTTAGGTGATTTCTGTTAGAATATGAAAGATGTGTGCTCGTTTTACCATTGAAAATACCCTTGTCACCCAACCATAGGCTGAAGCCACCCTCCGAGCACCTTAACCTTGACAAAGAATCATTCCGGAAGCAAACCCTAGGCTAGATAGCCAAACAAAGGGTAACGCACCTTTCCCCAAGGATAGCGCACCAACAAGAGCTGATTAGATAGTCCAAACCCTAGCCAAGAGATAGTCCAAGCCAAACGTGATCTGCTAGCTGCAATGACAACTCTCCTCAAACCTGCGCACAAGACTGGGCACTGCAATTCTGAGACTGCCTGCCAGAATGAGAACTGGCCTCTTGTATTTATACTAATTCTGGCTAACTGCCTGGGCTGACTTCTCATTCTCGGTATCTGTCTGTTCAGTATATATTATTATTTCTGGCCGACTTCTTCTCTTGGAGGCTAATAACCTAATATAAATGATCTTCTTTGAGCCGACAAGTCTTCTAGGGTTATTAGCCAACTCATTAGGGTTTCTTCTTGCGTCTCAGAGTATTCTATCCTTGTCAGGTTTACACGTGGAGGTAAATACCTCCCGCAGCTACCATAATATCAACAATTTCTAAGACCGGTCATGTGCCTTGAAGCACCACTATCAATTAACCAAGTATTATCATTGGTAGGGACCATACCTGAGAGTGTTGAGATGTTGATGTCTTCATTCCTTTGAGGTTTTGTCTTCCTGGAACTGAGTTTGCTTGAGTCATCAAGCTTGCTTCCCATCATGATTTTGCTCATTTTGGATTCTTCACAAACCCTTGTCAACTAGGCTAGAAAACCTGACGGCTAGGCTAGGCTAGCACTTTTAGGTTTTGTTGGACTTATGATTGCCAACAATAAGCCTTGAGAATTTTGATAGCCCTGGTAAGCTGAAGAGCTTCTTCAAAGAGTTGCAGAAACACAATTCTGAAATTTTTTGCAGAAATTGACGAAACCCTAGAAACTCTAGGGCCAAAAAGTCAAAATGCTCAAAATTGCAATTTGAGAGTTGCTGGAGGTGCGCTGAAGGAGGCCGTACACACCTATGTCCTTTTTAGCCTCAACGTCCAAGTTTCAAGCGCTGGAAACCCTCAAAAGAGTAGGTCGTACGGATTTTCTAGGAACCTTAGGAGGGTCATACGGTTTCTGCAGAAGAGAGAGAGGACGGTTGGAAAATGTTTGTGCAATGGGGTCTTAAAGATCTATGCTCTGAAACCATGTTGATTTTTCAATTAGCTAGGTTAAGCATGTAGTTCATTCTAATTTTGCATTTGTCTTAACTATGAACAATAATGTTGCAGCAACCAAGATCACAAGAAGAAACACCATGCACAAGAACACAAGAAGTATCCCGGGAAACCCTTCTCAACAAGGGAAAAAAACTCAGCCAAATACTTTGCTATATTCTTCAAGAGAAAGACCTTCACCACCAATAAGACCTAGCACACAAGAGGGTGCTCAAACCCTAGAATACTAGCGCCCAAGAGAGGTGCGCACTTTTCCCAAGAAGACGTATTTGCTGAAATTTCCAAACTCATGTGAAAGATATGATTCCTCAATGGGGAATTTACCTTTACTTATACTAACCTGAACCTGTCAACAAAAGTGTCTATTGGCACAACATGGTCGACGTCACTAGCTTATACTATAATTAATATTAACCATATTAATTATCTTTTACATTAATTATCAGTCACATTAAGGTGGGGCCTGTTATCCCCGATTTCTAGGGATAACTAGGAGATCATGTCTCGAGGCCCACAGGTCCTAGACATGGAGTACCGAGAGCAGGATTGACCTGAGTATGGCCCTGGAGGGCCCATCCTTTTCTTCTTTCGTCAGATTCGTCTTGTCAGCAACAACAACATCCATCACCATTGGCTTGGTCTTGTATCAGAGAAGGCTCTTGCTCCATGAGGTAATTGGTCCAGGTATCATGGTATGTGTCACTTTTGATCATTATAACCTTTAAATGTATGCATCTAATTCCTTTTATCTCTGACAACTGCTTGGATCTTACATTGGCCCACTTGACCATGCTTGGGGAGATTGACTGGGTGCTAGCAAGCCTGTACCCATAGTTTTTGGTTTGCCACTGGGGGATTTTTGAAGAGCCATCGTCCGCTCCCATCATACCACCACTTTTCCACCTTATCTCCCGCTCATCTGTCCCATTCCCCTTGTCTGGGCATTAGGATGATCTGTTTGTGGGGTTGCACCTTATCTCGTGGGAAGAAGGGGCTAAAGGCCCAGAAGCTGGTAAAAGATAAAAGCCTAGAAATAAAACCTCGAGATGCTTCGCCCAGGGATCCTCGAGAAGGCAATAAAAGGCCTCTCAGCAAGAAACAAGAGGGACCCGAAAAAATAACAAACAAGACCTAATCAAGACGATAGGGGGTCTCATCACGAGCCAACCTATTATGTTCATGGGTACCTAACAGCATGACATTGCCACTGGTTACCACGCCAAGCAGTGTCCTCTGGTTAGCCCTTGAATAAAAAGAAAAAGAAGAAGAAAAAGCAAATAAAGGAAAGAATAAAGGCAAGAAAGGGCTTGAAAAAAATTGCATCCATGACAGGTACAACTCGTCTTCTACAAAGGCACCCACAGGTAATATCATGCATCCCTGGCTCTCACTCTACCCGTATGTCTGGACATCCCTTAGCCACATCACCTCATCTACATGGCTTGGATGAAACCCCTTGGAAACTTTCCTTTCCTTATGGATACTAGCCCAATAGGGTGTCTTGTCTTCTTTTCTCAACCTTGTATTGTAGGTTTTTGTAATGTCTTTGAGCTATTGAATGATATATCAGGGTTTTTATGCATATGTTTGATAATATTAATGATGAAATGTGATTAACATTGCTGTGATCACTGTGACTAATGAGCCCATGGAGGGCGTAGTTTTTGATGTGCAGGACCATGCCCGACGGACAGGTACCATTTGGACCGGTACACATGGGGAGATGATTAGTTCGGACCTCCATGGGACTGAAGAGCCCATCATATGGTAGCTGAGACCCCGTCAGAGGGGTAGAGACAAGACAATGTTTGACCGAGGTTTCGCACCAGAGAAGAAGAGGACGTTTCACCAGAGGCACTTTGGCAGAGCCCGACCTAGGGGGAATGACCCCTTTTCAGTGGAACGTTGGCCTTGGAAGGCTCAGAGCGTCCCCATCTTTGCCATGACGTCATCCAGCTTCATGGTCATTCTTGGAGGCAGACTGGGCAACAGTGGCACGTGTGGCATGTTGGAGAAGCCCCTGGGGGGCTAACATTTTGCTTCTGGATGTCTCATTTGCCTAAAAGGGGCTAGCGCCTCCCTTGAAGGGGCTTTTACCTTTATTACAGTTTAGTTGGGGTTTTAATTTGACAATTTAATGTAAAAACAGTATGATTTTGGTTTAAAGCCTTGTAGGCTAATTTTTATGACCTAAAATTAATTAAAGGTCATTGATACAGTATATATTGAGGAGTTTTATCCTCATTTTGACATAACACAACACTCACTCTCCTAGTGAGATCTGATTTTTGCGACCTACTTGGGTATTTGTTCTCTTTGAGTGAGGCGCACTTGTTGAAGGAAGGCATTGCTTGGCATTTTTGGCATTTTTCTTGAATGAAGGTTTACAACTAGGGTTTGCAATGCTATTTCATCATGATATGTAAGTGTTTTTTCTGCAAAACTTCTTAATTGAATGGTTGTAGTCTTATATTCTTGCATTTATTATAAACTTTGCTGATTTTAAAACCTTAGGGGACAAACACACAAGTAGGTCGTTGTCTCATGTCCCCTAAAAGAAAAATTTTCAGCCATTGAAAAAGGAAGGAAGAGCCTAGCCATTGCTACACTCTTATTGCTTCTTCCCCTTGTGCTAGCCGTACCTTTAAAAGTCAAGAAGGAGGAGACGTCACAGGCCTAGGTTATCTACGCCTAGGGCCGTCGTGCTTCTAGGGTTTGGTGATAGGGCCTTGCCTTAGCAACACTCTCCCTCACCACACTCTCGTGTCTTGATTTATCTTTTATGTTAGCCGTTTTGCCAAGTTAAACCTAAGGAAGGAGGAAAGAGCACGAGGCCTTGCTTAAGCAACACCGGAGTGAGCCTCTTTCCCCTAGGGTTTTGTTTCTGGGGCCTTGCCATTGCAGCACTTCATAACCCTTCCCTCTAGTCCTTAGCTTTTTTCCTTCAACCTTTGCGTCCTCCCTTAATTTGACTCCATTTACCCTTAGGCACTGATCTCAGGCCTCCAACGTTGAAGTGATAGTGGTCAAACAAACTTTCAAATCCTAACTAACTACTAACCCTAATAAGGCTGACTTCATCCTTGGTTATTCCATCTTGACGCAACAAGTTTTCTTTATAGGCAAATTAGATGATGGTTTAAAACATTTATTGAATAAGGGATTGATTGGATACACCGATTGCTACACCATCTTGGTATTTATTGATGAATTGATATTATTTCATTGTTGTATTAGTAAACATTGATCTCGTCAATATCTATTGCTTATATATTGATATTAGATAGTTATATGAAGTACTAACCCTTTGAATCATAGCCTGCATGTATTAGTCTACTGTTGCTTTGTTCCGGGCAGGTGTTCTCATTTGGGCCTACACT
>ML781351.1:253053-275129 GCA_009831015.1 Picea engelmannii | reverse complement strand
ATATATTGATATTAGATAGTTATATGAAGTACTAACCCTTTGAATCATAGCCTGCATGTATTAGTCTACTGTTGCTTTGTTCCGGGCAGGTGTTCTCATTTGGGCCTACACTTCATTATTGGCTGTTTAGCCCGACTATCTGCTTTTGGTGGTGACCTGTGAAGAGGGAATTTCACTTTGACCTTTGTACCTTAGCCTCTTCAAAACTCCAGGTTACCGTGGACGTCTCCCCTGGGCCTAACCTCCCTAAAAAGAAAGAACCTCCCCATCGTGGTGACATTGGGTGGGGTAGGTTCCTGTTACGCCAATTTGGCCTCTATCTTCTAGCCTTTTGACCTAGCTATAAACTGTGCGATAACAGGGCCGACCTGTACCCTTTACATTACAATTAGGGTTACAGGCAGGTCTGACTCTTGAACAATATAGCAAGGGATCTGATACACCCACTAGTTCTCATCCACTAGGGGCACATCCATAGGGATGTCCATATCTCTGGCTCACTGCATTACATAGATGAACCACTTATTCACTAGTGCTCAACCACTAGGATCACGTTCACATGTTTTCGTCCACATGTACGTCCACTCAACAGATCTTCTTTCCCACTGCATTACACAGGAGAGTCATCTGGAGTTTCTCGTCAACTCTTCTGCTCAGAGGAGGCTAATACATCATCTTCATTTCTGTTCTCATGACGATGCACCCAACACTTTGGGATTTCACACGTTCACCTTGTGCTCAGCCACAAGCACGTCCAACTCTGCAGATCACCTTTCTCACTGTGTTACACAAGAGAATCATCTGGAGTTCTTCTCAACTCCCTGTATGGAGGAGGTCATCTCTACGTTCCAACTCTGTCTCAGATAGGAACCACACACCCTTCTCAGGGGCTTTCTCTCAGGTTTGTAAGTTGGAGAATGTCTCACATAGCTGCAATGATCCACATCTCACAGGTTTGTAAGCTGGAGAATGTCTCACATAGCTGCAATCATCAACAGGATATACCCTAGTTTGACACGCGTACATCCTTGTATTGTAGATGTTCCATGTGGGGTTGCTTTGTTGGTTACTTGTATGGACACATGTCCTTATTTTATGTTAGCCTCTCTCACCTACTTGTATATATAAGGGAGAAGAGAGCCCTTGTATTCATTATCATCATTGTATTTGTCTTGGGGATGTTAGGGTTCATGAGGAGACCCTAGGAGCTAAACACTAGGGTTCATGAGGAAACCTTAGGAGGAGATAAGGAGAGAGAGATGTTTTGGATGTTGTTGAGGAGATTGCTCTCGTGAGATGCTAGGGTTTGCTCTTGTGATGCTAGGGTTTGGACTATGCATATCACACCTAGAGAAGAACATAATATTGGAGGTGATGATGGTTCTCGTGGCTCTTGTTGTAGCACTAGGGTTTCTACCGTAGTAGAAGACTTAGCCCTTCTATTCTTGATGTTCCATGGAGGTCTTGGTGCTTGTGTTGAGACAAGAGTTGAAAACCTCGGGTTTGAGGACTCAAACTTGCTTGTGTTGATACAAGAGTTGAAGACACATGGTTTGAGGACTGAAACCCTAGGACATGTAGATTTAGTGGCTAGCACTAGAGTTGTCTTGCCATGTACTCGTGCGATGCAACATGGCCAGGGTTTGCAAAACCCTAAAGAAGACAACTGTGCTAGTGTGGATACCTTGTGTGATACAAGCTTGTTGTTGAACCCATTGAGGACTTGCTAGTGTTGATGCTAGCATGTTGTGGATCTTTGGTGATGGCTAGGGTTTTCTTGGTTTTCTATAGCTAGGGTTTTGGAGAGCTTCAAGAATTGCGCTAGCTTGTGAAAACTTGTGAGTATGTACCTGTACTTCATTTCTATCATATATATATATATATATATATAAAGTTTTAGCTGTCAAATACTTGTGTAATTGCATATTTGATTTTCAACTTTCATTGTCTTCTTGATTGGGTAATTTCCAACACTTGATGTTCACGTTGATTTGACATATTATTGGGTAATTTCCAACACTTGATGTTCATGTTGATTTGACATATTATTGGGATGAAAATTTTAAGTGATTGACACATTTTGAAGATAATAGAGCATATTTACTGCTGTAAATTTGCGATAATTAAAGTGATTTCAAATCTAGTTTATGCTTGGAAAAGTGTGACCCAAGGGTTGGAACTTGTTGGCATATGTTTGGTATCTTTTCTCTTGGGCCACCTAGTGTGTTGGATTGAAGTGAGATGAAATACAGTCTGCTGTTTGCTGCTGTAAATTAATATTTCAGATCAGCTCTAATGTTGAATTTAATGTAGCTGCAAGAGCCATTCTCCCTGGAGGATGGCATAAGACCCTAGTTGAGAACTAGGGCCCCCAGTACACTACTGGGGTTCTTGGTCTGGGACCAAGCAATTAGAGCCATGGCAAAGACCCTGGTGAGGGCCCCTCAGTAGATGACCGGGGTTCTTGGTCTGGGACCAAGCAGTCTAAGTCCCTAGATATGTCTAGGGCCCCTAGATGTGTTTTAGGGTACCCATGTCTAAAGCATGGGTTGATCCTTGGTCTTGTACCTTGGTGGTTAAGACCCCAGATTTGTTCTGGGGAAACCTGATCTTTGATCAGGTAGATCTTGGTGTAATACGAAGATTTGTTGGTGTTTGATCCTCGTCCTCTCTTCCAGGATGGTCCACAGGGCCTAGGAGAGATTATGAAGATGAGCATGATCACATGAGGGATGTATCCTATATGCAGTGATGATAAAGTTAATTGGTCACCTTGAGAATAATATGGACATGTGTTGCCACTAAGAAAACCTCTCCTAAACCCCTTACTTGTTCTTCACCCTTTGGTTTTTGAGTTTCGGTTTAACTGGGGTTTGTATTTTTTGTTTTAGGGCTTAATAAGAAAAATATTAATTAATGTTTAATTATAACATATAAAATTAATATTTATATTAATTAAATATGTATTTTTAATTATATATTTTTTTAAACCTAGCCCTAGCCTAAAACTATAATACAAACCCTTCCTCCTTCACTTTTACATACACTCACTCCCTTCTCTTCTAAAAGTGGCGGATTGTTCTGAGTTCTTTTCTCTTTGAGCTGCGGCCTCCTTCAACAGTTCAGATCAGTCTTCTTTTATTGCTGTTGACAGGTCCAATTGTTTATGCTGTGTGGAGGGTCTTTTCTTTATTGCTGCCAGGTCTTTTCCTTGCTGCTGCCAGGTATCTTTACTGTGCTAAGGGTTGCTGAGTTGAGGTTCTTTTGATTGCTGTTGCAAAGTGTCCAAAAGCTGTCGCCTTCTCCTTTGCTGCCATTCTATTACAGCCGGCCCTCTCCTCAAGCAAGCGGAACCTTTTTGAGGCTGCCGTCCCCTCCCTCTTGAGCAGATCTGGAACCTTGAGGGCCGCGACACCTTTACTGGGTTGCTAGACCTTCATTATAGGCAGCCATCCACCCTTGGTCCTGATCTGGATCTTGCAGATCTCTTACTGTGTGTGGCTTGGACAAGGGTTTTTGTTTCCAGTGGGGTTTTGATTTCTTTGTGTGAGTTTTCTCCTTGGTGGCTTAACTGCCCTCTATTCTCTTGTTAGAGATCTAACCCTTTGAGGTAGATCCATGACTCCCAGACTTATCTGAGCATAAGACAGTGGCCTATCATCTCTCATATGTGGCATGATCTTCTTTATTACACAGAGGTAAGATCATCAAGAGGTAAGTTGTTGTTTTCAGTCCTATTGCTTTGCTTATACTTAGATCTTTTGATTAGCATACTTTGATATTATTGTCTAGTTCAGATTTATCTAATGTACATGCTAAGAAATGTTTACCTAGTCTAGATCTATCTACTGTGCATGCTCAGATATATATCTACTGTTCAGATCTGACTCAGAAATACATCTACAGTTCAGATCTAAGTGTTTTGCTCACTCAGAAATGGTTTATAGTTTAGATCTATCTACTGTACATGTTCAGAATTACTTTCTAGTTCAGATCTAAGTGTTTTTACTCACTCATAAATGTTTTATAGTTTAGATCTATTTACTGTGCATGTTCATAATTACTTTCTAGTTTAGATCTATTTACTGTACATGTTCATAATTACTTTCTAGTTCAGATCTAACTACCTAAACATACTGAGAATATTTTAGAAGTTCAGATCTGTATAAATTTAATGTGTTCTTGCTGATCTTGTTTACAGAAAATTTTGAAAAGAATTTTTTTTGTTTTCTTTCCCTAATTCTAACAGCTAAGGCTGTAGTTCATTGAGATTAGATCCAGGAAACCTTTGGTGTGAAGTGAAAATTTTGAATTTGCAATAAAAGTCATAATGCAAAAATTTCAACATGGTATCAAAGCTATTTTGTTGAAATGCTCTTTTGGTGAAGAGGGAGTTCATATTTTAGCTGCATTGTACTTGGGAGTGGTACCTGACCTTGTTGAGGTTAATTGGGTGGTGAAACCCTAGTGTGTTTGAGATGAGCACTTGCACTCATGAAGGATTTGATGGGTTGAAACCCTAGTTTCTCTTGTGATGAGAATATACTTTCACCTGTGATAGATGGTAGATCTATTACATGGATGGCTGTTATGGATTTAGTTTCAGCAAGTGTGATGCCTAGGAGGACCGATGGTAGGTGGCTTATTTGTTCCAGTGGTTGCCAATATGTTTTTGCCTGTAAGAAGCTTCATGATTGTTGGCTGGTATGGATTTATTTTCAGTGGGTGAGATGCCCAAGAGGACTTGTGATATGTGGCTGATTTGCTGTAGTGGATACCAGTGTGTTCTACCTCATTTATGATGACATGGATGATGTATTTTCAGCAAGTGAGATGCCTAGACAGACTTGTGATAGGTGGCTGATTTGTTCCAGTAGATGTCAATGTGTTTTCACCTTGATAGGTGGAAGATCTACTTAATTGATGGAAGGAATGTGATCTAGATTCTATGGTTCAACGGGTGTGATGCTTAGGAGGACTTGTGATGGGTGGCTAATGCGTTCTAGTAGATGTTGATGTTTAGAGTGGATTGATGCTTGTGATAGGCATGCTTGACCATTTGATTGTCTGCCAATTTTTGGAGCTTGGGATGCGCTAATTCATTCTTTGATAGATTGATGATTATTGGCTGATCTATTTTGGTTGAGTTGTGATTCAAGGGTTTATATGATGGTGACCTTGCTTGGTTTCAATGATTGTTTCATATGGAGGGAGCTTTCAATGTTATTCCTTGAGGATAATATTGATTATACATCTTGTACATTTGTGGAGAGATTGGTCATGGATATGATAGCTAGTGAGATTTTAAGTTATTGGTAAAGGAACATTGGCATGGAAGAAGGGTGTGGAACGCCTTACTTGGAGACATGTTCAAAACCTATGGTAGTGGAATCAATGATTGATTCCAAGCTTGCAATTGATTAGAGTAGTGATGAGTAATAGTGACAGGGTTATTGGATTCTCTTAGGCAGAGGGAGTTGACCGTAATAATACTCTTGCTTTAAGATTCTCTTAGTCAAAGGGAGGTGCCCTTGTTGAGATTGTTCCTTAAGTTGCCAACAATGTTATCAGAATGAGACCGGAACTGGCAAAACTAGTCGGTCTGACCGATTTCAGGGCCATTCTGATTCGGTTCGAAGTTTCAGACCATTTTTGGTCGGTTATGTACCGAACTGGCATTAAATCATCTAGACATTCTCCTTTATCTTTCATTTTCATCCTTATAATTAATTTTTTAACATTACCATTAATTGTTTCAGGATGTTTGAGAGTGGTTCTAACTTCATTGGATTTCATATGGAGAAAGTAGAATTTTAGATCTCATTCAAAATTCAACTGACTTAACAATTTTCAAGATTTCAAGATTGGTAGGATTGCAATGTTTCCACTGTATTTTGTCATGTATGAGGGTATGGAATTGATATTTAATCAAGAGCAACAAGCCCTCTATGTACCTTGCGTAAAAAGTCTCACATAAGAATCTAGTTGCAAAGAAGAAACTAAATTGCTAAGCACAATAATCTAGTTGCTAAGAAGAAAGAACACTTGCAAGCATGGGACCAAATAGAAAGAAGAGAAAATGAACTATGAATCTATTGAATGAATTGATTTACAGTGAGAGAGTGATACACACACACACACACACACACATATATATATATAGAGTACTCTCCATGAGAGAAGAACTGCACACTAGGTTAGGGCTTCCTTGTGCATGCACATGTGACTCCAAAGTTAAACTAGTAGTAAGTGGAGTTAAGTAGCCAAAAATGGAGTTGGCTAGTTCTAAATGGAGTTTGGCTATTTTGGAATTAGGACTTTCAAAAATAAGACTAGCAGTAAGTGGATTTAGTTGCCTAATAATAGAGTTAAACATGCACAAGTAAAAACTCATGCATGCTAAACTAAACTCCATAACTAAAGTGACTAAAGATAGAATTGACACTGAGTCATGCATACAACTCATGCATGTTGATCTAAACTCTAGTGGAAGTGTGTGCTTGTCTAGGAGGAGAATATTCCCATGGAAGGAGGAATATTCAAGGTGAAGTGCGCTTTGATTCTTGTCACTACCATGTTACTGCCACCTACTAAAAATAGACATGTTATAAATAGTCATGCTATAAATAACAATCCCCCTTGAATAGTAGGAAAATATGGAAAATGTGCATGTACACTAACACCTCGATGTTGGTGGCATTGATTGTTGAACTCCTCTGTCATGACCCTAGTAAAAATGTACCCTTAACTCAAGCAAAATGACTAATTAGGCATACTAATATTTTTCTATCTTATTTTAATGCTTAGAGGGTGATACTGATGATGAGGATCCCAATATAGGCAATGATTTTGACGATATGTAGTTATTTGTTGTAGCATGATTTTGTTTGGACTCTAGAGGCCATTTAGAGCCTCTTTGTTGATGTATTTTGGTTCAGAGATGGATTGCACTTGGTGCTATTTTGGTTATATGCACCCTTGCTATATACATGAGAAACTTTGCATAGTTGTGTATAATGGTTTGGATTCATATGGATGCACATGAATATATATGTTTTTTTCCAAAATTAGAATATTTTATGTATTTTTGGTTGACCAGTGGTTTGGTCCGATTTTTTCCCGATTCTGGTCCGGTTCAGGTTTTTGGGGTCGATTGGTTTGATGACCAGTTTGGTTCTGATAACATTGGTTGCCAGAGGTTTTGAGCTGTATGAGAAGGATTCTCATACTCAAAGGTTGATGATAACCCTTTATGGGTTGTTGATATCTTTACCTTGATCTTGGTATGTCCAGATCAACGAGTTCAAATGTATGCATTTTTTTTATCTTGTGCTTTAATAGATCTGATCCACCTGTCTTGGTCATGCTGGAGATGTGATTATCTTTGCAGGATGTCTTGAAGAACTCTTGACGTGGTATCAGAATATTTTGACCCGTGATGATGACTTTAGGGATGCTGGAGTTTTGATGGGTTACAATTGATGTCTTCCTCGTTTTGGAGTGATTTCAGAGTTCAGTAGGAATCAATGATCTAGGGTTATGTTCCTTCAATTTCAGAGATGGTCATTGTTCTTTTGGAGCTCTTGGCGGAGGGGAAGAGGGAGTAGCTTGGTTTGGTGGTGTGAACCAAGTTGCCTTGTTGTATTCTTCTTCATGCTCACCATTTAGGGGTTGAGTTGGACATTGTTTGGTTGATTGCTTGGAGAGAGACACACCTTTGTGAGTTGTTATTGTTTGGATGTTGAGGTGTGCAAACTTGTACTCGTGGGTGTGGCCCTTGCAGAGTAGGTATGATGTTCTATTATGATGGAGGAGGATTCTTTCAGCTTTGTGGAGGCACTAAATTTACAGGTTGCAGATTAAGAGGGAGTTTATTCGTGTTACATTTTTTTTTTAAAACCGTTGTAGAGAGTGAGTGTTAGCTTTTGGGATTACTCCTAAAGTGTTTTCACCTTGCCAGGGGAGTGTCTCCTAGTCCCTTGGAAATACATCATGGACACATGGATGGCTCAATTTGGGTGGATGTTTGACCTTGGTTAGAGTGCTGGCATGATGCTCTTACATAGGAGGTTGTTACCCTAATTGACATGTTGACTAACCCATTAGGTGCACAATATGGGGGAGTTGTTTGCTCGATTCGAGGAGGTACCTACCTAGGAGGAGGATTGGGCACTTGGAGGAGGGCACTTAGCCCTTCAAGCTTGGGACCATATGATATATACCTTGGAGGTTCGACGTTTGTCTTGAGGATGCTTGGGTTGAGGAGCATACTACATGGAGGTTGGTGATGGACTCAAACACATGTTGAGGAGGAGCATTGGAGCCTTGTGATCACATCGGTACACATGAGAGTATTATTGGGCACATGAGAGGGCATGTGGCACATAGTTAGAGGAGGAATGCCTTGCATGAAGACACTTGGACTACTAGCCACTGTGGAAGAGGGAGTGTTGGACTAATGGCTTGTTGGAGAGTGCACCATCTTGGAAGAGGAGTGTTGAGCCTATTACCATTCATGATGCATGGTGTTGTACCATGTTGAAGTCCATGTTTAGTAGGTTGCATTGTGGAGGATTTTTGGCTTGATGGCATTGTTCTAGCTTTTGATGTCTAATTTTCATTAAGCATTACCTTTTGAGGCATCATCACATTTTTGGAGGCTTGATAACATATGTAGCACCCTTGGACCTCTCATTCACACAGTTTTGTGCATGATTTTTCACTTGAGGGGATTTCTCACATGTTGCTATGTGCATTTACATATTTTGAGACATGCCACATCATTAAGACATATGGATTTGAGGAGCACCTTGCATATTTAGCTCATATTGGACATTGCTTTGTCATCTCACATATTTTGAGTTTCTAGTTTTGAGGAGTGCTAGTGGTGATTACCTCCCTGTTACCCCTCACATCACATGAGTGGTAAATTGTGATTCTCATCACATGATAAGTTTTTCAGGGATAACTTGCAGGGATGACAATGGGAATGAGATGCAAGTTGGTTGAGCATGTTATGGTGCACGAGATGTAACAACTTGGATACTAATAGCATGAGATGTGAAATGTCTTATGTGGTGGTGCTTGATTCTCTTATGGTTGGACTAGATACTTGGATGATTGAACAAGTTTAACAGGGGCCTACCCTTTACAACTAACCAAGGTGAAGACATAAGTCAAAGATGATATTATATCTTATGATGGAGCACCCCTTCTAAAGCATTATAAAACAAGTGAAATGATGTGGAAGGCTATATTATTATAATAAAGGAGTCACCCCCTTTATATGTTAGAAAGTAATGGATGTGCTCGTTTAACCATAGACAATATAGCAATATTGTCACCCAACCATAGGCCGAAGCCACCCCCTAGCACCTTGACCTTGACAGAGAATGATTCCGGAAGCAAACCCTAGGCTTAGTAGCCAAACAAAGGTGGTGCACCTCTCTCCAAGGATAGCACACCAAGCAAGAATAACAAAAGCTGATCAGAGAGTCCAACCCAAAAAAAGCCAGAATATAGATTGCAGAACTGTCGGCAACCACTGCTCCCAGAACTTGCGCACAAACTGGCCAACTGCAGTGCGCACAAGTGTGCTTTTGCAGTTCTGAGAATACTGGCCAAAATAAAGACTGGCCTCCTGTATTTATACTGTTTTCTACCAGACTGCCTGGGCCGACTTCTCATTCTGGGTGCTAATTACTTAGTATATAACATTTTCTTTTAGCCGACTTCTTCTCTTGGAGGCTGTTGCTGTCCTTATACACACTTGCAAACGTGAGCTAAGTCCTGCTCACTTAGCGTGTCCTCGGAGGCACAATGCCTAGGTTCGAAGTCCACACTGTCACTTTGACTTGAACCTCTTCCGTCTAGGCTAACTCCTAGGGAAGCCAAGGGGGGTAGACCCTAGTTACTAGATGAGATTTAGAGTTAAATGTTCTGGGAGTTGGTTTTAATAAGTTAAAAGGTCAGGGGGAATCTAGCCTATGATGTTAAGCAACAATGAAAGATGCAACAGTTATGTATGACAATCAGGCCTTTTCCTAGGACAACTAAGACTAGTGCCTAAGATTGGACAAGGGGTCAACTAAGTTAAGGGGATGTTCGTTACAGAATAATTACAAGTTACAAATATTACAACAATAACAAAGTATAGATTAGATACAACAGAATATGTAAAATATACAAAGCTAAACTATACTAGATACAAGATATACAGATATTAACAGATGCTTAAAATGTGCAGGAAAATAAGATATTCAAGATGAAATGACCATCAACACATCAAGCCAAGCATGCTCACAATAGATAGAATTCTATTGGACTGCTTATCAATGGCAAAAGACGCAAAACACTCAAGACCCAGTCAAGAGAATGCCTCCAGGTGGATGCGCACTTCTTGAAGGATCACACCACAAATACATGAATACAAGATAGATGAAAGCTTTAAAAGTAAAGTGCTCCAGATGACAAAGATATAACCACTTAGATATTATTCTACAACAGATAAATTGACTTGCATGAGATAAAAAGACAGTGAGATCAGTGTGCTTGCAAGTATAAAATTAAAATGCTGACGTTGTAGATCAAAGATTAAACTATGTGGTTAAGTGTGATTTATTTTAATCCTAGCTAGGTGTCAACCCAAAACTTTCCTCCCCCAACTACCAAGTGACTGCTGGATGCTCAAGAAGTTAGGCAACGAGGCCCACCCTAGCTTCACAGGTCAGCCCTAAGATTAGAGCACTCTCGGAAAGGACGTTGCGAGCCGTGAGACCGTCCCCGACCTAACACCTTCCATTGCCTTCCTTCGACCCTGTTTTAAATGGTGAAGATGGTTGGTTATGGTGTCCTATTAAGTCTAATTAATTGATTATTAGACCTATGAGCTAAGTATTGCGATGTGTGTTTGAGTGTTTGTAGATAGCTCAAAATGCTAAAGTACTGAAAACGAGTGTGAACTCTTAAACCATGAAATTGCAAGTTCTTAAGTGGTTGAGTTATTGCATGTAAATTTTAAGAACTGACAAAGCTGAATGTGAAGGCTGAAGCCTTTGAAACACAAGATTGCAAGTTAAATGCTTTAATGTGATTATTGCATGTGAAACATAAAGTGACGGAAACAACTTGCGGAATGTAAAGTGGTTAATTAAGCCTTTGAGATATTGATTTGCATGCACGTACATAAGATAAAAACTTAAGAAATAGATGCTTGCATGTAAAGTAAATTACAAAATCGAAAGATTAATTAACCAATAAATGCATGCATGTGTGTTAGGTGATTCAAGAAAGCAAAGATTTGCATGCATCCGAAAATGAAATTTTAACCAAGCCTCCACGGGCTCTAAGCTAGCATATGTTATGAGATCTACTCTAGATTATTTTAAGTTAAGCATGCATGTAGAAATCACAACTAATCTAGTTAACTATGAAATAAAGATTGAAAGGAAACTGATCTAGAACTTTGAAAGCAAAATTTGAAAAGAAGGAAATGCAAGCCACTTGGGTACACTCCTTTGGGCTTGCGTACAATGATTTAGAGAATAGAAGAGGAAGAAATTGTTACCACTCTTGAAAGGAGGACCGTAAGGGTGTGTTGTGTGTGAAATTGGACAGCATGCCCTCTTGTCCTGGCGAGAATCTGCAAAAATCAGCAAGCTATTGCTTGCTGATTTGAGCTACAACACACCTAAAAAAATGTTATGAAATTTTTGTTTTTGACAGAAACTTCACACACAAAAACCAGAATTTTATATCATTTAATTGACCTATCTAAGCACGTTAGATACCAAAATCTGAAAGTGAAAGAATGAAGAAGAAGGACATAAAATGCTTGTGAAGTTAAAGTGAAGATGAGGGTAGATTCGTCCTTGAACCTATCCCAACAACTCCTTAGAGATGATCTGCAAAACTTAAACCCAAAGTGAGATGGAGGCAACTACACTATTGCCTCACCTAGCCTAGTAAACTAATTTACTTAAGCAACTATTGATCCAAACACATAAAGACTTAAAAATGATATCACCTCACAAATAAGTGGCACATCCAGACAAATCTTGAACGCAACAATTCCTCCAAAGCAATTTCTGTATTATTAAATGGGAAGAGGTTGTAGCAACGATGTTGCTCCAAGCTCTTCAAGAACCAAAACCAGTGAAGCAAGATGACAATTGTGAGAGAGAGAAGGAGATGGAGAATTCGGTAGCATAACAATACTGTGAGAGAAGGTAAGAAATGAGGGAGTGAGGGGTCTCTTAAATAGCATGAAAGGCTAAGGAGACCCCTCTTGGATCTTCAACAAGTGTCAAACATCCAAGGGGAAAGACAACTCAAAGAGGAAAGCAACCAATGAGGGCGTGAGCTTTTAGGTTGAGGGGAAATGGCAAGTAAGGTGAGTGGATGGGTGAGTTGGCCATTTGATAGGAGCGTATAGGTTGAAGGAGAGGCCCACGAAAGCTTGAAAGAAAAATTCCATTTTTTAATGGATGTTTCCACTTTACCACAAGAGGGGGGACGCACTTGCTAAGAGGGACGCAAGTTTTTAAGAGAAAAAACGTGAGGGATGAGGAAGGGAAGTGCATGCTTTGAGGGAAAACGTGATCTTTCAAGGAAAAAACATGGAGATGTGAGGGCTACGTGAGGGTTGAGTGAGGGCGTGTGGGAGGAGTGTGGAGTCCACACTCTTAACTGTGACGTGGGAAGGTAAGGAAGGGCGTATTGGTTGAAAGGAGAGGCCCACGTTTCAAATTAAGGGAATTTCTAAGTATTACATGGGAGTGGGGACGCATATCCAAAAAGAAATGCGTGAGTTTGAGGAGGAGTGTGGCATGAGTGTGTGACCACACTCCTAAGAGTGACGTGGAGATGAGAGGAAGGGCGCACCTCATGAGGAGGGGCCCATAACTCATTATTAACTGAGTTACAAAGTAATCATGTGGGAAAGGGGGCGAATTTCCCCAAGGGGGCTCAAATTAAAGGTGAGTAATGAATTAAAAGAGGGTTTAAAGGGTAATTAAGGGTTAGGAATGGGTTAGGTGGGTTTGGTGGGGTCTCTCTCTTACTAATTTCACCTTAACTTTACCTTATTTGACTAATTATTACAAAATTGACATTTTCCCATGTCATGGGTTTAGCAATTAAAATTGTTGTTTTCCGACTAAACTCCTAAGTGGACAAAAACCCTAACAAAACTTGTCCGACTGAGTTGAAACTTGGTCCAAGGGTGTAGGGAGTCTCTTTCCATTTCTTTTGAGTACAAATACCCCTATCAAAAACCCAGGGACCTAAGTTTTACATTAATTATCTAGAATTAATTAATTTAAGTCCCAACCTTAGGAAAAAATAATTAATTAAAAAAAACCCAGCTAGACTCGACGGAATTCCGCAAAATTTTGCGTGCTGTCTTACATGGTCATTTACATCGTTCCTAAACACTAGCTACCTAGGAATGATTTCATTAGAATGCCTTTCACCACTTTGGAGGATTTATTGCTAGTGGGAGTGAAAAACTCAAGGGGGATTAACCCGGTTGGTTAGGCCACATTAACCTCCTGAGGATAAAAAACACTCAGTGAAAGGAACTCTCCTAATGAAGAAATCCTAAGGCAACTGACCTAACCATGATCCATGTAGACCTATTACAGTATTAACCCACGCAGGGGTGCGGTAATCCCGCTTACAAAACTGTGTGCTGGAGCAAAAAAAGGCCTTGTAGAACCAAAAGTCTTCGACTTATTTGCATCTGATGATGCATATCTTCATGGTACATGGAGTTGACCCCCTAGTTGAATAGGCGGTCAATAGAGGCTAATAACCTAATACAAATTATTCTCTTGAGCCGACTTGTCTTCTAGGGTTATTAGCCAACTAATTAGGGTTTCTTCTTGCTTCCCGGAATATTCTATTCTTGTCAGGGCTACACGTGGAGGTAAATACCTCCCGCAACTACCATAATATCAACACTCCCTCCTAGCTAGGGAGGTATTTGAAGGCAATGGTCTTGAGCACAAACATACCATTGAATTGGTAGCATCATCATAGCCATATAGGATCTCATGATCAAATCACGAGCACCATCATCACTATCAGTATCATATGATAACATCAACTGCATCATCTCTCAAAGCCATACTGCATCTGAGTAATCAGGAATGATGCTGAATAAGTCACTCACTCCATAGAGTGATACAAGAACCATTCTTCTAATCCAGACATATTTTCTAGAAGAATAATTGTTCCAACAGATGTTGGAAGCCACACCATGGGCTACAAGGACTATTCTTCTAATCCGGACATACTGTCTTGGACCATTTTCTGCCTGGAGAATGTTAGTCCACCAGCACACATCTTCATGGCAATCAGAATAATGTCATTTAATAGGACACAACTGTGTCTATCCATCCAGTGGTACACTATCATACCAAGTAGCACATAACTACTTAATCAGTGACACATAGTCACAACCAGTGGAACACATCCACCACAGTAGCATACAATTACTGTCCAGAGACATGCAGTCTCCATAGCAACTATATCATCTGATATCAACCTGCACAGAAAAACAATGTCATGATATAAACTGAATCATCTGGGCCATTCTTCCACTCACATCTGTGAGATCTGGAAGAGCATCTTCCCTTAGAGAGTGAAACATCAACGATGAGCTATCTGGACTATTCTTCTCAAGCAAGGAAGAATAAATGTCTTGATTTCTGAGCCTAGACCATTCACCTATCCGGGCCATTCCTCCGGCACTAAACCAAGTGCAACCTGGAGAGAATGAGTCTACCCTAGGGAATGCCTGTCCCTGATTGCTAAACCTAGACCATTCACCTATCTGAGCCATTCCTCCGGCACTAAACAAAGTGCAACCTGGAGAGAATGAATCTGCCCTAGGGAATGACTATCCAGACCATTTACTAAGGAAATGACTGTCCTGCACCAACCTTCAAAACAGACCATTCTTCGAAACTGCTCACAACTGTGAGCTTCGAAAGAATGATTGTCCGGCGAGGCAGACCAGTCTTCTTGACCACTACTGAGAGTGACCGTCAAGAAGAGAGACTGTCCTAGACCATTCCCCCACACTGGCTACAAGGGGAATCGCTGTCTATGGTACATCAACAATCCATCGAACGATTTTCATTACAAAAATGACCGTTCGATCTGGACCATTTTCCGAACTGGAAAATGCTTGTCCGTCAGAAATCTCAAACCTACTTTTCGAACTTTACAGGAATTGCTTATCCTGGACCATTTTTCGAACTTGAAAAATGACTGTCCATAAATCAATAACACGTCAGTGCTCCCTCCCAACCTGGGAGTCATCTCTTCCTTTTTCAATAAGGAAGTCGTCTCCACGAGCTCCAACTTGAGTACGCAAACTCTTTCATCTTGGACAGAGGCTTTACCAAAATATCTGCTTATCTGCTCATCTGTGGAGATATATATTGGAGAACCACTTTCTCTTTTCTGGACTTCATCACAGAGAATGTAATGCTTGATCTCAATGTACTTCGGTCTTTCTGGAACACTGGTTTTCTGAAGGCTTCATATAGCTCCGATCATTACAGTATATCATAGTTGAATTCAACGCTTTTGTTTCCTGCTAGCTCATAACATTGTGGCAAGGCTCAAACTGGAACATATTCATGTGACACTTCTTCTATCATCATGAGAGTTTGTCATGGATTAGCAATCCATCATCCTGGACTTCTGAGTAACCATTCTGATTTTTATCATAGAAGGTTTTCACCACGCTTCTGCTGTGCATGAGAGGCTTTGCACCAAGTTGTTTGAATCCATACAAAATCTTCTTCCATCTGCATACAAGGGTCTCTTTTTGGTATACCTCAAAGCCTTGAGGTTGCTCTACATACGCTCTTTGTTCAATTATTTTGGAGAACAATCTTTGCATTCATCTGATGTAAACTCCAAACCATGGATATTGCAGACGATATAATGGCTCATGTAGAGGTATATCTGGTTTACTGGAACAAGCAATCATCATAGTCTTCTCCCTCCATCTGGGAGAACCTCTAGTTCTGGATCTCGCATGCTTACATTCATTAGTCTTCCATACATTGTTCTTCATCACAACTTTCAGTTCCTTTGCTTGATTGCTTTTAGTGAGTTCAGATCAGGCTGGTAGTCTTGTGGTTCTCGATACAATGACTGGTTGTTCTGGCTTTTCTTTCTCTCTTGGAATCTTCATGTTCTTCCTCATGTTTCTCTTTAGCTCTTGGGTCCATGGAGTTTTCTATAGATTCCATGCCATGAAGATTCCAACTTCTTTCTTTCATCATAGGATCATGGATGTGGATGGACAACCAGGGAAGGCTTCCTTTCGAAGAAGACTTCTTCTAAAGTCACACTAAACACGTGCTGCTTTTCATGGTTGCTACCATGGATAGATACTTCATCATCTTCAATGGATCATATTATTTAGGATTAGCTCCCTCCTAATTCTTGCTTCATGCATGAATGCATGCTCTTCTTTTGGAAACATATAATCGGCTCCCTCCATCTAACAAAGTCCATGCTTTCGTCTGCATCCTTATTGCCTTCTGCAAAGTGTCACAAGTCTTTTTCCAATTTCCTCATGATTGCTGACTTCTTTCTGTCTTTTACTTCTTCTAGGTTTCTTCAAGATTGATTCTGATTTCGGTTTATCTTGTAGTTGTTACTTATGTAATAAATTCCACATGAATTGTTACCAGGGGTTGTTGATGTACTTCATCCTTTCATGTGTATTGCCTGACTTGTAGTCATTGTGATAACAATCCTTATCTTGTTGTTCTTCCATAGGTATAGTTTCTCTTTGAACATATTATCTTCTAAGAAATAGATATGCAAGATATGTACAAAAAACATGGTATGTACAAGAACTAGGAAGAGTATTGTTACCTTGTCTTAGAAGAAGAAGTCTGTTTTGTCCTGCTTGGCCTTCTTTGAGGGTTCCCTTTCTACGACAACTGATGCTTCGTGTGTTTCCTTCCTTTTCTTTAACTCGGGACAATGATTCTTGCAGTGACCATATTTTCGACAATTGAAGCATTGTATTTTTGACATATCTTTCTCTTGATTTGATTTCTTCCTGGAGCCAAACTTCCTTTTATTCCTGAAATTCTTGAACCTTGCTGTGAAGGCTTGATCATCGTGTTCCTTTTAGGGTTTTTCTTTTACACTAATCCTTGATTCTTCTTGTGCACAACAAGTCCAAAGTTCTTCAAATGTAGGATACTCCTTCCTTGTGTTCATGCTTGCGGCAAATGCAACCCATGTCTTGGGAAGACCATTGAGTACTATATTTATCAGTTCTTTCTCTGAAATGATCTCTTCAATAGCTTGTAGTTGATCTCTTAACTGAGAGATTCTCACGAAGTATGATGTTATGCTATCATCATCATTCATTTTCATGTCACAGAGCTCATTCTTCAGACTCATTACTTGCCCAATGTTTTTGACTGAGAAGAGGTTTGTTAGGGCATCGTACATCGAGTCAAGATGGGAGATGTAGGGTATCAAGTGGTCTTTTATAGAGTCCACTATGATACTCATGGCATTGATGTCATTGTCTTTGAACTTCTCCATAACTGCAACGTTCTGAGGTTCCTTCTCTTTTCCTTCTTCAAACTCTGGTTTCATAATATTTCCTTTTACGATATCCAACACTTTATTCTTGGCAAGGATGAGATCAATGCTTGTCTTCCATGCTCTGAAGTTAGAAGTCCCTTCTAACTTGTTTTCTGACTTCATAGAGTAGGTCATAATTGCTTTGACTTGGTCAACCCTTGATTTTGACCAAAAACTCAAACTTGACGTCTTAGCTTGCTGAGAGTACCAGGAGATGCGCTAGGCTATCCAGAAATTAGGTCAATCTCTTCACTTAAGGTGCCTCAACGAGAGGGTTAGGGTTTCGTTGTTGCAACAAAACTGGTTGCAACTGAGCAAATCCTCCCAATCTATCTTCCAGCGGTTAGATTGTCCGAAGATAGTGTGGGCCCATAACCTGTTAGAAAGTAATGGATGTGCTCCTTTAACCATAGACAATATAGCAATATTGTCACCCAACCATAGGCCGAAGCCACCCTCGAGCACCTTGACCTTGACAGAGAATGATTCCGGAAGCAAACCCTAGGCTTAGTAGCCAAAGAAAGTTGGCACACCTCTCTCCAAGGATAGCGCAGGAAGCAAGAATAACAAAAGCTGATCAGAGAGTCCAACCCAGAAAAAGCCGAGAATACAGATTGCAGAACTGCTGGCAGTAGCTGCTCCCAGAACTTGCGCAGAAACTGGCCAACTGCAGTGTGCACAAGTGTGCTTCTGCAGTTCTGAGAATACTGGCCAAAATGAAGACTGGCCTCTTGTATTTATACTGTTTTCTGCCAGACTGCCTGGGCCGACTTCTCATTCTAGGTGGTAATTACTTAGTATATAACATTTCCTTTTAGCCGACTTCTTCTCTTGGAGGCTAATAACCTAATACAAATTATTCTCTTGAGCTGACTTGTCTTCTAGGGTTATTAGCCAACTAATTAGGGTTTCTTCTTGCTTCCTGGAATATTCTATTCTTGTCAGGGTTACACGTGGAGGTAAATACCTCCCGCAGCTACCATAATATCAACATTATAATCATACACTAGCCTAAGCAAATATTAAATCATGGATGGAAAGTGGGAAGCAATATCACATGTAAAGGTGGCTAATGGTAAGACAAGACCACCCCTTCCCAAATCGAGCCCCCTTTTATTTCTTCAACTTGAATGAAACAAAAAAAGGGAGCATGATGTCATAACATGGTCATAAAGGGACCACCTCCTTAGTTCATCCAATAAAAGCATCATTGGAGTGCACCCCTTATAACACATGTGATAAAGGGAAATGACATCACGGGGGTGCATTCATTAAAGGGTAATGAAGGATAAGGAAAGCTGTGGTCAACATATGGGATGAAGGGCGCCATACCATGATTAAAATTATGGGGTCAATACAAGGAAGCCTTCGTCTCATAAACTTAAAGGGGTTTGCCTCCCTAACTCAAATTTTAAATAACATGGCATGATAAAGAGACATGAGGGCACACTTAAAAATTAGTGAAACCATGGGTCAAATTTCAAGAATATGGAGCCGCCATCACTTTAGTTTAAGATATATTATCACTACATGAAAAGGGACGCACTTAATAAAGAGATCAATATGAAGGATATTAAGTCCATAACCGTCGATCCAAATATTCCATCCAAAGTTATAGCAATGGTCGATTAAAGTTATTCTGTCATTTCTTTTTGGGCCAATGTATTACATGGAACCACCAGATGGTGGTAGAACAAGAATCTTATCATGGGTTGATGATTGGTTGTGGGCTGAGCCAATTTTCTTGACCATCAAAGTTTAAACTTCTTGGCATATGAGCTGGACGCAGCCTTGGAGCTGAACTAGTCAACTCAACGTTTTTTTTTTCATCCATGGGGTATCACAAAGATGGATGGATTTGTTATTAAATACAATGATTTCTTTTGTACACATAGTCCTTGAACTAGAAGGTTGTTGGAGCTTGGTCAACCACATTGAAGAGGAGTTCCATGTTTGTGCCATTTTTGGGAAGGCCTGTTGAAGAAGTTAATCTATTAGTTATATTGGGAGGTTATATCTAACTAACTCTATTGTTTATTATTGTTGAGTTAACTATTGGAGTTAGTTGGGGAAGATAATGCTATTTTCCTAGAATATTTTATTAGAGGAAGTTAAAATCTCAACAAACTTCTTGCTACCTTTAGTAAGTTGTTGAGAGTCTTATTCTATTTGTATTCTTGGACAAAAAAATGGATCTAGGAAATTAAATCATATTTTATTGTATGGGGAGTTAGATCTAAAACCTATATAAGGGTTTGCTCTCTCCATTTGTAGAGGGATTGGATTGGAGAAGGATCTCTGGTGTAAATAAAATAAGCTGTAAGCTATTGGAATATTTGCTGACTTTATTTTGTCCAAGTAATGGAGTGATGTATAAGTGATTTCTTATGAATGACTATTAGTTCTTTGTGCTACAATTGGGAATTTGTTTGCTGGTGTATGGATGTCAAAGGCAACTCAAGGGCCAAGGAAAGGTGCTTTCATCTTAATTGGAAAGGGCTAGGGTAATGGTTTTCCTTCCTCTTATCCCCCTTTGTATCCTTTTTCTTTCAAGATAGAAACATTACACACTCTAGATCACTTGATTAGGTGTGTCTGTGTATAGTCTTTGGTAGGGGCTACCTTTGTAATTTGCTTTGAGTAGTGGATCTGTTATAGCTCCTCTCCACCATATCACTTGTAGATCAAACAACCAAATTAAATGCATAGTTTGCATATCGAATGATTGTATGCTACTTCCTAATCTTCCTTTAGAACTGCCCTCTAAGGTTACTCACATGACCCCATTGCCCAAACAATATAAGGCATTGATCTCCCTTTTATCCACCATTCCGAACCATCTAAATTCCATCTTAATTTCTCCATGTATATTTATGTTGCCATGCTTCCTCAACTCCCACTATCCACTACACACATTAAGCTTAGTAACCCATAGAGAAGCCCCCCTTGGTTAGGATTCCATTTACCCTAGCCTGAAGTGCAGAGGAGAGTTGGCGAGGTGAAAGTGGCCAACCTCCTTGTTCCATCAGGCTAACACCCATGTTTGGGACTTTGAGCAAAGGTGTTGGTTTGTGTGGTAACATTTTGGCACCGTTGCCAGGGACAAAGTCCATTTCCCGGAGAATCTGAAGATCATGCTTCTTGAAGACTTGGTTGAGCGTTTATATTGAAGATCTGATGCTGAAAATGTTTTCTCTTTCATTACAAGAGGAGGTAAGAGAATGGTTTTGTAGTCTTAGCCCAGGGAAAGTTTCTTCATTTCCATATTTCATCATAATATTTCAAGAAGCTTGGATGGTTGATGAAGATAAAATTAGAGGCTTAGATGATGCATATGTTTGGGCTATGATTTGTAACGAGATAAGAAGGAAACTTGAATGTATGATGCTAGAATATGAAAAAGATCCTTCAAATATTCTCTTGGAAGTAATAAGGTGTAAAAATGTGGCATTCATTTTCTTGCTTGAGTACACTAGTGAAAGATAAGCAAAAAAGGAAGTCATTGA
Source organism: Picea engelmannii (assembly GCA_009831015.1). NCBI lineage: Eukaryota > Viridiplantae > Streptophyta > Pinopsida > Pinales > Pinaceae > Picea > Picea engelmannii. The sequence continues at coordinate 253,989 of ML781351.1, read as the reverse complement.
AGATTCAATTTCAGCTCCATATGAGGAAGTCGATGTTGCAGAGTTTGATATTCATGGACAACCACATAGGCTGGAACCTTGTGCAGAAAATTTGAGTGATATTTTTCATCGATATATAACAATGGATCTTGCAGAATGTTTGAACTTTGCAGTATGTGGGGCATATGTTGGGATCCAATTTTGCAGAAAATTTTCAACTGTATATCCATTAGTGTTAGATTATTTGGGTAAAATGCAGAATGTTAGTCTCTTTTAATTTTTCTAATAAACAAGACAAATTAGATCTGTAAGTCAAAAGCAAACTGCAGCTATTTAATAGGGTAGCTCTGATCACATATTAGACTCAGATCTAAGAGACCGATCTAAACATTGTAACTATAGAACTGAACACTCAACTCAGCTCTGCAACAGCATATAGTAGGATAGATCTAGAACAGTTAGTGGCAGCTTAAAGATACAACACAGAATTCATATGTAAGTTAGCTCAGATCTAAGACAGGTCTATATAATTCAGATCTTTAACACACAGATGCATATGACTTCAGAGGAATTCAGATCTGAGACTTATCATAAACAAATTACAATGAGCACATCACATAGATCCATACAAAGCTAACTCCATGATCATATAATCAGATCAGATCTAAACTAAAGTAGAAGCAAGTAGGAATCATACCTGGTACAATAACCTACCCCAGAAGATAGCTCAACAACCACAGTAGAAATAGGTCCTGAAAGTTATGCTCAGTTAAAGGTTCAGTTCATGGATCTACACAAGATCCTTTAAGCCAAAGATAGAAGGAGTTTTCTTTGCCACCAAGTCAATAGGTTAAGGGGATAGTCATCACAGTTTCAAACCCTCAAAATCAGACCATATCCAAGTAGACTTTCAGATCTGGTTTAACTAGACTGAGTGTAACCCTTTTGCCACAACAG
>ML781351.1:220964-247151 GCA_009831015.1 Picea engelmannii | reverse complement strand
ATGCCCCAGGCATGGGTACCCTGGCTGCAGTCCAGGGGCCCTAGACATATCTAGGGTCTTCAAATGCTTGGTCCCAGACCAAGACTCCCATGCCCCAGGCATGGTTACCCTGGACCCAGTCCAGGGGCCCTAGACATTTGTCTCGGGTCTTTATCAATTTGGTCCCAGACCTCATACCCCAGGAGTGCACTGGGGGCCCTAGATCTTGTCTAGGGTCTTAGCCATCTTCTAGGAGAATGGCTCTCGCTGCTGCATGTAAATTTAACAATTAGCCTATCAGACTTTTTATGCATCATTTTTCAGCTGAAGAATACATCTTTGGGGCTGATTTTTGTTTGGGAAAGCATATTTTTCAGCTTCAGATTTGTAATAATGATTTCTAACTTCCTTTTATTTAGAATTTTGCAGTCATACTTCAACCTTATGTTTGATTGAAGATGGATTAATGTTGGAGCCGCCCACACCTCATTTGCTTGAAGGTATAAATTTGTTCTACATGCAGATTTGCCTTTAAAGAGGCACACATATGATGTTTTACAGGTTGATGAGGAGATGCCATATTCATTTTCAGGACATTATATCAATCCTCTTCAACAATGGGTGGATTATGCTTGTGAGTGCACATGCTAATGTTGACACAATGTTTGTATTTCTGTCCATCCTCATGAGTTGGATACCATGTCTTGTAATGATGTAATTTTTGTACCAACTCATAATCATTTTGTATTCAATGTCTCCTTGTTTTGGTTCATAGCCAAACAAGGGAAGACTCCTTGATGTAAATAAGAGGCTAGGGAGGTTACACTGGAAATATGATTACACCTAGCCTTTGCATTTTGCTCATGTAGAGTAGGAGTAGGAAGAATAAATCTTTGAAAGACATTCGGAGGAATAAGCTCTCTATTATGAGCAATTTTGTACCGTTGACATTGATGGCTTGTATTTCTTGCAAAGCAAATTTTTGATGTAATAAGCTAGATGAGATGAGACATAGACCATCCATCCACACTCCATTTGCTGAAAGAAGTTTTCTCACAGGTAAATTTTTTTTCAGGAGATTCTGGGCTTCTCATGCACTCTTCTCCAAAGAGCACATGTCCCCAAATAGGAGCCAGAGGTTACCCTCTCAAGGGTAGCAACCTTTGGATACCCTTACAACAATATTATGTACCTACCTGCACGAACTTTCAATCATCTGTGATCAGTTCCAGACTCAATCTTTTACATTCTTCAATAAACCATGATGCTGGAAGACAAAAAATAAACCATGATGTGCTTACTTCAGATGCTCAGATACACCTTGATGGTCCAAGTCACTCCATAGATACTCCATATGTAATGTTTATTTAGACACGATGATATAACCACTTGGTATGTCATGAAGTTGTGGTTACTTTACGATGGTTGACTAGGATGTCATATCATATAAGGTTTTCTTACTTGCGTTGTGTTACCATGGGAAACATATTTTTGGTTAGAAGTGTGCCCCTTTCTAAGATCATTCATACTACTAAGTGTTTAGAATGGGTAGCGCAAACCATATGCTAATCACACCAAGCACTTTCCATTTCCCTAAGTATCACTCGTTTCCATCCACAATAAAAAAATAGTTTTATCTCGTCATGTATGAGTACTCAAAGGTCAAAAGGAAAGGTCAGAGTTAGAAGCCTAGATCAAATAAAGCCATGAAGGCTAGAGAAGTGAAGAGCAAATCAAATAAAGTATGTTGAGAAGAGTAACTCAGAAGGTCTTCTTCCATGTGTGGCGTCCTAGCATGGTAGAGGACAATGAAACTTAGCCAAGTTGTTGTGTTAATCACTTTCCTAAAGTTTACTTCGGAAAAAGTCACTTAAATGTGTTATATTTTAATGTTTACTTATTGAGCACCTTTTATAAAGTTAAAAGTGAAAATAATTTAAGTGATGGTCTTTTAATCTTGGCCATCCATCTCATTGTGAGGATGAGGTTTGATCTCAACCCTTAATCATTTTGGAGATAGGGTTTTCGCTTGCTCATTGAGATAAAATAAATCGACTTGGTGGCTGGGGCGCATTATTTACTTGAGAGAGGGCGAGTTTCAACAAGAGGAGGAGATTCGCTTGAGGGTTTGCTGGAGAAGAGTTACAAAGAAGACGGAGGAGAGTTCTAGCAGTTGGATCAACTAGTTTTCTCAGCCATTTGTAGATGCCGTACTACAGATCTGAGAGAGCCGCACGTGTGATGTAGAGATAGCGCAGCTGGGCCGTACGATTTGCACAGAGGCTCGTTTGCTGGGCCGATTTTGTGTTGCTGGGTTTTATTTGGTTTAGAGAGGGTCGGGCAGGTGTCGAGAAGAATTTTCGCTGGGGTTTCCTCAGCCATTGCTGTAATTCGATTTGCTTTGTAAGAGATCTCTATATTTTCTGCTATAATAATAAAATCCACAAACTGAAGAACGGGTTTTCCCATATTGGGTTTTTCCCGGGTTTTTTTTACCTAAAAATTCTGGTGTCTCTCATGTGATATGATTGTTGTTACTCTCTACAGTGTTCTTAGTATTTATTTCTTCTGTGTTGTTTTATTTTCTGTGAAGAAAACCTAGCTGTAACTGTAAATTAGCAATTTCAGAAATTTAAATGTGCTAAATAAATTTCCGGGTCATAAAGATTGTTGAAGCTTATGGTTCATCTTGGCGGGTTTTAGTGGATTCACATCGTATTAGAGCAGAATTGTTGGAGTAACAACATCAACGTATTGCTTAAGAGAGATCGACTTCAGATCTGAGCACGTAATTGTTGGAGTAACAATGTCAGCATATTGATTACAGAAGATCAATTTCAAATCTAAGCATAGGATCAGTTTGTGAGACAGCATAAGGGTTTGGACAAATACACTTTCAAAATACCCATGACTTTGAGAGTTGAGGATAGACTTCAAGGTGCTCAAAATTCCCCCACCTGGAAAGAGAGGGTTACCAGAATCTTGGATGTCAATGATGTCCTCGAGCATATTACAGATAAAGCAACAACTCCTACAGATGCAATTTTATTGGGAGCCTGAAAGAAGAGTGAAGCGAAGGTAATGCGCATAATCCTTAATGGGGTAAAGGATCACATAATCCCACACCTCTCAGGGAAAACGTCTGCTGAGGACATGTGTGCGGCCTTGGGTAGCCTCTATCGGAGTAAAAATGAAAACAAGATTATGGTGCTTCAGGAAAGGCTGTGAGGTACCAAGATGGCTAAGGGCGAAGGCGTAATTCCTTACCTCACTCGTCTTACACAGATCAGGGACGAGTTTGGAGCAGTTGGCTCAAAGACAGAGGATTCCGAGTTAGTACGTATAGCCCTAAATAGTTTTTCAAAACCACGGGACTCATTTGTGCGTGGGATTGTAGCTCGGGAGAAGCACCTTGACTGGCAACGCTTATGGGATGATTTTGTGCAGGAGGAGATTCGCCTTGGTCAGACAAGTGGATCATCTACAACGTCTTAGGTTGTGGATGAGGAGGCTTTGGCTCTTGCTAGCAAAGGCAAGGGAAGGCCTAAGAAGAAATGCTCTGGAAAGATGAACATTGACTTCTCCAAAGTCAAGTATTTTCAGTGTCACAAGTTTGGACTTTTTCCCTCACATTGTCTAGAAAAGAAAAAGACTAATCCACATATGGCACCCTTTGCAGGAGTAGAGGAGCTTGCAAAGAGCTTTGAGGAGGATTTCTGCCTATTACATATATGTCGAGCTCAACTGTCACAGATGTTTGGTATGTGGATGGTGGCGCCTCTTGTCATATGACTGGGCGCAAGGAGTTATTCAGTAGCTTGCAAGAGGGAGGTGTGAATCTTCATATTGAGCTTGGAGATGATGCGTGCTATAAGGCACAAGGCAGAGGCATAGTGTTATTTCAGAGGGAGTCGGGTAAACCACTCCGTTTTGGTGACGTTTTATATGTTCCTGGTCTTACCAAGAACCTCATATCAGTTTCGACCCCAGAGGACAAGGGTTTGAGGTTACCTTCCGTGGAGGAAAGGCGTATATTAGACCAAAGGGGTCTACAACCAAGATAGACAAGGTGATTGGGGTTTGTAGTGAGAAAGTGTACAGATTACATTTCGAGACAACGAAACCATTGGTCAACAACAACACTGATTTGGGAGAATTGTGGCACAGACGGATGGCACATTTGCACTTTGGTGTGTTGGGTCATTTGAGACAAGCAGTTACAGGAATGCCCCAGGTTGCAGCAGAGAAACATGACCCTTGTAAGGGTTGTGCATTGGGAAAGTATGCTTGCAAGGCATTTCCATCTAGTGAGTATAGGTCTAAGGGGATCTTGGATCAAATCCATTCTAATGTTTGTGGTTTTATGAGTGTGCAGTCAGTTAGTGGCTTCAACTACTATGTGATCTTTGTTGATGACTACTCTAGGAAGACCTGGATATATTTTCTTAAGGCCAAGGATGAGGTCTTTGACATGTTTAAGGAGTTCAGAGCTCTAGTGGAGAACTAGTATGGTAGGAGGATCCAGGTACTTAGATTGGACAATGGGGGTGAGTACATCTCTAATGAGTTCGTGGAATATTGTGTTGTCGAGGGTATTAATAAGGAGATTACGATTCCTTATAACCTGTAAGAGAATGGAGTGGTAGAGCGCAAGAATAGGACAATAGTGGGTGCAACACGTGCGATGATACATGATCATGGATTACTCATGTTTTTATGGGCAGAGGCTTGTCGCACAATTGTATACATTCAGAATAGGAGTCCCCACACTGTGTTGGGGAAATTGACACCCGAGGAGATTTATACAGGTACTAGGGAAGATGTGAGTTATCTTTGCATCTTTGGGAGTGTTTGTTATTGTCATGTCCCTTCAGAGAAGAGGACAAAGCTGGACCCCACAGGAAATAAGGGGATACTAGTTGGTTATAGTGAGGTCTCTGAGGCCTACCACATGTTTGTGCCAGCGCGCAGGAGGATTGTGGTAAGCAGGGACGTGCAGTTTGAGGAGGAGCGAGCCTTGAGGAGATCTAGAGATATGCCAACACAGGTAGAGGACCAACAGGGATAGGACTCAGAGTAGAATATTGAGGAGGTACATAATACTGAGTCACATGCATAAGGTATAGGTACATGTACTAGTGTTGAGAGATTCTAGACCGGTAGCACCTCCATCTCATTGTGAGGATGAGGGTTTATCTCAACCCTTAATCATTTTGGAGATAGGGTTTTCGCCTTCTCATTGAGATAAAAGAAATCGACTTGGTGGTTGGAGCACATTATTCACTTGAGAGAGGGCGAGTTTCATCAAGAGGAGGAGATTCACTTGAGGGTTTGCTGGAGAAGGGTTGCAGAGAAGACGGAGGAGAGTTTTAGCAGGTGGATCGACTAGTTTTCTCAGCCATTTGCAGAGGCCGTACTACAGATCTGAGAGAGCCACAAATGTGATGCAAAGACATTGCAGCTGGGCCGTACGATTTGCACACAGGCTCGTTTGCTGGGCTGATTTTGTGTCATTGGGTTCGATTTGGTTTAGAGAGGGCCGTACAGGAGCTAAGAAGAATTTTCGTTGGGGTTTCCTCAACCATTGTTGTAACTCGATCTGCTCTGTAAGAGATCTCTATATTTTCTGCTGCAATAATAAAATCCACAAACTGAAGAACGAGTTTTCCCATATTGGGTTTTTTTTGGGGTTATTTTACCCAAAAATTATGGTGTCTCTCATGTGATGTGATTGTTGTTATTGTCTACAATGTTCCTAGTATTTATTTTTGCTGTGTGATTTTATTTTCTGTGAAGAAAACCTAGCTGTAACTGTAAATTAGCAATTTCAGAAATTTAAATGTGCTAAATAAATTTCTGGGTAGTAAAGATTGTTGAAGCCTATGGTTCATCTTGCTGGGTTTTAGTGGATTCACAAAGTATAGCTACTTCACTATGGTCCCCGCCTTTCAAAATCCCAAGAGCTAAATGCTTATCTAAAGAAAAGGACTTAGAAAAAATAATGATTAATCAAAAGAAAATAAAGGAGAAGTGTGAGCAGACCGAAGTAGTAAGGCTCCCTCTAGAAGGCTACTGTAAAAAACGCCTAGCTAAATAAAGCCAGAGGCACAAAAAGAAAGCTAAAATTGAACTACGCATGTCTACAGAGTCATCACATGAACATTCCCCTTTTCCCCCTTTCATCACTAATTGCACTAATTGCCTATCCTCCACCTAAAAAACTTAGGAAATATGGGTTTTCCTTAGGAGTGGGCTTATTTAAAATATTATTAACACTGTTTCCCTAGGTAAAACTTAGGCAAGTGTCAAAATTAAATTAAAGTGTTATGCTTACTAGGAAATTGTCATTGGAAGTATGAATTAGTGATTTCTAAGGGGTTAGACCCATCATTCTAGGTAGATATTACACATTGGAGTACCCCTTTTCCTATTTAAGCACATGTTTAATAGCTCAACTTAAGTGGAAGGGCGAATTCACCTTGGTACGCAATTTATTTCATTAATGGAGCAAGGTTTTGAGCTTATTTGACCACTTTGACACTTTCTTAAAGAGGGTGCATCATGAAAAACATTATTTTATGATGATTGACCTTGTCAAGGAAAAGAAAGACACTATATTATTATGAATTGACCGCATCAAGGGAGAAAATCATTATTTATTGTAAGAGCACGTTTAAATATTATTTTGCTCATGGTTCAATGATTTTACCCATGGTTTAGGGCTTCCTCTTCATCTATAAAAGGGGAAGGCCTCTCATTTGCAAAGGGGGAACGATTGGAGAATAAAGGAAAATTTGTTGCTCAAACATTGTGGTGTGAAGCTATTGTATTTTTGGTGAGAATCTCTTATGTTTAATAATGGTAAGACCATGGTCATTTTTTTAATTGAGCAAGTATTGCAAAAAATTGTGATTGAATAAGGTGTGGCTCATAACCTGTGTTATTCCTCATTTATCTTTTATATTCTTAAAAAAGCTAATGTTTTAGACTTATTTTTTTGCATATAAAATTTAATTGAAATTTTTAGGAAATATCTTAAGATTTGATGTAAATCATTTCCTCTTTGAGAGAATTTCGTAAGGTTTACCATACCTTGGATTATCCTCATATTCGTTATTTGATATAAGGATCTCCAAGAACTTTTTTGAGAAATAGATTCTTTCATCAAGGTAAGAGACCCCATCGCTCAATGAACTAAGGTATTTCAGATTTGAATTTTTTCAGTCAAACCCCCTTTTAAAAAATTTTTCCCGTCAAATTTCTTTTAATTTAATTTTTGAGCTTCATTGTCATATTATTTCATGATTAATTAGCTGGTCGATCTTCATTTTACTCATAACTAGCGAGCTAGGGTTTTAATACTTTTTGGTATTAAAATTGTGATTGTAGGTCCGATCTCTTCATATGTATAGCCTTATCTTCATTTCTCGGTAAATCTATAATCTTGTTGTGACAAATTGCGAAATTTCAAATGTTCCAGGGTCAGATCTGAAGGCATTTCTCCACCTTTAAAAGTTTGTTGCAGATGTTCTCTACTTTGCTTCATCTTTATTGTTGAAACAAGCCTCAAAACCTTCCCACGATTTGAGTTTCTTGGATCATTGCCCTTTCTCTGTGCTATTCTCTATCTGTCATCATTTAAGGACTGATGATTATATCTTATGCAAACCATGCAAATTATTATTTTTTTTCTTCGATCTGTGACCTTGGTTGAAAGCGGTTAGGTTTACAGTATTAGAAACCGATCTTTGCACCATACACTAAGATTTGGTTTTTTCTTCATCACCTAGTGGGCAAACTTGCTGAAATTTCGGGTTATTACTAAACGGAGCATTGTTTGCAAGGGAGGAATTGTGACAACAAGATCTTATGATTTATGTTCTGTTCAAAACAACTTTGTTACAACAATACTTTGTCTAGTTGTTTCTGCAAGTTCGATTATTCTGCAAGTCTGTGCCATATATTTCTGGACACATAGTGAGTTGCATCCCCAAGAGGCACTGGGCACTCATACTTTCAGTTGCACATATGATCCGTCCCCATCAATCTCATTTCGAATCAATTTCCAAGGGTTCGAACCATGCGACTTTGCATTTGGTAAATCGTTGCAGGTTTCTCTATGGCCGGTGTTGCCACCAGATCTGTCCAACAAAGTATTTTCTCTTATTAGATGTGGGCCGATTTCTAATTTAAAGTGTCGCTGGGCGCAAGTTTAAATTTCGAGTAGGCATTGGTCTATTGGATTAATCGTTTGCCAGAATTTCAACCATCCAAATATTTGCCTCTAAATTTCTGGTCATTATTTTTTTTTTGCTATCTAAACCACATGAATGAGTCCTCGAAGGCCATGATAATATCCACAATCGAATTGGATGCTATTAATATGTGTGAATAGAGGTTCTTTGTTCCAGATTTGTTTGGGTAGACGACCGACACATTAGAAAGATCAAACATCCATCTTTATGCCCCGATTATCATCCCGTTAGATATGTGCTCCCCCCTGTCAGTTTCATTGTCACATCCACGGGGGTAGACAAGTGAGCGACCTGGTGTTTTGGATTCGTCTTGGAGAGAACGTTACACACTTTTCCTTATCTCATCTATCGGGGATGCTTATACCAATCTTAACCACACTCAATTAATCACTATTAGACTAACATTACTTTTGGAAGCGTAGTGGTTCATAATGATTGGCTCATGGTAAAGGGATTTAATGTTAGACAAGTTGAAACTTAATTGAAATTGCATGTGCGTCTTTGCACTCAAAGGAGAGAATGAATTTTTGTTAAATATGTAATGGTGCATGACCCAAATTTTACATTTAAACATTTAAATACAAGCAATTGACTTTACTTTATTGCAAAATGGTTTATTGAGTTATTTTGGGAAGGCGTTGGATAATGCTAAAGTCATTTTGTGAAGTTATGATTAGAAGTGGGATATATGAATTAATGGTTCTTTATTGAATTTGATCTTATATTGATCTCACTTAACAAACTCATAAATGGATAATTCACAAGTGACTTAATGAAAGAATTATGAGTTAATCTCCATGATTATGCATCAAACTTTACTTTGAATGTTTTATAATATCATTGATGGTTGCAAGTAATGTGTTGGAACACTTAAAAAAAGATTGAGCACAACCTATACAAGATTTCATTCTTAAAAACTTTGTTGATACATAGATGAGCAATGGTGAATGTGTAACATCGATGATAAGTTATGCAAATGTTTAATCCAACAATGAATATTTCACGTTGAAAATTTAAACTATGTTGGATATCATGATTCTTGGCAAGACCCTTTGTAATCTAGTCTAGAGACGTGCACCCGATGTCTATAAATAACGACAGGGAGTTGTCGTTGAGCATTTAAAACTGCACTTTAGGAGCAAATACACGCAGGAATACATGAGAGTTGAGAGGGCTTCCTTGAGATTTTGTCTCGCCCTATTGGAAGTCCTTGTAACCCCTGTTGGTACCCACTCGAGTAGTATCACATTAAACAACACCTGAACCCGAAGTCTCACTTCCACGTACCTTCAAGTATATCGAAAGTCCCTTAGGCATCTTGAGACCAACCATTCGGTTGTCGGACTGTTATAGTGCTCCGAACACAACATTCTGGAATTTTACCCTCTTGTATTGTGGGTTTCCAAACCTACAGGTATATTTGACGTCTATAGCAAAAGGCACACCTTTGACTAGAAGCCTTTTTTTTTGGGTCTTTCCCGGAACGTCTTTGGTTTACAAGTGTTGACCACCTATTTCAACTAGGTGTCAACGCCATGTACCATGAAGATATGTACCTTGTGGTACAACAAGTTTGAAGACTTATGGCCCAGCAGGGCAATTCTGCCCCTAGAACTTCTTTCTATGTACACAGAATGTCCGCTCCCCTTCGTGGGATAATTTTGTAATATGCTAGCATGGGTAAATTTTTGTTTAATTGCCTAAGACTTTATCATTAGGGAAGTCCTTTCATCGAGTGTTTTTATTCCTCAGGTAATTAATCTTGCTTACCGACGATTTTAATTATCCTTGAGTTTTTCACTCAAATAATCCTCCAAAGTGGTGAAAGGCGTTTTAATGATCAATCCCAATGGGTGACTAAGGTTTGAAGTGTTGTAAATGACCATGTTAGACATCTCCTAGAGTCTTGTGGAATTCCGTTAAGTTTTTATAGGATTTTTTAATAATCAAAAGTTTCGTAAACTGAGAATTTTTAATTATTTTTGATGTAAAATGTAAAAATTTGGTCCTTGGGGATTTTGTATAGGGGTATGAGTACTCAAATCAAATGGCTCATGACCCCCTACACCCTTGGACCAAATTTCAGCTCAATTGGACAAGTTTTGGTTGTCCATGAGGAGTCCAAGTCAGTAAAAAATCAACAAATAATTGGCTAAATTAAAAATGCCATATTTTGCCAAAAGTTGTAAAACATGAGAAAAGGGGGAAAAATTGTTTCCTAAGGCATATCTATGTAATAAGGGGTCAAATAAATCAAATTCCTCCTTTCCCACCCTTCACACAACTTAACTTTAGAGAGGGGGGCGACTTTGTCTTTTGTGGGGCTCACCATCTCCATTGGATTGGCCATTTGGTGAGGGAACAACATGGGGGGCCCATTCCACACCTTGGGTGAACCCTTGGGGCATTAGAGAGAGGTTTAAACTTAGGATAGGGGGTTTCTTCTCCCATTTTTGAGTTTCCTCTTCTAATGGGAGTTCCCCTCTCTCATGGTGCCCTCCTCCCCCCCTTTTGAGTGAGCTTCCCTCTTATGGAGTGACACTTGTAATGCGTGCAAAGGGGGGTCTCTCTTCCTCCCCTCTCTTAAAAGAAAGGCTCCTCTACTCATTTTGGATGGAAAATTCAGAGCAACTCCATGCTGCCCATTTTCCTCCTCACTCTCTCTTGCTCTTCCCCCATTTTCTCTCTTGTAATAATGCTGCCATAGTGCAACCACTCTTTTGATTAATAGAAGTGAAGCTTTGGAGGAACTCTTGGTGTTCTCTTGGTGTATTCTTGGTGCTCTTTGGATGCTCTCATTTGGTGTTTTCCATTGCTTGAGGTAATATTGTGAATTTCTGTTCAATCTATTGCTTACATTGTTTTACTTGAAGAACCCCAAGCAAAGTATTTTGCTGGGGATAAACTTGTAGTAGTATTGCTATAGGTTTATGTGGGTTTCTTCTCTTTGAGTTTGCAAAGTATTTTGTAGACCATTTAGGAGATCTCACCTTCTTGCCTCATTGTGTAGCAAATATTTTACAGGTTTGTAGGTTACTCAAAGCTTGGAGGAGTGGACTCCAAAAGCTTCATTTCGCTTCACTTAAATTTATAATATTACTTTAAGCTCCTATTTACTTATTTTCTGCACTTATATAATCATCTAAAGCTTGCTTTCAAATCAATTTAAAAGTTCAGATTTTGTACATAAGTTTTCTGTTTTTATACTAACCCAAAACTAACTCATTTGAAGTGGTTTTTAGCAATTTCCAACAAGCATTACTTGCTGTTTTTTGCAGGTTTTCCCTAGTCCAAGAGGGGGTGCTATCCAATTTTGGCCACCAGGAGCTCAAGGAAGCATCCAAAGGCCTTGGTGCAAAACCCTCTCTCTATTCTTACTTTCCAAATCATTGTAAGTAGCCCAAGAGAGTCTCTTGGGCTTGCATTCTTTTCATTTTCATAATTTGTAATTTGTAAAGTATTTCTTTAGTTTTGCTTTGCCCACGTCTTGCATGTGAGTGGCTTTGCCACCCTTGCAATACCGTGTTTGCTAGATTAGTTGTTTTTTTTGCTTAATTTGTTTGCCCCACTTCTCCCACAAAGAGAAGGTTGAGTGGCTAGTATTAACTTGTTTTATTTTATTTCAAACTCTTTTACCCACCTTGGCACAAAATCGGTAGGCTTGTCCTCCACATTGTGCCGTAGTTGTGAGGTTGCAAAGTCAATTTGTTTTGCCCACCGTTGTCCTTAAGGCAAAGTTGTGTGGCTAGTTTGTTTATTTCAATTTATTTCAAGTTATTTCAATTTGTTATTTGTGTCCACACCTTGCATGTGAGTGGCTTTGCCACCCTTGCAATATCGTGAAGGCTAGTTAATATTTTTTTTTCTTTACAAAGTAATCAAACTCGTGTCCTGCCTTTTGCCCCGTATTCCCTCTTCTTGCCACTTTGTGGATCTTGGGTAACAAGAAAGGGCAAAGGACTGTGTGGCTAGTTTAATTAGGCACCTAAGTCCATTATTGTTTTAACCATTAAAAATGGGTGTCTTGAGAGGCTAGAAGGGGTTGAAGCCGGTGTTACAGGATAAATCGGTATATGCGGACACTAACAGATCTCCTTAGATCCACCTGGATCTAGAACAAAACAGGACATGACATGACTCTTTCTCTAAGTTGCAGTCATTGAATCTACTACTAAGAAGGAATGAGTGACATACCTTTATATCGCTTCCTTAGGTCTCTGTTGTTCCTACTTCTCTCCGGTGTTCTTGTGAGATCAGGTCCAAGACAACACAAACCAACCAAAGTGAAGATAGCAAAGTATATTCAATGTCAACCTATGCATATGATCAAGGAGTTATGCAATAAAATAAGAGTGATTTTATGGGAAAGGGACATGCCACTGTATTATATTAAATGAAAGTAGAAGATACAACCAGATCGCCTTGATGTCGCAAGCTTCCTTTTAGTGGTCCTTGGTTCCAACACACACACTTGCTCTACACTTGCATGAAGAAGATCCAGTACAACTTGATAGACAAATAGAGTCATCAAGCTTCAATCAAAACAGGGTTCTTCACACAATTCTTTCATCAATTCTCCATTCAATCTTGCTTAACCTCTTCCTTGAGAAACCCTTCATTATATAGGAGAAGGAGAGATGGTTAAAGGGATGAGGATGATTCCACTAAATCTGAGAAGTTAGTAGGATGCCAACCATGCGAATGCCAACCATGCGAATGCCAACTCATTTTCTAGAAGATACTCTTCTAGAACCTTCGTAACTTCCTCTTCCTTTTAAGCTTCAAAACAGGTTCGCACCCTACCTATAGAGAAGACTGCGAACACCTTGCAGGCTAGGTATAGGGTTGCCTGCGAGAATCAAGATTCTCGCACCCTACAACATAGTCAGCTTGCGAAGTCATCTTAAAAATATGTTTTGTGGAAGAAGACAGTAGTCACTTTTCTTAGGCAAAAAGTCCTTATGAGAGCCTGAACACATAACTGTAGAGACATCACCAGAGTGACCAAAATAATGTATAACAGAATGCCCCCCAAAGTATGAGGCTGGAACTCGTGACAACCGAAATACTTTGTAAAATGCGTGTGTGTGTCAGAAACAAGGATCGCACCTAATCAGAAACCTGCAAACAATCAAGCATCTGCAGAATATAATACCAGTTCTGAGGTAGGCATTCCCATGCTCAGACCACAAATGAATGAAATCATAAATGTAGGCCATGGCCACCAATCATACACTGTGGATCCATGTCGCCAGAATACCACATAGCTACCAGGAATACACTGTGGATCTATGTGTTTAGAAGACGCAGATTAGGACATAGCCACGTGACATACAAAGTAGATCCATGTGTCAATACAAATCATAAATACTCCAGCGCAGCCTAGGCCAAAAGATAAGACCTAGGGTCTTCAATCCTGTTGTCTGAAAAGTACGAATCTAACCATGTGATTACATGTGTCGAAGTCGAACATGGTAGAAACCACTCGATTACCGATCATTGATGAAAACCGTTAACAAGTGTGAGGGAAACCACCATTGATGTCAATGACTCCCAAGGTACCTAAGTACAATCCGAACAAATGTGAATAAATGAGCTGAAGTCGAACATTCGGCGGAATCTCTCGATCAGGGACCAATGATGTGAATCCACTGTCGAAAGCGAAAAGACCTGCCATTAAGGCATGCAGGTTCTAAGGTACTAAATGATTTCTAAGTCTTATTCTCGGATCATGAGTTGGAGTCGACGGAAAAAGACTCGTCATAGGAGGGCCTTGATGTATCCCCCATCAATGACACGAAATAAGTAATAGATTTTGAGGGCAAGTCAAAGTACGAATATGATTTGAAACGGACATACGGAAGATTGACATGGTAAGAATGGACAACTACAGATGGCCGACTCAATGGAGGGCTTGTTTGGACTTGCTCTTGAACATATGAACTACACGACAATGGTCTTGGCAGCATTGACTCAAAGACGACCCAAGATGTGACCTTGTAGGAAGTCAGACGAGAGACAAATGGATTTCCCAACCCGGATTCAAATGACAAACAGGGAGTGTCATGTTCAAGAGCGACACTAACTGCCACTAATACAAATACCGAAACATATCCCTTTCCCAAAATTTCCCCCACCATTTCTGGCGAGTACCTCTTTATTTTTACACAAGCTCGAGGAGGATAACATATGCTTGTTGATGTAAGCTCATCCTTCGGACGAGTCCCTCGGAGTATGTTTAATGAACCCTAAGAAGGAGTGGTTCGGTCCCGTAAGGGCCTTTCGATGTTTGTTTAAAGAGTCAAAAGATAGAAAACTCGGGCGTTTTTCATGTTTTGAGAGTTTGAAAAACACTTAAAGAGAAACTCTCCCAGTTCCTTTTTCGTAAATTAGTTCAATGAGACCAAAAAAGTGATAAACTATTGCCCATCGAACGTTTTCTTCAAATACTTTTACGAGCGTGAAAATAACAAGATCGCTCGGCAATCTTTTCGTTTTATGGAGCGTGAAAATAGCTTAAAAGATACTCCCTTATTTTTGTCGTTTTCGTGTTACCATAACGAGTACGAAAAGACGACAAAAGTATACTCGGTTACGTTCTCATGTATTTTCGAGCGCGAGAACGAACGAAGACTGAGCTTGAGGTTTTCCTTACAAAACCCTAAAAAGGTACTCGTTCATGTGACGAATATAAAAAAGAGAAAAAATGCCCGTATACCGTCGTTTGGACTTCTAGATCAGCTATCTGCAAAAAACCATACTCACAAAACCATTAGGGTATTAGGTTTTTAGACAAAAGTAATAAAAATAACATAAAAATCAACGAAAATAGTAAAAAGGTGAATAAATATGGGTAAAAAGGGCTTTTTACCATTTCATTGTTACTTTGCCAAAAACTTGTCCAACTCACCTCCTTTTTTTCTCAAATTTCATCGCTTGATCGCGGGAGCTACAAGTGATCACTTAACAAATGGTTCCGGCCAACGAGGTAATCTCTTGATTTTTCAACTTTTTCATGGTTTACTTGTGATTTTTATTGGCAATTTTAGAGTTTTGAGTCCATTTTAGGGTCGGTAGGCGCGCTCAAGCATTTTCGCAGGTGGGCCATTCGGGACCTGCGAGAATCTAAGATTTTTGCAGGTGGGCTTCAGTGCACCTGCGAGAATCTCGCACTGTGCAAAAGCTTCACCTACGAGGGCCGAAAAATAGATTTTTGTGCGTGGTTTTGCTCAATACAATTTTGTTCAAGAGATTAAAATGAGTTGCTGACTTCCTTCTCATGACTCCATTGTAGGTATTGATCATCACGATGTTGGAATGGAGGGAAAGGGAACACGAGGAGGATGATGCCATTGCAGAAAATGATCCGTGTACAATTGCTGCTCTCCAGGAATGTGGGGTCTTAAAATTTTTTAGGATCCCGGGCATGAGAGCCCAACTCAAGTTGTTAGAGTACCTGGTCCACATGTGGGATGTGGACCAACAGGTATTTCATGTAGGGGTCCACACGCTTTCGCTAGATATCGAGGATATCTATTTTCTGACGGGGTTATTACGACGTGGATCCCATGCGACTTTGATCGGAGGTAGGGGTGGTGGACTTCCTATGAGCAAGTATGTTTGTCGACATTGTGTTCTTGAGGCAGAGAGAAACAAGGGTAAGGTCGCCATTTGGGGGGTCCAAGATTTCACCCTACGGACTATCTTGTTTACCATTGCACGGATGGCTGGGAGCGCGGCTCCGCAAATGGCTCTCCAGAGCTATTTCCAATACGCAATAGAGTGCACAGAGCCTCGGGTTTTTAACTGGTCGAATGCAGTTCTTTGCAGCATGAAAAGACAATTGACCAAGTGTAGAAGGGGTGACCTAAAACAGTTCGGGTACGGGTTGATTTTGGTGTCTTTCTTCCTCGAGAGGGTCCCATTGTTGCGTCTACAGGTAGATTGGGGTTTACCGGCTCCACAGGATCCGAGGATGCTGAGGTGGTGTAACCTCATGGCTCGACACGTAGCAGGGCCTATAATCAAATATAATGATTCGTTTTTTGACTGGTTGAGGCCCCAGATGCTGATGATCGATGACTACGCATGTGCCGGTTTGGATTTTCGAGGAGATCCGGATTTGGTTCTGCCTGAGGATGCTCAGTTGGGTGACTTAGGTGAGAAGTACACATTTTGTTCTTTTTAAATGTTTTTGCAAATTTTATTATATAAAATGTTTTTATATTTTCGATCTTAAAAAAAGTTTCTTTTGACAACACAGATGTGGGGCCGTATCGACCGCCAGGGACATCTCCCATTCAGAGGCGAGGAGAAGTGGCTCCAGTGGCAAGATGGGATGCTGAGGACTACGAGGCGATTGAACAGAACTTAGAGGGACTGACTGCCGATGTTCCGGACATCACTATTGGAGAGATCCCGAGACGTTATCAGCGCCATACTGTGGGCGTGTTCGAGTTTCTCAGTCGATTGCTTCGTAGGGTAGCCCGAGCAGTTGTATGTTATCGTGAGCATCATCCGTGATGCTATTTTGTGGAAGCTATGGGCTTCATATTTTGAGATTTTGATCTTTGGACAAAAACTTTTTGTAAAAATTTTTGATCGTTATATACATATATACGGCTTCTACCGACTTATTTTGTGTTGTATAATACATGTGATGTGTGATTGGTTCATAAATGTCCCAAATGTCTGTCTAACACATAATTAGCTAAAACATCAGTCCATGTATTTAGACATCTAGGAATGTGCTGATATTAGATATAATCAAAATAACGTTCCAAGAGGCGAATTCGTAAATATACCCGTAATAAAGTAGGACTTCGGATAGCATAGACATTACTTAACTGTAGTACTACTCACTGCGAATTGAGTCGTATAACCAGGTGGCGGATACCAAGCGAAATAGTATCAATCAACAATTCGATGACGACGCTATATTCTGCGATATTATTGGTCGCACGACCGAGGCAAACACCTCGTAGGCTGATGAGTTTGTTTGTAGGTGCGTAAATTGCCCATGTAACAAAAACTAAGTTCTGAGTACTACGACTAGCGCCATCGGCGAAGCCAATGTGGGGTAGCGAAGACTTCGACATTTGGAAACCAAGTTCAACGCAAGGTAAGCGATCGAGGGCAGAAACCAAATAACGGAAAAGCACACTAAAGTAACACACAAAAAGTATGATACAATAAAATACAAGCACTCGTGCACAGATGATCTAAGCATAGTACTTCTTTAAGTAAAGCCCATTTCTGGGTTCACTCAAAGGGATACAATCATAGTCCACTAACTCGTAGGCTCCTTTTTCCAACACCCGTCTGACGATATAAGGACCTCGCCACATAGCCTCAAATTTTCCGGCTCCTAACAAATCGCGATCTTGTTCATAAAGGAGAACTAGATCTCCTTCAGAGAACACGCGTGGTTTGACATGTTTATCATATTGAGCTTTGACGCGTTTCTTCTCGGTTTCTATAATTAGGGTGGCATCACGACGGGTTTCGTCTAGTTGCATAAGATACAACAGACGTTCTTCTTCAGTGAAAGTGTTTGGGAGAAGTTCAACGACGAGCTTTAGAGATGGTATCTCACATTCAATCGACAAGATGGCTTCTATACCATAAACTAACTGGAAAGGTGAAAACCCGGTAGCAGACTTGACAGATGTCCGGTAAGCCCACGATGCCGAAAACAACATCGTGTGCCAACTAGTTTTGTGAATCCCTATCATTCATTGAAGCATGGTAATTTGGACTTTGTTTATTGCTTCAACCTGGCCATTGGCCTGTGGGTAATAGGGTGTTGAGTTTTCATGGTGAAGACCCAACTTTTCGGTGAGTTAGGACATCATAAAGTTTCTAAAGTGGCTACCGTGATCAGTAACGATAGCTTGAGGAACACCAAACCGAGCAATGATGTGATTGAATATGAATAGTGCTGCAGTCTTTTCGGTATTGTCGAATGTTGGCATCGCCTCGGCCCATTTCGTAAAATAATCTACGGCTACAATAATGTATCCATGCTTCCCAGCCGAGTGAGGGTGACATGTCATGAAATCGATACCCCATTTCGCAAAAGGTCCAACGGAGACTACAGGGTGTAGAGGAGCAGGGCGTGATCGTATTTTATTGTTGTAGGTTTGGCAAGCGTGGCATTTTGGACAGCAATGATACAATCATTGAATAAAGAAGGCCAAAAATACCCAGCTCGTAAGATCTTCTGGGCAGTAGCATACCCAAACATGTGACCACCACATGTTCCAGAATGACAGTCATTCACGGCTTTCTTGACTTCGTCAAATGTGAGGCAGTGTCGAAAAACGGAGTCAATCCCACGAAGATAAAGAGTATCACCGAGGATAATATACTGACGGGCTTGGTAGCGTATGCGATGACGGTCAGTGCTAGACAAATCGGACCGGAAAGTCTGGGTTTAGAGATATATGATGATATCCCCATACCAAAGGTCATCAGAACTGATCAGAAAAAGGGATTCATCGGGTAATGAATCCTCTGCTACATTTTCCGTCTCAGAACAGGGAAGGTCGCATATCAATTCGGCAAAACACCAAAGATTTCTTAGACTTAGCGCGTTCGAATTTTAAGTCAAACTCCTGGAGTATTACGATCCATTCAGAGTATTTGCCCCCTAGTAATTGGCGTGTAAGAATGTGCTGCATAGGGTTGCAGTTGGAAATCACAGTAGTCTTGCGTAAAAGGATATAGTGCCAGAAACGTTGAACAACTTGGACGGCGACCAAGGCCAATTTTTCAACATGTAAATACTTGGTTTCGGTAGTCGTGAGACTCCGACTCAAATAATAAATGACATGTTCATCATGAGAATCATCCTCTTGGACTAGAACCATAGCAATGGTAGAGTTCGAGGCTGCGAGATACAGGAAATAATCTCGACTGTAATCGGGTGGGAAAAGTAGTGGGGTACGGGTCAAGGTCAGTTTTAAAGCGTCGAAAGCTTTGTTGGCAGTGGTATTCCATACAAATTCAGAACCTTTCTTGAGCAGTCGAGTAAAACCAAGAGTTAACTCAGCATAGTTTGGGATGAAACGACGTAGAAAGTTTGCCTTCCCTTGCAAACTTTGTAGCTGGCGAAGTGAGGAAGGAGGAAGGAGATTGAGAATCGCCTCGACCTTCAAAGGATCTACCCGGATCCCTTGACGTGAAACAATAAAGCCTAGAAGTCGGCCGGATTCTACACAAAAAACACATTTGTGGGAATTCAAGCGTATATGGTAAAACCGACAGCGAAGGAAAATGGCGCGGAGGTGTGTTGGATGATCTACACGACGCATCGAATGAGCTGGTAAGTCATCGAGATATGGCTGCACAATGTGCTTTATATCATGAAAGACATAAGACATAGCACGTTGAAAAGTTGCACCAGCATTCTTTAAACCGAAGGGAAGTTTCTGGTAGGCGAAAGTGCCCCAAGGACAAATAAAAGCGGTCTTGTGTTGTTCTGCGGGTACGATATTGATTTGATTATATCCGGAGAAACCATCCATCAGAGAGAAGATTTCACTTCCGGCACAATCGTCGACGATCTAGTCAACGAAGGGGGTAGGAAAGTTGTCTTTAGGACAAGCTTTATTAATGTCTCTATAATCAACGCACACGCGGATCGTACCTTGTTTCTTGTTAACCGGAACAAAATTGGAAACCCAGTTAGTTAGAGCCATAGGGTAAATAAAACCAGCTTTGAGAAGTTTCTCAACTTCAAGCTTGATAGCGGCTGCTTTACGTGGGTGGACCGGACGAAGTCGTTGCCGGATGGGTTTAGCGCCCGGGTATGTCTTAATCTCGTGTACAACAATGTCGGGGTCAATACTCGGCATTTCTTCATAGCTCCATGCGAAGATGTCACGAAATTCTTGGAAAAGAGACTTGTAGGTGACAACTTCGTCATGGGAACATGAACCTCCGATATGCACATTTTCGACAACTCCAGGTTTGATGGATATGTCGAGGGGGATGGTGGGTGAGATATTACTTAAGTTCCCTTCGTAGAACATATCGTGTGTAGACTCGGGAACTGTAGAAATGACGACAAGGGTCGATGGGGTCGAGATCCGTTGGTAACTCTCAATGGTGTGTTGTTCCAGGAAGAGGATGGAACGATGATGTCCATCGTCCCAAGGGGTATCTTCCATGGACATAACAGACATAATCATCTCGTCCGTAGGAAAAATGACGCAGAATGGATCCGGAGATAAATCACCAAGAGAGGGAGTAGAAGGGGTTGCCAATTGAATGGCTTGATAAGCGGATTCGATCAGACTCAAAGGCATTTGGTCGCCATAACGAAAATGATCGCCGGGGTTGGGTACTATCCATGGGTCGTAAGACGCAGGGGTTTCTCGAACAAAGGTGGAAATCATATTGATCGAGCCGACGAACGGATGTGGAACATCGGGTGGTGGAATGGGAAAAGTACCCATCAAAGAGGAATCTTTAAGAAGACCGACACCGACATTCTCATATCCAGGGGGTGTTTTTGCAATGAAAGGTACGTTGCCGGTACGTGCATCGGAGTGAAAGAAGGCCAATTGGTCCACTGTAATTACTTTTCCTTGATGTGGGAAACGTACGACACGAAAAAGAGTGGACACAACTGCACGCATGGAATCCATCCAACTACGGCAAAGTAGAAGGTTGTAATCGAGAGGAGCGTCAAAGACCTCCACTTCAACGTTGTCCGTTTTGCCTTCTAACGTAATAGGCAACGAAGGGAGGACACTGTAAGGATTAAAACCAGAGCCATTGAAGGCTTTGAGCGTGTTGTGGGATTCGGTTAAAGGAGGAGAGCCGATGGCTTTCCAACAAGTAATGGACATGACACACTTTGAGGCACCCTCATCAATAATTGTTCTACAAATGTTCTTGTCGGAGACAATAACTTGTATTTGGAATGCGAGTTGAGGGGGTAACCTTGGAATGTGATCTTCCAAGTCAAAAATTATTAAATTTGTATCGGTAGGGTCGATTCCACCAATAGCTGTCAACAGTGCCTTCCGTTGTATAAGACAACTCTGAAGGACTTCGAGGGCTGACATCGCGGACAGTGCTTGGGCCAGATCTTCGAAAATATTGTAGTTCTGGGCAACACGTGCATGAGGATTGAAAGCAGATTTTCGGACAACACCCTTTGGGGGAGGGCGAAGAACTGTATCTAGGCTCGGTCGTTTGAGATGAAGAGGACCGTTGGTAGGTGGAGTCGTGGGAGATGGTTGGACCAACAAAGGAGGTATTTCATCAACCTTCTCTTTGGAGGAAGAATAATCTTTGGCTCGAGTGGTAAGTGTGATGTCATTCTTCTTTGAATCACCTGTACACATTAAGACATAGGATGTAGTGGAGGGGGAAGGTTGGTCATGAATGACCAATTGGGCCTGTTGTTGAGAATGGAAGGGTTGTGACAACATGACCGGAGTAGGCGGTTTCGGGGTTCCTTGAAGGAACTTAGTAACCTCGGCTCGTCTTGGACAATCCTTATTGTAGTGATCATCACCACAGATAAGACAAGGGTATTGGGGTTTGCGCTTATCCTTATCGTCAACAGGTTGTGTTTTGGTTTTCTCAGATTGCGGATTATTTTTATCCTCCTTGTTCTTACCCTTCCCTTTTTTGGATTTATTTTTTCCGGCGGGGGTAGATTGAATAGAGTTCACTTCAGAAGTCTTGCCGGTGGGAGGGGTAGGAGACGAAGCATTTTGAACATTAGAAGCAACGGATTTGGGGTTGTTGCTAGAGGCTTGGAAGGAATGGGGTTGGGCATGGAAAGTGCCAATCACACCGTCAGCTGCATGAGAAGCAACATGAGTAGTTGAAGTAGCAGAAGTAGAAGGATGAGGTGCGTCAGGGAGTAAGTCGTAAAGAGTACCCGTTTCTGAGTAAACGAGGTCAAGGTATTGAGCATGACTGATCGCCTGTTCTTCTGTGACAACTCCACCCATGGCGATGTCACAAGCGATGTCATTCACGAATGATTTCGTGAACCACTTTGCCAACAACTGATTGGGAAGTTCGAGTTTGATGAGACGTCGTCTCCGTCGTCACTCATGAATGTGATCAGAGATATGAGTGGCTTTAGTTTGTTTGAAAGAACTCAAAATTTCGGTTCCCGTTTCGTAACGGATCGGTAACTGGTAGTGGGTGAGGAAATCCATAGCGAGGGTGAAGTCGGTGAAGAAGCCTCGTGGTAATTCTATATACCACTTCGTGGCGGAACCTGTGAGAGTTCGCTGAAAAAGGCGTAAACAAATAGAGTCATCCATCGAAGAGATGGATGAACACCAAAGGTGAAAAGTCATTACATGATTGTTCGGGTCCTCTCCTGGTTTACCATCGAATTTAGGGATGTTGGATGGTAGTTTGGCCGGTATCGCGGGCCATTGAGGAGAGTGACAGATCGGATCATTTAAAATTCTCGACAGATCAGGGAGGTCCAGGGTGGTTAAGAAGGGTAACTGTCTATTCACGTGTGGGTACTGGTGACTTTGGGGAGGGAGCCCCGTAGGTATACCAGTAGGACCATAAGCAGTTTGCATATAATGCGAAGATCCGGGCAGATTCGGTTGTTGGTGTGGAGGCAGGTAATTTATAGGGTTTTATTGGTTGGGGTTGTTCCCTTGAAAAGGGGCGTGGGGTTGAGCGTTCGAGCCCCAAATAGGATTGGATGTACCTGGATATGGTTGGCCTGTACTAGGGGGTATGAAGGAGCTAGCTTGAGGCTGTTGCCCCCCAGTTGAGTGAGGATTATTTTGGATAAGATAGTTCCAATACTGGGCCAACGATGGAGGTATGTTTTGTCCATAGGGTGGGGTAGGTGGGGGTTGCCCTCCGATCGAGAGTTGCGTCCCAATTGGGATTTGTCTTGCAAAAGGGGATTGGGTTTGGCCTCCTTGATGAAATTGTCCACCGACAGGAATCTGGTAATTAGGTGTGCAAGACGGGATGGTGCCACTAGGGTCGGTGCCTCCGATAGAGGATGGAAGAGGTCCTCTGAAAAGGGGTCGAGGAAGTGTCAGAATGAAACCAGGAATGAGATGGTGCCCAGAAGGAGTGGAAATGCCAGGAGTCCCAGATGGGATTTGTGTAGGAGTGGGAATAGAAGCATTCAACGCATGATATCCGGGGGGAAGTGTTGGGGTGAGTCTAGGCGAAAGCGGCGTGCCAATGGGAGCTTGGCTAGCCACCGTAATCCCGGTGTGAGGACGCGTAGTATCTGGGACCATTGTGTAATGGACCGTTTGTAGGGGGATAGTCAAGATGTGGTCGGCTGGCGGAGCGTCTGAACTAGGAAAATAATAGGCAGTAGTAAAAGGTATTGCGTCTAGATCGGATCTTTCGAGTAGCTCAGGTGTGACAGTGATATCAACACCTGCTCCTAAGCCAAAGAGATCCCGTCTAAAAATGGCAGTAGTCCAAAAAGGATCTTGACCCTCGGGTCTTGTGAAAGGTCCGGTTGGTAATCTAGAAGACTCAACAACTATTTCTCCGAAAGAATTCACTCGAACAATACGTCTCACAGAGTCGGGAGGAAGTCGGAAGTCCTCTCGAGAATTGGTAATTCGGAACCGTTCTAAAGAGTTAGTTCTTTCCACTTGTGGAGTGGCAACGTCTTGGACTTCACTCTGTTGAGGAGAGCCCTCCGGTGAGTTGGTAGGCAAGGGTTGAGAACCTTCCAGATCTTCTGGGGGTAGGCCTTGCATTTTACGTGAACGGCGTGGAGGGTCAATTGTGATCAAGTTAAAATCTTACGAAAGAAATTCTATGGCCAACTTGGGTAAACAAACAACACGCACTAGTAAAATCTAGGAATCAAAACCAAGCAAACAAGACCTTCCAATTCCGAAGTCACTAGTTGGTGATGAAATCCAACGTTGCGACGACGAGACAAGAAGGGGCTGGGTGAGGGTGGAAAAGTTACGTTGACGACCTGCTTAACGGACTTACACCCTGGTGCAAGCTCCCACACATAATCGTGGGTATACCCTCCAAGGAGCCCGAGTGAGTTTGGCCAACGTCGATTCTAGGTACTGTGAAGACTTACCCCTTCACAGCCACCTTGTGTAAGACCCTAAGAAGATAGGCTACTAAGGTTACCACAAACAACAATGATGCCTGGGGAAACAGTCGACAGTCCGATCCACACGCAAGGGCAGGGTGTCTACCCCGAAATCAACTTGAGAGGCTTCCACTCATCATTGTGGGTATACCTTCAAGTGACCCTCGTAATACGTGCAATCTCTACACCGAGATCAACAAAGCAGGGTGAGTAACTCTGTCAATCTCAATGCGTCCTCAAGTTTGACCCTTGTGTGAGAAGGGCTTCCTAGGACAAAACGTTGCAAATGGAAATTGACACTCCTTATCACAAGATACTATTGTGTGTTTTGTGCTTCGGAGAGTGTGTCTCATTGCCTATTCCAAAGCTCTAGCCTAGCTAATGTTGGTGCAAAAGAGCCCTAGAAAAAGTTATTAGTTGAATTTTAAAAATTGTGTAATATTATTAAAGACTGTTGTTACTCAAGAGGGAGGCGGAAATGAAACTGGTGTTCTGTAAGACTTAGACCCAACTTTGCGTAAATAGAAATGAATGATACAAACTTTCGTTCGATGAATTCTATCTACAGCAGGGAGAAATGAGTTTTTCTGGAACAATGCAAACTATGATGTACAATTCTCTTTTCAAATGTAGTACCAAACAATCATGGATAACGTAAATTCACTATTCGTTCTCTTTCAATGCCAATATTTTCTGAATGATTGCTTAAAAGAACAAGACTTTAAATTTTTTTTTTAGAAGCCAAAAATAGGGATGGAGCTAAGAAAAGGTAAGCAACCAAAGGAAAAAACAATACTCAATAAACGCCCAAATCAAATCTTTCAATGGAGATAAAAATAAAAATTGATAAGAAAAAGTTTCTTGAAATGTATACGGACAAAGAACTTTTCTAAGCAACAAGCAATCTAAAGAAATAATAATCCCAACTTTTAAACCGATCAAAGACTTTTGACCAAACAAGCACTCAGATCTCAGAATCCGAGATTATACCCTCGTTGGTAAAAGGTTGAGAAGTAAAAACTGGGAAAAAGATTAATAAGAGTTTTCGATCTCCGAAAACTAATCGACCGCAAGATTTGAAGTCAAGAAATAGTCAAACACCGGCAAAAGAAGTTCTTCCCAGATGAATAAACAAATCTGGGCATCAAAAAAGACAAGAAGACCTGATCCAAAACTTTTATAAATGGGTTCGCAGCCTAGTAGTGGAGTACAGTGCGAGAATGAGGCATTCTCGTAGTCTGGACACTGGCAAGGTGCGAGGATGTCGCACTGGACTGAACAGTGGGGTGCGAAAATGAAAGATTCTTGCAGGCTACAAAGAGGTATAGTGCGAGAAGGTTTGTAAATTATGAAAATTTGGAAAAGGGACAAAATTTTTGAGTGAACTTCTAGGTCCAGAGAGTCTATAAGGGTCTCCTACAGACTCAGAGACTGGTTGGCAATGAAATAGGTAGACCAAGAGCAAATGGCCAACAAAAGACAACAAAAATGAGTTGTATCCCTAGTGGAGTCGCCAATTTTGTTACAGGATAAATCGGTATATGTGGACACTAACAGATCTCCCTAGATCCACCTGGATCTAGAACAAAACAGGACATGACATGACTCTTTCTCTAAGTTGCAGTCATTGAATCTACTACCAAGAAGGAATGAGTGACATACCTTTATATCGCTTCCTCAGGTCTCTGTTGTTCCTACTTCGCTTCGGTGCTCTTGTGAGATCAGGTCCAAGACAACACAAACCAACCAAAGTGAAGATAGCAAAGTATATTCAATGTCAACCTATGCATATGATCAATGAGTTATGCAATAAAATAAGAGTGATTTTATGGGAAAGGGACATGCCGCTGTATTATATTAAAT
>ML781351.1:209224-220914 GCA_009831015.1 Picea engelmannii | reverse complement strand
AACCAACCAAAGTGAAGATAGCAAAGTATATTCAATGTCAACCTATGCATATGATCAATGAGTTATGCAATAAAATAAGAGTGATTTTATGGGAAAGGGACATGCCGCTGTATTATATTAAATGAAAGTAGAAGATACAACCAGATCGCCTTGATGTCGCAAGCTTCCTTTCAGTGGTTTTTGGTTCCAACACACACACTTGCTCTACACTTGCATGAAGAAGATCTAGTACAACTTGATAGACAAATAGAGTCTTCAAGCTTCAATCCAAACAGAGTTCTTCACACAATTCTTTCATCAATTCTCCATTCAATCTTGCTTAACCTCTTCCTTGAGAAACCCTTCATTATATAGGAGAAGGAGAGATGGTTAAAGGGATGAGGATGATCCCACTAAATCTGAGAAGTTAGTAGGATGCCAACCATGCGAATGCCAACTCATTTTCTAGAAGATACTCTTCTAGAACCTTCGTAACTTCCTCTTCCTTTTAAGCTTCAAAACAGGTTTGCACCCTACCTACAGAGCAGACTGTGAACACATCGCAGGCTAGGTATAGGGTTGCCTGTGAGAATTAAGATTCTCACACCCTACAACATAGTTAGCCTGCAAATTCATCTTAAAAATATGTTTTGTGGAAGAAGACAACAGTCACTTTTCTCAGGCAAAAAGTCCTTATGAGAGCCTGGACACATAACTGTAGAGACATCACCAGAGTGACCAAAATAATGTGTAACAGCCGAGGACGGTTTCATGGCACTGCGTGTCCTCTTTGTTGAACACCCAAGCATCTTTGATTTGACTTGTGGAGCTAGGGAAGAACCTTCTTGTTCTTCTTATTGAGCACCCAACACTTCCTCTTGGTTGAAGGGATAAGGACTTGGGGTAGTCACATAGCTTAGGATTGCTACAATTCACATCTAATTTCCCCCAAGTCAAAGAGAGACCTAAAATCTACTAAAATCAACATACACACATTTTTTTTTTTTTTCATGTTGTTCACGACACCGGAGATCGGAAGCTCGCTACTTCCACGTAAACCTCCCCGGAATCCGCGAGAGAACATAGGGAGGGCGGGTATTTCAGAATATCCCATTTAAGGGCATAACATGTCACTTACAAGGACTTGAACCTGGGTGGGGAGGGTAACAATCATTCCTCCCAACCACCCGAGCTACATCCAATAGACTTCAACCTACACACATTGCAACACATTCACTTCACATTTCCTTACAATTTCCTTTCAAGCAATTTATTTTTTCAAGCATTTACTTTCAACAAATTCCTTGCTTGTGAATATTTACATTTATCAAAGCATTATTTATTCTTTATTGCAAGCATTCTTCATTTTGTGAAATAATTGTTTCAAGTGTAAAGTTATTTTTCAATTCATTGTATATATATTCCATAAGCTCGTTTCATTCTTGTAGAGTAATCTTTCAAGTGTATATCTCAATAAGTCAATTTTGATAATCTTTAGGGACTGGTCTAATTGTTGTTTTATAAACAAAGGTTTGCCTGTCATTGAAAGAACTGCATATTGCATTGCTGCTTGTCATTGGGTTGGGTCTCCCTAATCAATAACTTAATTAACTTCTAGAACATTAATAAAAACTTCACATAGTTTAATAGGGTCTACCCCCCTTGGCTTCCCTAGGAGTGAGCCTAGACAGAAGGAGTCTAGATAGAGGTGACAATGGGTCTAGACTTAGGTTTGTGCCTCCAAGGACACACCAAGTGGGTTGGAGACTTCTCCACGATTGTAGGTGTGTATTAGGATGACAACAACAAGCACTTGAATGACCACGGAGGAATAACATTTAATGAATGAACTTTTGTGCATGTGAAATAGCTAAGAGACACTTCATTGTTTGGCATTTGGGTTGTTGATGAATGATAGATTGTGAATGAACATCATTCGGTATTATCTTCTCTTGTTTCATTGAATCAAACCTCTAGAGAAGTTAAGACCGAGTCAACACTAGTCTTGTCCTCACCCTACCTTATTTACAATGATAGGACTTAGTTTGACATGTGGGATTCCCCCCCTTAGGTTAGTGATCCTAGCCTAGAAGTGTAGGGGCATGACCGTTGAGGTGGTAGTGGACGGCTTGCCTGCTTGTGTTCTTAGGTTTTCCCCTTGGAGAGGTTGGGACTTTTCCTCTAGGGAGAATCTGAGAGATAACAGTCCCTTTGACCACCACTCATACGTTCTTTGGACCAACGCTCTACATGTGGAGGGTTGTTTGGAGCTATTATTACACTCACATGTTCTTTAGCACATTGTTCTAGAGGAATACTCTTGCATGAAGAGGTTCCAAGTGTTGGTTTGGCATGTGTGGAGTTTGTGTATTTCTTGAGGAGCACTCCACTTTGATGGCACTTTTACCTAGAGCCCTCAATTTTCATTCCCTTGTTTCGAGGAGATATGGTGGTTGTGCACATGGATCGATGCTCGTTGCACATATTTTCAGGTCACATACCCTTGAGGAGGTTGTTATAATAACCAATGGGCATTTCTTGCATGTTTATCCATGAGATCCATCTTTTCGGGGAGTTTGTTTTTTCATTGGAGAGAATGCCCTAACTTGTTTTACTATTTTGGGCATCTTGTTGGCATCTCATGATGGTTGACTCCCCTACTTAGTGGAGCGCTCCCATAAGATTGGCACCTTGGCACATATTTTGAGGTTTTCTTGATGAATGCACTTTTGGAGGATACACATGGCATTATGAGTTGGTTTACATGTTCAAACAAGTACATTCTAGGGAGGCATTTTTCATGAGGAGAGGACAAGTGGCACCCCAACTATTTTGTCCTATATTTTATTGTTATGTATTTTGACTTGTCTTAGAATTAGTTAGGAGATACATTATTTTTATTATTCCTAGGAGAGATCACAGATCTAGAACTTGTTTATTATTATTTTATTGAAGGTTTTGAGCTAGATCTCTATATAAAGAGAAGCTCCCTCAATTGTAAGGGTTGTTGAAAGTTTGAGGAAATAATCCTAGGGTATTATTGAAGATCTTTTGAAGGCAAGTTAATTCAAGTGTTTCATCTTGTAATGTGAGGCATATTTTTAATTTACAGATTGCTGAATACTATTGCTGGGAATTGCTTGCAAAATCTGCTCTAAGGGCTACTTGAGATGGGTAATTTTACTCCATTACAAGAGCTTAGGTTGTGGTTTCTCCCTCTTATGTTTTTTGTTGTTTTACTGCTAAATATATGAATTTGCAGCTGCCATTTTAGTAAAAGGCTGTTGCTGGTTTATGGTTCATGGTAAAAGATACTCTTGTAGTCATCTTTGGTTTTATGAGGAGCACCTTTGGAAGGGCCCTCCAAGTAAATTTCTGCATTATAAAACAGTAAGCATAGGCTGGTTGTTGCATGTTATAACAACACTATCATACCTTGTACATTTATAAAATCAAGCCTTCTAAGATAGATCTCTTAACTCCATTTGCTGTAAATTGTGAAAGGCACTATTCTCTCTTTCAACCACCTTAAAATATACACTTAAATCATTTTATTTTTTGTTATAATAAGTCTGAAATCTACCTTAAGCAATCATCATAAATTAGATTTAGTAATCCTAGGGATGACCCCCTTTGTGTTGGAATAGTGCTGACCTAAAGAGAGAGAAGTTATTGTGGTGACATAGGATAGACCTTCATAGTTCCCTCTAAGATTGCACTCGTTATTAGGGATTATAACTTAAGTACAATTTTGGGCACTAACAGAGTCCAAGAGGATCATACTTGGAGGGATTTTTACTTTGGGGGTTGGATAAACCCTAGTTTGACACATGTACATGCTTGTATGGTAGATAGATAAGATAAGATAAATGTATTAATGTCCAACAAATGACATTAATAAGTACTCCATGTGGGGTTGCCTTGTTGGTTACTTGTATGGGTGCATGTCCTTATTTAATGTTAGCCTCCCTCACGTACTTGTATATATAAGGGAGGAGAGAGCTCTTATACCTAGTAGAAAAAATCGTCGATTAATCAACAAAAATCGTAAAAATCACGAGTTTTTAAGTGAGGCAATTTTTTGAAAAATATAAATCGCGATTTTTTGGGCTTTTAGAAAATCGCGAGTTTTTGAAAACATCGGCGATTTTTTCCAATTTGCAAAAACTTGCGATTTTTTGCAAAAACTCGATTAGTAGCGCCTAGGCCTTGGGTTTAAAAGCCTGATTCGGTTTTTTTTGGGTTATTTTGTTTTGCAGTTTGTGTGGAGTAGGAAGGGAAGAGGTGTGTGGAGGCCATCAAGCATATTTGAGGTGTGCAACGGCAGGGTAGTGAATTCATCCACAAATTTTTAAGATTTTTGTGGTGGAGCAAGGTTCAAACTTCAACCGGTTGGATCTTTGAAATTTTCATTCACAACCTTCAAGCACATGTATGTATGCCCTTCCCAATTTGTATGCTAATTATTTCCATACACTTGCATGTTTTCTTGCTTCTTTGTTTGCTTAGATTTAGTTGTTTTTTTTTTATCATCTTGCCAATAATTTATAGAACAAACAAAATGTAAGGGGTTTTTTGGAAAATTTCAATGGGGTATATAGTTTGCTTTTTTAGTTTTTTAGCCACCTTGTTGATGCCATTTTTCATGGTTAACATTCTTCTTTGGATGGCTGATTATTTAAATTAATATGCTGCAATTTTTTTTTTCAAGTGGGATTTAATGTTTTTTTTTGTGTTTTTTTGCCCTAAATCCATTCCCATAGCATTGAGCAAACATGCCTAGGGACTTGGATCCACTTTGGGAGTATGGTGAACTTGAGAATGAAACAAACTGAAATTCTTTAAATTGCAAATTATGTAGGGCACATATGACAGGAGGAGTATACAGGTTGAAATACCATTTGGCCAAAATCTTGGGCCATGATGTTGGGCCTTGTCCAAATGTGAGTTTAAAGATTATGAGAGCTGCCCATGATTCAATTAATACAAAGGAAAGAGAGAAGGATGAGGCAGTTGGAAAGAGAGCTGAAGTTGCAACTTTTAAGACATATCAAAGTTTAGGGATATTTGCTAGTGCCACTGAGGGTAGTGGGACGAGCTCAACAGCCGCAGATTCACCTGTTGGGATGATCCCATCTTTCTTTATTCCAAGAACTGGAGCTGGAGTACAACCATCAATTAAATCAATGGTTAAAAAAAGGGAGCAGCAAGAAGCAAGCAGGTTAATGGGGAGGTGTCTTTTTTGGAGTGACTTACGTCTCACCATCATTAGAAACAACCCATTTTGGCAACCGATGTGTGATGCCATTGCAGTTGTTGGCCTGGGGTTTAAAGCCCCTTCATATGAGAAGTTGCGGGGGCCTATTCTTCAAGTAGAGAAGAAGGACATCAATGCCAGGTTGGCGGAGTTCAAGGAATCATGGGGAATCTCCAGGTGCATAGTGATGTCTGATGGATGGACAGATGGGAAGGGTAGGACCCTTCTCAATTTCTTGGTACATTGTCCTGAAGGTTCCATGTTCATACAATCAGTTGATGTATCCGCACATGTGAAATATGCAACATTATTATGTGAGTTGTTGCATGTGTTCATCGAGGAGATTGGTGCACACCATGTGGTGCAAATCGTGACAGATAATGCAACTAATTATGTGGCTGCTGGTAGGATGCTTATGAAGAGGCATAGCATAGTGTTTTGGACTGCATGCGCTGAACACTGCATTGATTTGATGCTTGAGGATGTGAGGAAAATTCCCTTCATCAAGGAGGTGATTGATCAGGCGAAGAGCATCCTTAAGTTCATATATAACCATGGTTTTGTTCTCAACCTCATGAGGACACATACCAAAGATAGGGAGTTGCAACATGCGACAGTCACACGTTTTGCGACACACTTCCTCACCCTCCAGTCTTTGCTTCAATGTCAGTATGAGTTGAAGCAAATGTTTGTTTCTGGTGAGTGGCGTGATTGCAGATATAGCAGGCGAGTGGATGGGAGAGGCATTGCTAGATTGGTGTACAGTGACTCCTTCTGGGAAGGAGTAGAAGAAGTTTGCTCAGTTGCTGAACCTTTGGTAAAGGTTCTGAGATTGGTTGATGGCGATAAGATCGTAATGGGCTATTTGTATGAGGCCATGGATAAGGCCAAATAATCTATCTGGGCTTATTATGAGGGAAAGGGTACCTCTGGGTACAACAAATAGATGATGATATGGGATTTGATTGATAGTCGGTGGATCAGAATGCTCCATCAACCCATTCATGTAGCAACGCTTTTTCTCAACCCTGCATTTTCCTACAAATGCAACTTTGACTTTGATGATGAGGTGATGGATGGCCTCTTTACTTGTCTTCGGAGGATGGTACCTGATGCTGGCACTCGGGATCAAATAAATCGCGAGATAAAGATGTATA
The DNA here is from genome assembly GCA_009831015.1 of Picea engelmannii. Classification (NCBI taxonomy): domain Eukaryota; kingdom Viridiplantae; phylum Streptophyta; class Pinopsida; order Pinales; family Pinaceae; genus Picea; species Picea engelmannii. The sequence goes on along the minus strand of ML781351.1, from coordinate 214,521 downwards.
GAGAATGTGTTGGATTATTTGGCTTTGAAGATGCAATCATGCTAAGGACCACTTTGATGCCAAGCAAGTCATTAGATTTTTAAAATTCAATTATGTATTTTAAATTTTAAAATTAAAATTTTTATTTGAAAGTTAATTATGTTCATTGTTTAAAACTTTAATGTTTTCTTTCTTTCTTTTTGTTGGAGATATTTGGTGGAGGAACTATGGCACAAAAGCACCAAATTTACGAAAAGTTGCCATTAGAATACTCAGTCAAACCTGTAGCTCTTCGGGTTGTGAGCACAATTGGAGTATTTTTGACAAAATACACTCCAAAAGATGCAACAGGTTAGAAGTTTGAACTTTAACAAAGTGATGAGTCACAAAATTGCCATCATTTGACATCTTATTTTCCTTCCTTTTAACCCTTTATCATTTACATATAACCCTGTCTTATCCATTTTAATGCCCATATGTGGGATTTAGGCTCAAGGTGATTTTCTAATTGCATTTTTTAATATTTAATTGGATTTCTGATTAACATTAGGGGAAGTAGTGTGTTTTGTATTTACTTTTGAAGTGACAATTCACGTGTGAACAAGTTGTTACATGGTTTTGCTTTAAAGGTCTATATATTCTTCAAATCAGGGTCATTGCACATCCATCACCACAAATTTAAAGTCATTTGTAGTTGATACAAGTGCAGGGTTCTCATGTCTTCAAATTTGCTACATAATCAGACATGTAGCAACCTGCTACATAATCAGACCTGTAGCAGCCTGCTACATAATCAGACTTATGACAATCTACTACGGAATCAGGCATGTAGCAGCCTGCTACGAAATCAGGCCTGTAGCAGCTTAAGAACCGCCTAAATATGTGTGATTTTTAGTAATTTGACCATATTTATAAAGTGCAAGTATTCCAGGCATATGAAGAATTGCAAGTGCACAAGAGTATTTCAAGAAGATATATCAGAAATAAGGGAAATGAGTATACCTTTAGTAAGGTTCCAGCGGTCAGCATAAAGATAAATCATAAATAAAGAAATTAATTTAAATACCTTCCGCAAGGTTCTATTACTCAGCATAAAGATATATCAGAAAAAAGGGAATTAATGCAAACACCTTCAGCATATGCCTACGAGCCACAAAGTTCCAGCACTCAGCACATGATAATTCTCAAGATAGGATACAAGCACATTTGTACACAACAGTCCAACCGATTCAGCCATTAGTTATGAGAAACCCGTGGAATTTGAGAATTAGTTAACATTTCATTGGCTAATGTATAACATCATGAGGCTGAGCAAATCAACGGGCAATAGAATATTAAGTTTGTTTAACTTATTTGCAGCATAATAGGGGCTGGTTGCTCCATATTTGGAGCAACTAGATTCCCTCACATTGTATATATACGAGTGTGCTAGCGTCCAAGAGGACGGTAGAAGATAGTGTGTGTGAGAGTGGTTGTGGATAGACTGTGTGAGAGCCGAGAGCTCTGTTACCAGACTTTGTCAATTTCTGATTTAATAAAAGACTGCTGTTAATGTGTGGAATGTCAATCTGATTTCATACTGGTAATCTAGGAGTTGTGAGCACATGCCTACCAGTGAGGCAGGGCCCACTCAAAGGTATGGCACTGTGCTCTTTCACTTTTTTTGCATATATATATATATATATATATATATATAGTTGTTAAATACTAGTTTAGGTAGCTGCTAGTTATTTGAATTCTTTCTAATATACATATTTGCTGTAGATTGGCCATAGGCTGCATAATGGCCACCTGCAATTGTTGAAGAATGATGAATAGAATGTGTTAGAACTCATACTTTTGCAGATTATTGATTTCCCTCTTGTCCTTTACTTATATTGACATCATCTGCAAAATATGGGTCTGCATTCTTTAGCTGTAGCAGTGTTTGGATTGTCAATAATAAAATTATGATTTGGGGATGATGTAATCTGCTGGTATAGTTCCAACATAATTATTAAACGACAACTTTGCTTATGAAATTCCAGAATGTAAATTAGAACAGATTAGATATCTTCCTTTGCTTTGATGGTGTGTGCTACAAAATCATTGTACTTGTAAGTCCACTAGGTGAATACATGAGGGTATAGGGTTATGAGAGCTTAGAGACCTTACCCCGAGAGGTACCACCAACTGGGTTGGGGGTTGTAAGCACTGTGACTTCATCTTTTATGCTTTTCTTTTGATTTATGCATGGTTTAGTTTAGTTAGTCTTTTCCAATAGCTTGGTGAAAGTTTTCTTTTTGTGTATACTGCACCGGGTGCCTCGCAAGTGTAAACTGAACCCCGGTTGAAAAATTAAGTGACAGTGTAGAGTGACACCAATTCATTGGGAATCATATTTACACCTCGTCACAAAGCAATTAGCCAATTACATTTATTGTAATTTAAATTTATAACCCTCAACACTCATTAAGTTTTTTTAATTTTATGACCCTTTTACAGGTTGGCATTCCCACGTCTTAATGACTTGGTGTACGTCCATTACAATCTCCGGCTTTGGATGAGGCAGATAGAGAAAGAGCCAGAAGTGGATTCCATTTCTTTGGACAATATTGATATATCGTCTAAGTGGAGGGTGGAGGTTGAGGTGGCTCTCTTGGGTGAAGCACCTGGACGGTTAGAGGAAGGGGAGCAGGAGCAAGAGCAGCACTAGCAGCAGGAGGAGGAGGAGGAGGAGCTTCATCCATACACCATGGAGGATGATGTTCCAGTTGAAAATGAAACACCATCTTTTACACAGTTTGGAGTAGCTAGTCCTCCATCCATCATTGATCGTCATATAGTTGATGCACGACTAGGACCTTCTGCCTCTAGTTCAAGGCCTAGCAAACAACCGCTAATCTTTTCCCATAAAAGAGGGAGAGAGCATTGATATCATATAGCTAGTTGCTAGTTTTGGGACATATACATTTATATATGTGATCATTGATGTCATTTTGTATTGGTTTCAGACTTTCAGTATCGACTTTGATGTATCAGTTTTTATTTGGCATTCACTATATCATATATTTTTTTCTCGGAAAAATTCGTAATTTCATTATGTAAAGACAAAATTACATTCACAGATATATACAAGCCATATATAATAGCCTTGTATATATTATCAAGAGTAAAGGTAGATACCATAACTGTTGATGCAGTATAAGCATCATTACATTTCCATCAGTGCTTACTAAACGATTACTATACATCCGGTGCTTCCAACTATCCAAAATATTATACATTGTCATCAAAATAAAAGTTTGACAGATTAACTGTCAATTTGTCTATAATCATACGAAATTGTGCAAAAATCAAATTATCGCCCTGATGATCCAATAATAGTTATATGTTCAGAAGTTCATGAAAAGCTCTGTGATAGAATCCGTGAATGCCCGCTACTGACTGTTCTTCTATATACCAACGACCATACTCTAATTGCGAGGCTTCTTTGGAAAGCCTGTCCGCCAACCGATTTCGCTCCCTATAGAGAAGAGTAAAGGAGATAGAGTCAAATACATTGATGATTCTCAAAACTTCCTCATAAATTGGAACAAGACGAGAAATGTGACATCTTTGTACTCCATTTTCCCAGTTGATGATTAGCAATGAGTCACCGAAAACCTGTAAAGTTTTGCAGCCCTTTTCCACAACAAATAATAACAAAAGTTTTAAAGCCAAAAGCTCAGCATAATTGTTTGTCCCAACCCCCAATCTTGACTTGATAAGAAAGAAATGGGTAGTGGAAAGGTATAGACAACCACACCCCCCACAGAGGAGTTGATCCTCAGAAGCAGCCCTGTCGAAATAAGCCCACGGCTTGGCCAAGTCAATATTTTCCTCCCTAATAATATGGGTAAGGCCAAGCCCCTCTCCTCTCGATTTTTTTATAAAAATAAAGGATACCCAGGTAGTTTGCGGCCACTCTATAAGTCGAAATGACCTCGTCCTTGAATAATGAATTGTTCCGTGCCATCCAAATCTCCTATGCAATTGTGAAAGGGAAATCCCTAGTATCATAGTTTCCCCTCGCAAGTAACAAATCCTTCAAAGCTTCATCAAAAGAAGTTGCTAGTGCCCAAGTGTATTGGACAAAATTAATGAATCTGCTCAAACACCCATGATGAATGCACATCGCATAAAGAGGTGATCCACTGACTCAGCTTGTTCTTTGCAGAGCGTACACCAACCCAGACCATTGAATTGCCTCTTTTGAAGATTATACCAAGTTGGTAATTTATTCTCCAAGATTGACCATACCAGAATTTTCCCTTTTGCTAGGCAGCGTTGTCTCCAAAGTTTCTGTGAAAAATCCAGGTCCTATCAAGCTTGCCTACTGGGTCTGTCTTTGACCACAGATAGGCTCTAAGTTTTCACTGTATTTTGAAGTATTTACTGCGGTTTTCTAACAGCCAACAGTTCAAGAACTTATGCTGATTTGTTACGGTTATGTTCTTAATTTTGGGTGCTCTAGCATGTCGTTTTGGTAACCAAAAATTAGTACATGCATCTCAAAATAAACATAACACACCTAAACATCGTTACTGCTGAAAATGAAATAGATCTAAGAGACTAATACATGCATTTGTAGGCACAAGTATTTTTGGTCAACATGACCCTGGATAAACCCCCCCCGGGGAAAACCAGTTTGGAATGTAAGTGTATATATGAGGAAAGCAGAAGAGGGATTACAGCTAATACAATAAATGATAGAACCTGATACAATAGCAACTCGATCTGAGTTGATATACAAGTCCAAAACCTCCAAGAGCGCCCCAGAATGGTGCACCCAACATGTAAGCTGCCAAATCCACTGAATCTGCTCCAACTGCTAACTGTGAGCTCAGATCTGGAAACCCCTCCACAATAATGAAGCTCTGCTGAATGGCTATCCTCTGCAACTGATCTCACTGCAATCTGATGGCTAGAAGTCTCTCAACTGCTAATGCGCCCCAATCTGGCAATGCGCCCTCCTCAGAAGTCGAACCTCTCCAGTAAATAAGCTATGGCATATGATGCAAGCCTCCCTCCATGAAAGCTAGCACCCAAGCTCAAGCAACCTCACACAACTGACCTCATCCTCATCCTCCAAGAGCTCCTCTCTCAATGAACAAATGAACTAGTGAAGAATGCACCCTCCTTCACCCTTTGCGCCCCCCTCTTTGACATCCAAAAGGAAACCTAAAACATGAAGGGTTGAGATCATCTCATCTCCCATCTAATCAATGGTTGAGATCTCCCCATTCATATTTAAGTCAATAACCCACTTTGGGTTAAGTTTCCTAAGTCAACTTTAT
>ML781351.1:197524-207980 GCA_009831015.1 Picea engelmannii | reverse complement strand
ATCAACTGCCTGTATACTGTGGCATCCACCAACTGGCTATCTGAAGCACTAAGCTTCTTCCAGTTGGTGATCATAGGTGTAGACATGGGTCTGCAGTCCTCCATCTGAAACCTGCTCAAAATATCTGCTGCATACTTCCCCTGTCCGAGAAATATGTGACCCTCCTCTTGCCATACCTCCATACCCAGAAAATAGTGCATCAATTCGATATCACTCATCTCAAACTCTGATGCAAGTCCCAGCTTGCACTCAGCCATGAGATCCTCGGCTCCAGTGATGAATAAATCATCCACATACAAAATGAGAATGAGCATGTCCTCACCCCTAATGATGAAATAGAGGTTTGGATCAACATCGCTCTTCTCAAAGCCCATCTGAAGCAAATAAGTATCAATGCGTGAATACCAAGCTTGGGGAGCTTGCTTCAGACCATATAGTGCCTTCCTTAGAAGACACACGCGAGTCTCCCTGTCACTCACCTCAAAACCCTGTGGTTGCTCTATGTACACCTCCTCCTCAATAAAGCCATTCAGAAATGCGGTTTTCACATCCATCTGGTGAATGCGCCAACCCATCTCTGCTGCTATGGCAATGATAGTTCTGATAGAAGTGTATCTCGCAACTGGTGCGAAAGTCTCGTCATAATAGACTCCCTCAATCTGTGAGAAGCCTCGTGCCACAAAATGGGCCTTGTGTTTCTCCACGCTACCATTTGCAGCAATCTTGGTCTTGTACAACCACCTGGAAGTCACAACTGACTTCCCCACTGGCCTCGGAACCACATCCCAGACATCATTGCGCACAATGGAGTCATACTCCTCGACCATGGCCTCTCTCCAGACCTGATGGTCCACTGCCTGCGCAAAAGTCTTTGGCTTTGTATCCCTGATACTCGTCACTAGTGCCAAATATGCTCCCAATCTGACTGGTGGCCTGCTCTCTCGGATCTGACTCTTGGGCTCCCCTACATTCTCCTTGGCCTCCTTCAGGGTCTCCTGAAACCATCTAGGTCTCCTCTTCCCTGAAGTGGTCAATGGAGAAGTAAGGTCACTTTGCCCAAGAGTGACTGCCACAGGACTCGTCTCAACACTCTGAGATCCTGAAGTCTGTGCTCCCTCTAAAGTCTGTGCCCCATTTGACTGAAACTGCTCTGACTGTGACCCTGAAGCTGTGCATGGTGACCCTGTCACCCCTGATAGCGGTGTACTCAAAATCTCAGGCTGTGCTCCCTCTGAGACTGCAATTGGCAACTCTGCATCATCCTCAACTCCAACTCTCGACTCAAGAGATCTCGCAAAAGCCCTATCCTCCTCAAATTTGACATCTCTTCTCACCACCACCCTCCTAAGTGGTGGAATGTAGATGTGATAGGCTTTCGACACCTTTGAGTATCCAACTAGAATCCCTTGCTGGGCTGTGGGGTCTAACTTTGTCCTCCTCTTCGAGGGGACATGAGAGAAAGTCAAGCACCCAAATATCCTGATGTGCTCGACATCAAGACTCCTATTAGTGAAGGCCTCCTCAGGAGTCATCTTCCCCAAAATCCAATGGGGGCTCCTATTCTGCAGGTAAACTGCAGTAGCACATGCCTCTGCCCACAAGTACAAAGGCAAACTCTGATCATGCAACATAGATCTCGCTGCACCGGTAATGGGCTGGTTCTTCCTCTCGGCAACCCCGTTCTGCTGGGGGTTGTAAGGTACGGTCATCTGTCTCCTGATGCCATGCTGTGCACATAAGTCTACAAACTGTCTCGAGGAATACTCTCCCCCGTTATCCGACTGCAAGACTTTGATCCTCTTTCCTGATTGGTTCTCCACAAGAGCTCTGAACTCTTGGAACAGTGTGAAGACCTCACTCTTGGCCTTCAGGAAACAGATCCAAGTCTTCCTTGAGTAGTCATCAATAAATGTGAGATAATACTCACAACCACTCAAGGACCTCCGAGTCATGGGCCCACACACGTTTATGTGTACTAAATCCAGTATCCCAGCTGACCTGGTGTCACTGCTGGGGAACGATGCCTTGGCAAACTTGCCAAGCGCACACCCTCTACAAACATCCTGATGCTCTATGCTGATCTGTGGCACTCTCGTCACAACCTCTCTCAGTCCTCCAAGAGCCCTATGATGTAGGTGGGCCATCCTGCAATGCCATAAATCACATAATTGTCTGTTGCTGTCGCTACTCGCTGCCAATGCATGAAGTGGTTGAAAAAGAAATTTGAACAGTTTCCCCTCTCTCACTCCAATATCTGTCATGAGGCTAGTGAAAACCCCCGAGGATGAATCAGTACCTCGGTGCCTCTGAATGTCACCTCAAAACCTCTATCCTGGAGGGTGGAAACTGAAATCAAATTCTTCTTCATGCCAGGGACATAAAGAACGTCCGTGAACGATATGGGTGGCATGCCATCTCTCTGAAAGGAAACTGTGCCAACCCTTGCAACTCTGACAACTCTGTCATCTCCAAGAGAAATCTCAATCCTGACCTCGGTGTCTCTGAGATCAGAAAAGTGCTCTCGAATCCCAGTCATATGGCTCGAAGCCCCGCTATCAATATACCAGATACTAGGTGCCGTCTCAACTGAAGTGCATCATATGGGGAAAGCACACTCTCTCTGAAACTGTGTCTGAAAGTCTATCTCCTCTGCTGTAGCTGTGGTGCCACCCTTCTTCTTCTTCCTGTTCGGGCACTGTCCAACATAGTGCCCAAACTTCTTACAAACAAAGCACTTCACTTTGCTCGTATCTCTCTTCTGATCATTGCCCTGACCACTGCTGCTCTCTCCTCCTCCACTCCCCTGTGGTGGGGCCCCAAACTTGGGACCCTGCTGACCCCCACGACCGACCTTCTTCTTGCCCTTTGACCAAAGAGCAAGATCCTCCTCACCCTGACCAATCTGCTGCTACTGCTGCTGTCGCTGTCCAGAAGCCTCAATTGCAAGCCTAATCTCGTCCTGGACGAAGTCATCCCACATCTTCTCCCATGTAGGCATGACCTCCCTGGCAACTATGCCACGTACAAATGGACCCCATGGTTTGGTGAAGCTATTCATAGCTTGCCTCACCAAAGAGTTAGGGTCAACAACCTCGCCAACGGCTCCAAGCTCGTCTCTGATCTGAGTAAAGCGACCAAGGAATGAAGTTACCGACTCATCCTTGATCATACGAATGCCCTTGAGTCTGTCATGAAGAACCATCTTCCGGTTCTCATCGAAGCTCTCATACAACTTGCATAGAGATGCCCACATCTCATATGCACAAGCCTTCCCCGTCAAATGGGGTATGATATGGTCACAAACTGCGTCACAGATAGTTTTCTTCGCCTTGTTGTTCTTTTTCCTGAACTCTGCCACCAAGACGGGAGCAGTGACAGGAATGGGGGGAACCACTGCCTCGACTATATCCCATAGCTCGAGGTCCTCTAAGACGAAGAACATCATCACCTTCCAAGGCGACCAATTGCTAGCCCCTGCTAGCCTGTCCTCAACTCGCATCTGAGATGCTGACATCTCTGCCAAACTGCAAACCCCAACTGATGCTCACACTGCCAAGGAAAACACTGTCTCACTCCTGTCAACACAGGTGTGAAAAGAGACAGGTGTAATCTGACCTCACTCCTAACAAAATAGGTGTGAAAAGAGGTCAATGTCAAATCAGCCTCACTCCTACTGCGTAGGTGTGAAAAGAGACCGATGACTAGTGTCCAAACTGCCCAACTATCCTCTGAAAAATTCCGCCCTCTGACAATCACTGAATGAGTCAATGGCTTTCCTCAAAAATCTGCCAGAAAGATATGTATGACAGCCACTAAAATGCTGTCCCAACTGTCCAAAATTCAGCCACTGAAGCTCTGATACCATGTGAAAAATCCAGGTCCTATCAAGCTTGCCTATTGGGTCTGTCTTTGACCACAGATAGGCTCTAAGTTTTCACTATCTTCTAAAGTATCTGCTACTGTTTTCTAACAGCCAACAGTTCAAGAACTTATGCTGATTTGTTACGGTTATGTTCTCAATTTTGGGTGCTCTAGCATGTCGTTTTGGTAACCAAAAATTAGTGCATGCATCTCAAAATAAACATAACACACCTAAACATCGTTACTGCTGAAAATGAAACAGATCTAAGAGACTAATACATGCATTTGTAGACACAGTTATTTTTGGTCAACATGACCCTGGATAAACCCCCCCCGGGGAAAACCAGTTTGGAATGTAAGTGTATATATGAGGAAAGCAGAAGAGGGATTACAGCTAATACAATAAATGATAGAACCTGATACAATAGCAACTCGATCTGTGAGTTGATATACAAGTCCAAAACCTCCAAGAGCGCCCCAGAATGGTGCGCCCAACATGTAAGCTGCCGAATCCACTGAATCTGCGCCAACTGCTAGCTGTGAGCTCAGATCTGGAAACCCCTCCATAGTAATGAAGCTCTGCTGAATGGCTATCCTCTGCAACTGATCTCACTGCAATCTGATGGCTAGAAGTCTCTCAACTACTGATGCGCCCCAATCTGGCAATGCGCCCTCCCCAGAAGTCGAACCTCTCCAGTAAATAAGCTATGGCATATGATGCAAGCCTCCCTCCATGAAAGCTAGCGCCCAAGCTCAAGCAACCTCACAAAACTGACCTCATCCTCATCCTCCAAGAGCTCCTCTCTCAATGAACAAATGAACTAGTGAAGAATGTGCCCTCCTTCACCCTTTGCGCCCCTCTTTGACATCCAAAAGGAAACCTAAAACATGAAGGGTTGAGATCATCTCATCTCCCATCTAATCAATGGTTGAGATCTCCCCATTCATATTTAAGTCAATAACCCACTTTGGGTTAAGTTTCCTAAGTCAACTTTATGTCTCTAATTCACCCCCTTTGTGAATTAATAGTCACTTTTAGGCCAAAATGACTAAATTTCATTTTAGACAAAGTCAAAGTGAAATTAGACAAAAGCACAAGGTACAAAGTGTAATGTCCTTCCCTCATGTGCTAAGGAGGTCATAAGCACATGGGGAACACCTCCCAAGGTACAAAACTCAACAGTTTCTTCCACCACCAAATTGTTTCTCTCTGATGCAAATTCACACTGAGCTGAACATAACCCGCTTTTGGAGTGTATACCTCTCCCGGGTCACCATCCCAGAGTAGCTCATCCTCCCGATCAGACAAACGAATATTGGCTCTCCTTAATGCCCAAATATACCTGTACCAAAGAATTAGTTCATCCCCAATGAGACCTAGCATCTGCCTAGTCTTCCAACCTTGGTGCCATAAAGTGGATGTGGTTGGGTCCCCAACTTGTGCTAAGTAAAAATAACCCCCATGCTCCAGCTATGAGCATATCTCAGCGTTTAGTAGATGTCCCCGATTGCAGCCAACCCACAGATCTAAGCCAACCCGAACCAAATTACCTGAACCAATCCTCCAAACAAGGCCATTCCCGATCAAGTCGAAAGCCTTAATGACTGCTTTCCAGATAATAGAGATGCCCAACAGTCTTTTGATTGGGTTCCTAATCCACTCAAGAATTGAAAGAGGTACAATGTATTTATGTTGTACAACTCTAGTCCAGAGGCTCGATGAGTTGATCAATCTCCACGAACACTTTGCTGCAAGAGCTTTAGAGAATAAAAAAATGTTTTTTAACCCCCATCCCCCTAAAGCCTTCGGAACCACAATTCTCTCCCACCGAATCCACGACAACACCTGCTTTTCCTTATTTCCTCTCCACAGGTAGGAAAACCAAATTTTCCTTGCTTTTTCCAGAATGCCCTTTGTAATCCACGACAAGGACATCCAATAGACCGGGATTGCCTCCAGAACTGACTTAATCAGTACTAGTCTCCTAGCCCTTGACAACCACTTGTGACTCCAAACCTTTATCCTTTTTTCTAATTTTTCAATAAGCCACATCCAGTCTGTCTTTCTGTAGTCATTTGGTTTTAACTGAAAACCAAGATATTTCAGCCTCGCCTCCAGTTCAAGCACCTGAAAGGGGAGATGAGATAAAATATATCCCAAATCATTTGCTTCCAAAGATGCAAAAGTGATGCTGGACTTTTGATCATCAATCAACATACCTGTGGCCCTTTTAAAGAGTGAAAGACCTTCAAACAATTTGTAAGTATCTCTCCTTGATCCATCACCAAAAATTAAAATATCATCTACAAAGAGCAAGTGAGAGATGTACAAACCCGAAGAAATTTTGATTCCTTTGAAACTACTTGAGTTCTTTGCCTCTTCTAGAAAATGACTAAGGCCTTCTGCCACCAAGAGAAAAAGTAAAGGTGACAAGGGGCACCCCTGTCGTAATCATCTATCAGCATGAAAAAAAGTGGAAGCTGTGCCATTAAGCAGAATAGAGAAGGATACAGTTGACAAACACCCCATCACCCAGTTTGTGAAATCCACCCCAAAACCAAGGTGTATCAATAACATCCTAATATAAAACCAATTTACTCTGTCATATGCTTTTGAAAGGTCTATTTTCACAACAACCCCTCTAAGATTTTTGGTTTTCATATTGTGCAGACCTTCTTGTGCTACCCCAATTGCCTCATAAATATGCCTTCTCGCCAAAAAACCAAACTGTTCACTTGATATATTCCTGGAGAGTATAACTTTTAATCTTCTACTTATAACTTTTGAAATAATCTTGTAGAGGCAGTTACATAAAGAGATTGGCCGAAAATCATCAAAAGAGGAGGGATTATTTGACTTTGGTATTAGGGCAATGAAAGTTGAGTTTAATGGGCCATGTATATGGCCATTCACCCGTGATTCCTCTACCACCTTCAACACATCTTGACCTAACAAATCGAAGAAACCCAGGTACAATTCTATAGGCCATCCATCAGGCCCTGGGCTTTTCCCTTTTTGAAAAGAGTGGATAACTTCCAATAATTCCTTCTCAGTGACCGCTGCCATTAAGCTTTGATTGTCTTCTTCCTCCATAAAGCGAGGAAATAACTTGGCAACTTGTACGATTTCAACAATAGATGACCCCTCCTGGGCCTTGAAGAGGTCACGAAAATGTTCAATGCCCATGGCAGCCAAACCTTCAAAAGTGTTGACAACTTCTCCATCCCTCTTCTTTAATCCCCAAATTGTATTAACCATTTTCCTGCCTTTGGCATACGCTTGAAAGAATTTTGTATTTTCATCCCCACAAGTAAGCCAAATAGCACGACTCTTTAACCTCCATAGGGCTTTTTTTCCTCCAATAAAGTTCTTCCCCTTTTTTCCAATTTGATCAAATTCTCCTTTTCAGCTTGGGTATGAAAACCCTGCCCAAATCCTTCTTGCACCTCTTGAAGAGATTGTTCAACGTGTCTTAATTCCTGTTCCTCATTAATCTTTTTTCCATGTGCCCAAGAAATAGTTGCTTGTTTGATCCTCTTTAAGTTCCCCACAAACTGTACAGCCGCTGGAATTTGATGATCAATAGCAACAGGGGTCCACAGTCCTCTAATCAAGTCTTGATATGCCAGATCCATTAACCAACCCTCAAAGAATTTAAAAGGACTAGGGGCTCTCCTTCCCCTGTCGCTTAACTCCAACACAATCAGACTATGATAAGATTCACCACCACAGACCACCCATTGTTTGACTAGTGCCAAAGACTCATTCAATCCCTCCGCCAACAATAACTGATCCAGTGTCTTTGCCACCTTGTCTACACCAACCCTTCTATTTCTCCAAGTCAGATTCAATTTCGTGGGCTCAACATCCATCGGACCATACTGATCCAACAAATTTAAAAAATAGTTGGTTAAAGAGTCCGATACAGCTCGAGGTCCCCATACCTCTGTAGCGCCTAAAGAAAAATTGAAGTCACCACCAATAATAATCTCCCTCTCGCTAAACCAAGAGCACCTAACAATGGAGTCCCAATATCTTTGTCTGTCTAAATATGGTCCATAGATGTTCACAAGAGTCATAGAGCTCCCCAAATCTGCTGAGTAAAAGTTTAAACCGATCCCCGACTCAAATCCCCAAACACTCTCACAGTTACACTTCTTTAATAACCACCCTGTAGCCAAACTACCAGAACGACCCCTTGCATCCACCGTTGCAAAAGCCCAGCCATGCAACAAGGATTCAAGTACCGACACCACTGATTCACTAACCCCCAGAGTTTCTTGGAACAAAATAACTTTCAGTGATATTAAATCCACCAATCTCCTTAAAGACGATTTTTTTGATGGGTTCGCCAACCCTCGACAATTGAATGGCAAGATTTTCATGAGGTAATATCCCCTTGGGTTTGCTTTGCTCTAAGCGCCTACTCGAGGCCAAATCAATCCTAGCCCGATCTTGAGCCAAAAAAATGTCAGACTTTCTACCCCATCCTCTGCCAGACATAGAAGCCCGAGGAAAAGAATCCAAACCACTCCCCCCTGTGCATCCTCCCCGCCCGTTGAAAGATCCTTTTTTATAATGGACCTATTCCATAGTGTATAGCGAACCCTGTTGTCATTTGAGGATGAGTTTTTGGAGACCGACGGGGTAACACAAAGAGTAGGATAATTACTAGATGAGACCAAAGGGGAAAAGGAGAGGGATAAAATACCACTAGACATCCCCGATAAGGTGGGACTGGGAACCCTTGATACCACATTAGTGGCCAATAAATCCTGGTAAGAAACCAAACATGACAATGTAGCACCTGGTATTGGCGTTCCCAAAAAAGTGGCTAGCGGCGTGACTAAAGGAGGAGGATAACAATCACCACTAGAAGATGCATGACAAAGGATAGGTGCTAGACTTGCATGAGAAGACCCATTCAAAACCCAGTGAGGAAAGGAACCATAGACTCCCAGGTCCCCAGCCATAGCCAAAGAATCATAAAAAGAAGAAGTGACAAACAAGGTGGCACCGAGAGACCACTTACCCGACAAATCCATCGCCCGTTGACTAGCCTTCGTCGATTGAGGCAAAACCGTTTCCTTTTCCACAAATATTGGGTCCGAGGCTTTATCCACCGGTAAAATGGGGGTCCTCGAGCTTCCCTTTTCTGCATGTAGATCCTTTGTCACCGCCTCAAAACCACCTTCCTCCAATCTCACATTTGTAGACGACCTCGCCTGCTCAACTGGCTGCTCATCTCCCTTAGTAAAGCGAGATTTTCATTTGAAAGGTAAAGTGCAGTCCGCAACCCCTTGACCATAAACATGGCACCTGTGACATCTGAAGGGGATACCTTCATAGTCCAGTGTCTGAACGAAAGACCCAGATGACGATTCAATAACCAAATCCTGAAGAAGACCCGACCGAAGATCTAGCCGCACTAGAGTCCTAACCATCGACATATGACTCGACTCTTCAAAGGACATGTTCGCTTCAATGAAGCTGCCTAGCTTGTTCCCAATCGCTGCAAACCTGATAGAGTTCTAGTACTGCATAGGAAGACTCGACCAATGAACCCAGATGGGTTCCTCACCCACTCGCTCCTTCTTGGCATCAAAGGTTGGAGTCCACCTTTTGAGAACAATAGGCGTCCTTGCCAAACTCCAAACCTTCAACAATACCCAATTTACATCCTCCCTGGAAGAAAAATTAACAGCAAACCAACCTCTTGCCAAAAGCCGGATGAGTGGCATCTTTGAAATATTTCTATTCCAATTTGAATTAACCGATTCCTTCAAGAAAGCCATACCCAGTTTTTTCCCCCTTACTCTGTCGACCACCGCCTACTCAGAGAATTCCACCACCCTATCCATATCTATATCATCCTCAAAAACCAAGCGTTCAGAACTTTTCCTGTCACGAGCACACTGAGTTCCTTTGCATGAAGAAGTTTTTCTTCCCCCAACACCCTTCTGGCCCTTTGATAACCCCTCCTTGTACGAGTTGTGGAGTATGAGGTTTTCCCGTGAGGGTTCAACCACCGTGCCCTCCTTGCCTATCACTTCAACCCTTGTGAAATCACCCACATCCTTCACCACTCCCCCAAGGTTACTTTCCACATCAAGAAGAACATCTGACGGTGAAAAGGTATTGTTGATACTAATCCCTAAAGATTGTTAATGTTCTTTGCATATTAGATAACAATAGCATAATACAAGATCACCGAGAAATACACAATCACAAGAGACACAACATTTATCCTAGGAAACCCTCTAGGGGAAGAAAACCCAGCAAAACTTCCTTAATATAGATAGCCAATACAACGCCAAGAGATCTCTTAAACTAATGCAAAAGATCCTCTCCCAAATATGCACCACTCTCTCTCCTTCTTCTTTAACAACAGATCCGAAACTTGTCTCTCAAAATGAGGAAGTGAGTTGTGTGTCTAAGTGAGGCGCTAGCGTCCTTATTTATATTAGACTGGCACGTGTGAAGTGTCTCTTCACTGGCAGGGCCGACTTCTCCAACTGGGTGGTTATAACCACCTTAATTATATTCTGGGGCCTCTTAAATATCTGTTGGGGCCGACTTCTTATTCTGCCTATT
>ML781351.1:168662-191753 GCA_009831015.1 Picea engelmannii | reverse complement strand
AACTTGTCTCTCAAAATGAGCAAGTGAGTTGTGTGTCTAAGTGAGGCGCTAGCCTCCTTATTTATATTAGACTAACACGTGTGAAGTGTCTCTTCACACGTGTTAGTCTAATATAAATAAGGAGGCTAACGCCTCACTTAGACACACAACTCACTTGCTCATTTTGAGAGACAAGTTTCGGATCTGCTGTTAAAAAAGGAGAGAGAGTGGCGCATATCTGGGAGAGGATCTTCTACATTAGTTTAAGAGATCTCTTGGCATTGTATTGGCTATCTATATTAAGGAAGTTTTGCTAGGTTTTCTTCCCCTAAAGGGTTTCCCAGGATAAATGTTGTCTCTCTTGTGATTGTGTATTTCTTAGTGATCTTGCATTATGCTATTGTTATCTTCACTGGCAGGGCCGACTTCTCCAACTGGGTGGTTATAACCACCTTAATTATATTCTGGGGCCTCTTAAATATCTGCTGGGGCCGACTTCTTATTCTGCCTATTATAATTATCATTTGACCAATCCGCAAAAGGTGATTTTGTCCTATTACAATAGCCGACATGATCAATCCACAATGGGGATTGATCCAATGAATAATATATCAAATAACAATAAGAATACTCTATGCAGTTACATTATTTCAACAAAGATGCCTTTGGAGACGATCCCCAGCTTGCCCCCTCGACAAGATTCCCAATACCGGGGCCGCTATCCACTCGAACTGGCTGCCCCCAGGACTGGAAAAATTTCCAAATCATGCCCCACAACCTCAAAAGCACCCCTTGAGTAACCGACATCCAAACCCACAGAGAAAACCAACCCATCTGAAAACGACAGATCATTTGTGGGTGTAAACCCCGAACCTGGTTCAACTGACAACAGATCCTCTGATCCCAAAAATCCCTCTGCCATTACCCTCCCAGGTTTGTTGACAACATACGTTGGATTCCCTGTCGAATGTTTCACCCAATCCGCACCAGTCGACATCATGCCCTCCAGATTTCTAGTCGCCTCCACATCGGATGGTTGAAAAAACCTGTTTAAATCGTCACAAACATCAGAAGTGTGGTCACCCACTTCCGCGTCCCCTGCCATGGAGTTACCTTAATCCCTGCTCGAAACCAGACCTCGGACCTTGCCTATGCGGCAACCAATATCACCCCCACCCTGTAAAACCTGCCAAGAACCCTAGTGCCATCATCTCTTCCTCTTCCCTATACATTATCCAATAAGATTTATCTATTACACCTCCTATTGTTTTTTTGTTTGTTTGCTAGTTTGTCCTTGACCTGCGGGACTAGCCTGTCATCCACTATATCATATATATCAGTTCTTTCTCCATATTTATATGCCTATGTGTTTATATGATATTGTTGTTGCTTTATATATTGGAAAATGCTTAAAATTTTGAAAAGAATGAATAAATTATGTATTTTTTAATGTTTGTTGAGGTTTTTCGATATTTTCGCCGATTTTTCCGATAAGATGTTTTCAGGACCCTTGTCGAATTTTTGTCAATTCCGATGATTTCTACTATGCTCTTATATTCATTATCATCATTGTACTTGTCTTGGAGATGTTAGGGTTCATGAGGAAACACTAGGAGCTATATGCTAGGGTTCATGAGGAAACCCTAGGAGAAGATAAGGAGAAAGAGAGACGTCTTGGATGTTCTTGAGGAGATTGCTCTTGTGAGATGCTAGGGTTTTCTCTTGTGATGCTAGGGTTTGAGCTATGCATACAAATCCTAGATAAGCTTTATGATTCGTAAGCTTGGTGTGAAGCCTTGCTTGGAAGAAGACTTGGTTCTTGTATTCTTGATGTTCCATGGAGGTCTTGGTGCTTGTGTCGATAAAAGAGTTGAATACCTAGGGTTTCAACACTCAAACCCTAGGATGGATATCTAGATTTGGTGTATAGCAATAGAGTTGTCTTGCCATGTACTTGTGTGATGCAACATGGTTAGGGTTTGCAAACCCTAAGGAAGACAACCGTGCTAGTGTGGAGAGCTTGTGTGATACAAGCTTGTTGTTGAAGCCAAGGAGGACTTGCCGGTGTTGATGCTAGCTTATTGTGGATCTTTGGTGGTGGTTAGGGTTTTCTTGGTTTTCCTTAGCTAGGGTTTTGGGCAGCTTGAACAACTGTACTGGCTTGTGATAAGCTGTGAATATGTACATGTACTTCACTTCTATCATATATATATATATATATATATGAAGTTTCAGCAGTTCAATACTTGTGTAATTGCAGATTTGATTTTTAGCTTGCATTGTCTTCTTGATTGGGTAATTTCCAGCACTTGATGTTCATTCTGATTTGACATATTATAGGGATGAAAATGTTAAGTGATTTAACACATCTTGAAGATAATAGAGCAGATTTACTGCTGTAAATCTGCCGGGATTAAAGTGATTTCAGATCTGGTTTATGCTTGGAAAAGTGTGCTCTAAGGGCTGGAACTTGTTGGCATATGTTTGATATCTTTTCTCTTGGGCTGCCTAGTGTGTTGGGTTGAAGTGAGATGAAATATTGTCTGTTGTTTGCTGCTGTAAATTAATATTTCAGATCAGCCCAAATGCTGAAGTTCACAGGAATTAGATCCAGGAAACCTCCACTGTGATGAAATTTCTGAATTTCCAATAAATGTCATAAAGCAGAAATTTCAAGAAAGTTGACGTCTAGTTTGAAGTTGATATTCCTGACCTCTCCTGACCATCTTGCTCCATCCCTAAAGGAACTTTGTGGTGTGAAGAATGGTCACTTCCAGCCAAAGAAGCCATCCACTCTTGTAATGGACAAATCCATATGAATAAAGCATTCCCTAGTAGGAGAGAATTTATCTGCATGGGAATTTGCATAAAACCGGTCAAGTCTAATGTGAGTCCGGTGAGAACTGCTTTGTGTATTGGACCACATATACTAACCAGCTTGTGTGAAGTTCTTCCAGCCCTACACAATGTTTGGCATGCCAAGTAGCATGTTGCAGTCATTCTAGGCTCGTCTCTCATAAAATCGGAGCACAGTTTTTCACCCTCCAACATGATCTCCATCCCACTTAGACATGTCGAAATCTCCCTCGATGACCTACTCAGCAATGGGTAGCACATGGGCCAACTAACACCATATGAGCATACACCAAACAAAAACCCCAGACCTTGTTGGCTTGTAGGACAGTGATCCAACAATAGTGGTTTGGACATGAATAATCATGGAAGGGGCACCATTGATGGATACATGGTTGGCTGTGTCAATGAGAGGAGGGCAGGTTTGAGAATGGCTTGGAGCATCAACTGAAGCCTACTGACATGCTGATGCTCCCACCTGTAAAGGGCCATCTGCTTTATCCCCACCACTGCAATTTACACCTGTGGAGGCACACTGCGGTGGCCGCTCTCGTTTGGCACCTATAGGCAAATTTTACACTGAAACTTATTATTGTCTGTAGGATTTTTAAAACATGGGCTTGCAGTGACATCATCTTCCTGTAAGAGTTGAACCTTTTCCAATGCATCGGAAATAATGGTTTTCACTGCGTGATCACACCTTGTGACTACTGTCATCTTTACATTACTGATGGTATGCTTGATTCAAAATCTCTGAAAAAGATGGTCCTATCATCTATGTAGTATAAATTAGTTGTTTTCATAAGAGCCAAACCAAAACCACTCTAATGCAAATGTTCGACAGATCATTCTTTTTGGATTATATATTTTGTTGCAATTACACAAATTCTTTCTAAACAATCATGCTATCTTTCTTTCCCCTATGATGACGCACCTTAAAGAGATGTATGGTGTTAATGGAATGTCTTGTGTAATTATTGTGTTGTATTATCACCATATTGTATATTCTACTAAATGGTATTTTTAATTGGCACTGTCTTATCTGTGGTGTTATTTAATACTACTGGAGTTGTTTGCAGTCATGGGAAAAGTTGAAGGACAGGGTGAATCTTGGCATGGCCATGTTACCGCAGTGACTGTAGCACCTGAATATCGGAGGCAGCAGCTCGCCAAAAAACTCATGCACTTGTTGGAAGAAATAAGTGACAAAACGTAAGAATGGTGGCGAAAACATTTCCTCTTTGCACTTCTTTTTGATTATAAAATGCAATAAAATAGTTGTTGAAACATGGATAGTGAAACAAAAGAGAAGACACCATAAGCCACACTGAGTGTACAGTTTCTTCTTTTTATACTTTACTAATAAGCATAACTGCAATGGTAAGATATGAGGATGTTGCACCAATTTTTTTGTAATTTGTACAATTCTTCATGAAAACAGATCTAGAAATCTAAAGATAATAACGAGGACAGAATTAAGAAGCAATAATTGCTTATTGCGTTTTTCTCATACTGCTTTCTATATAGTGCTCATTGCATAAGTTGCAGTTATGTGGATGTACTCTTGCATATTTCTGCCCAGTTACTTTAGCTGAATTCTGTGTTCTACTGTCTTCATGGACACTCTTCTCATTATTCTTGCTTGTATGAGAATAAAACAATTCTCAAAAGTCTCTTAACAGCTGGCATTTTTTTTACAATTCTGTTGTTTTATGCATAAATAATTTTTTGAACAGCAAAATAAACGATTTGTTTATAACTTTATTATAAAGCAGTGTTGAAAAAATCGCCGATTTTTCGCGACTTTTTGTAAAAGCGCGACTTTTACCCTGAGCCGACTTTTACTCTTGAAAAAATCGCGATTTTTTGTATTTTCAAAAAGTCCCGACTTTTACCAAAAAGTCGTCGGACGCAGGGAACCCGCGGGCATAAGGGAGCATTTTGTTTTTTTTTTGTCATTTCTGTGTTTTTGCTTGTGGAGAAGGAAGGAGAAGGGTTTGTGGTCTTCCTCAATCACTGTGGAGGCAACTTAACAACCATCATCATCACCATCAAGGATTTCTAAGTGGAGCAAGGGTTCAATTTCATTTGCCAACCGATGCTGAATCTTCCATTCATAGGTATGTATCTAAATCCCTCCATTCATAGGAGGAGTGGCCTGAAGACATCATGGAGGGTGATGTGCAAACATCAACACAACCTTCTACACTTATTGATACACCTACTCCTGCACACACCAGTGGTCATCCACTATCAGATACAGGGTCTTCTACTGTCAGGGGCAGGTCTGACAAACAACTCCTTATCTTTTCTCGTAAAAGGGGGAGAGGCAGAGGCCGACATTGATATTAGATAGCTAGCTGCTAGTTTTGTTTCATTTGTCATTATATATCAGACATCTACAGACTCCATCATGATGATGAATCATGAGATACATTTTATAATTATATATGTGATGTCATTTTGTATTGGAGAGGCCCTTCAACATTCAATATCGACTTTGATGTATAATTTTTTATTTGGCATCCACTAGTGGCTACATATATATCAATGATTTCTCCATATTTATGTGCCAATCTGTTTATCTGATGTTGTTGTTGATTTATATGTTTAAAATTTTGAAAAAAATGAATATATTTTGTATTTTTTAATGTTTGTCGTGGTTTTCCGATTTTTTGCCGACTTTTGCTGAAACGATTTTTTCCGGATCCTCGCCGACTTTTTGCCGATGCCGACTTTTTCAACACTGTTATAAAGTCTGATAATTAATTGGATGGAAATCCCATCCCTATAACCACTGAACCATTTACACCACTGACCCAACTAACTGCTATCAACTACTAACTAGTTTGACTAGTATCCTTCATCCTATTGACCACTTTCAACATAAGCTAAAGTCAAAGAAAAATTGGTTTGGAACAACCCCTCCAAATAAACAAAAAGCATAGCATATCTCCTATGCTCCAGCACTTCGATCTGGACTTTTGTCAAGCAACATTATGAAATCCAACCTTGTTGAGTGAGCCTACTTTAAGCCTTTATATGTGGCTCTCATTGCCTTGGTGTTGCCATTCATTTCCTCTCACTTTGTGTTTTTAACACAAACAGATAGTATTTTGTATTAAAAATAGGTTGCAGCCGAGCTGGTCAGCATGGTAATACAAAAAGGATGCTGTCTCTTAAAACAAAAATCAGCATAACCATCAAGCAGTATGAGTCTGGAACGTAAAAGTCTATGTCATCCTTCATAGGGGATTTCAGAAAGTTTCTACTGGTATAAACTCTACAAAAGACACCTAAAATCAGAACTGTTCTACATAACATAAGATGACCTGATACTAATAAAAGACATGCTTGCTGTGCACCTCATCTTGACCAGCAATAGTAGGCTGCGATTCTTTATTGCCCAAGTCCATGTCTTCTAGCATTTGATGGACTGTTTCCTCTTCTTTGGGTTTGTCAGGGACAGAATTCACTGATATTCTAAAATTAGAAGCAGCAGATTGATAGCCCTTATTAAGATTGCCGACCATATTCCCCAGCATTGAACATTCTGCTTCCAAGACCTGAATTTGCCTTTTTGGTTGCAGGAGGGTTGTTTCCATAATTCTGTATTTTGAGAAATGCAATAGTGCTCATTTTCATGGACCTTAGTTGTTATCAAGAATATGGATGCCATATTGCTATTTATTAAGTTTTCATGCCTGCGCAAAACTCTCTGCATTTCCTGTATTTCTCTGTGACGGTTACCATGGTTCCCAGGGTAATCCATAACCTAGAGCTCCCACAAGTGCCCAACCAGAGTATACACAACAAAGTTCAGGAGGGAGCAATAGAATAACACCCAAAAAGAAACCCTGAAGCTGTCAAACACAAAGAGGCGAGCAAGTCCTTTCCAGGCTCGAGGAAGAGACAAGCCCAGAGTGTTCCCTAACCACCAGTCTGAGGTCAACTCTGAAGATAACCAGCATTTCCCAACATACTCATTCATTGCCCAAAATTGAAACTTCGAAACAACCCACTGAAGAAAACTATCCGAAATCAAGAGGGTGAGATACCTAATCCTCTCTTTTTGTTAGCAACCTTGCCATGCATCCATGACTTCCTCATTCCATGCCTCCTGCTTGGTCAATCTCAGCCTCTACTTTTTTGTTCCATGGACAAATTATTCAAATCTATACCCAACTTTACCATATTTCTCAATGCATCCACAACCACATGAAAACCATGAAGATCCTTTGTCTAAACCAGCAAGAAATCCCCTCACTGTTCCTCTCATCTCTTGGAAGGATGAACATTCAAAATATTCCTCCTCGTGTGAGAATTACCTGAGTCTTCCTATTCATCCTTGTGCGAGAAATTTTCTGCCAACAGAGGCTCTCATCCTGCTAAAGAGTCAAGGGTTAGTGGTTGGTGAGATGACTTGCTTCGCATGAGCCATGCTGCTTGTATGTTGTATAGTCAACCTTACTTCTCTTTTTTTAGTTGCTTCAGAATTTTTTGTTTGGAGTGCATGTGAAAGAGGCTTGTGGTGTGTACAAAGGCATTGGATAATGGTTTGGAGGATTTCCAGTGGGTAGACCCACATTATGATTTCCAGTTGCTGGACAGTGGCACAGGACAGAGGCATTTTGCAGATAAGTTTGTATTATGGGACAAGCGTTTGGTTTCCGTATTTTCATGGAAACCAAGCGTTTGGTTTCCATATTTTGGGACAAGCGTTTGGTTCATTAAGGGAGGGTGTTGAAGTTAGCTTATTATAATGGTCATATTTTCATGTGGTTTGATAAAGGCTAAGTTGTGCTTTAGTTTAATAAAATAAATTGACTTTAAGTTAATTAAGTCACATGTCATAAAAGGACGTGAAGCCGGATTAAGAATTAAGTTGTCTTAATATATTAAGATGGTTGTACCAGATGTAGAGGACATTGTCTCCCTTTATGTATTGACATTCAACATATTGAATAATAATGAAGTACAATTTCTCTCTTGTCTCTCTCTGCAAGTATTTTACCATTGTGCATGTGCATTATGTAACATCAGAGCCATGTCTGTGGACATGGAATCAATAACCAGCATCAATGAGAATCCTGTGAGCAACAACATGTGTTGACTCGTTGAGAAACCAGCACTGATGAGAGTTAAGAGGAAAAATCCCAGCAACCTCGTACAACCTCATACAACAACAAGAACACAAAAAAATTTCATAAATTTAAAAAAATTAACTTTCATGAAGTCAAACATAAACTTTTTCCAAGAATCCAATGTTTGATCCCAGTGATTGGATGGCAACTCCAGCAGTCAAGTGGGGGTTCCTAGCAGCTGCCCGGAAGGCGAATAATTGTATGGTGACCAGAATGTGTGCTATGTCTGCTAAGACTGTACTACGGCGGTAGCTAAAAAGAACAGCGATCTAGAATTGTATGTCAGCCACTGTTAAGAGTACGGATGACAGCGATAAGTTGTACAGCCCTGTACAGAAAAAGGAAGATACAGCTGTTGGCTCAAAGTTTGAGACCCAGGGTTTGAAAGGCTTTACCAACAAATACCCCATTAGTGTTGGCATATTCAATATTCAAGGATTGAATAAGGTCTCACCTGAGACGCTGTGAGAATCATAGAGACCGAACATTTGTACATTGGATGAAGGAATATTACAAATGGGAAACACTTAGCCCAGAACTGCGCATTGGATTCTACTCATTCTCATTAGCATTCATATAAGTAAAGAACAGTCTAACATATATAACAAGCATTCATCCATAACAAAGCTCATGATAGATAGTATCAATTCGGATCTCATCCTTTCATTCATTTATCACAGATATACATTCAGATACATAAAGGGCCGTAGCCTTCTCAGAGACTCATTAAAATTGAACTAGAAACCAGAGACTTAGATCTCGATCTCTTTCTCCTATTACAATAACAACCTTATAATTACAATGAACAATATTTCACAATCAACCATGAAAAACGGCCCCAAGAACAACTATTACTAGTCCGCGTGCATTCTTTTTATCTCTACATAAGCATGGCAATGATAACAAATCTGCCAGACCTCTAACAACCTCAAGCACAACCAATCGGTCGGTTACAAAACAATTATGAATCGTTACAACTGATCATGACTGGATATGTACGCGTGATTTCTTACAAGTCTTTGCGTGGTACTAGAGTCGATGCGTGCACTGCAAAATGGTTGGCGTAGGTGCAGTAGAAACTAGTCAGCACACGTTGAATATTGGTGTTGCACGATGCAAAAATTGTGGCACGCGTAGACCTCGGAACACCAAACCTTAGAACACTTGTGGTGTGCGTGAGCGGTCTGGCCAACACTTATGGTGCCAACAAACCCCCAATACTATTAGTTGGCTCATCCTCGAGCCAACAAACTTCATTGCAGTGCGATAGAGGCGATGGATGGTACCTTCTGCATGAGCTTGGCGATCAAGTTTTGGAACTCCGAGTCGAATTGATCAAATATCTCCAACAGTTCCTTCATGTCTTGGCAAAATTTGTCGACCTCTATCGGTGTGGTCCACCTAGATGTAGGCTTGATCTGTGTGCCCAACTCGATCATCGAGGCTACTTTTGCTTGTGCATCCGTCAGTGCGTAGTGGTGCTGCTGGGCCTGCTCTTGTGCTTCCAACACAACAACTGACATCGTCTATTGCTCGGCCTGGGCAGATGCAATGTGTCTATGAAGGTTGGATATCTCCGTCAGGCCTCCTTGTGTGTTGCAGGTTGGAGGGAGGCAAGCAACTGCTTCTTGTCATTAATCTGCACCCTACTTGTGTTAAAATAATGTAACTGCAAAGTGTATTCTTATCATTATTTGATATATTATTCATTGGATCAATCCCCATTGCGGATTGATCATGTCGGTTATTATAAAGGACCAAATCCCCTTTTGCGGATTGGTCAAAAGATAATTGTAATAGGTAGAATAAGAAGTCGGTCCCAAAAGATATTAAAGAGGCCCTGAAATATAATAAAGGTGGTTATAACCACCCAGTTGGAGAAGTCGGCCCTGCCAGTGAAGAGACACTTCACACGTGCCAGTCTTGTATAAATAAGCAGGCTAGCGCCTCACTTAGACACAACTCACTTGCTCATTTTGAGAGACAAGTTTCGGAACTACAGTTAGAGAAGGAGAGAGAGTGGTGCATTTTTGGGAGAGGATCTTCTGTTTTAGTTTGAGTTATCTCTTGGCATTGTATTGGCTATCTATAATAAGGAAGTTTTGCCGGGTTTTCTTCCCCTAGAGGGTTTCCCAGGATAAATGCTGTGTCTCTTGTGATTGTGTATTTCTCAGTGATCTTGTATTATGCTATTGTTATCTATTGAAATGCAAAGAACTATAATAATGGCTTAAACATTAACATGGTATCAGAGCCAAGTTGAAGAGAGCATCTTTCACAAGAGTGAAAAACGTCACTGTTGCCGTACATGCAAATTAGGGCTTTTTGATGGTGAAGCTTTTCAGCCCTAAAACCACCTAGAAAAGTGCGCCCTCCCCCAAGGATTACTTTGGCACTCTTAGCGCACCTTTTTAGTGGTTGGATCTTTCGGAAAGTGAAACCCTAGTTTCACAAAGTACCAGAAGTACCAGAAAACCAGTGTACCAGAAGTACCAGAAGTACCAGAGTACCATAGGTACCAGAAAACCAGAAGCACCAGTCCAGAAATACACAGATCAAGTTTGGAGGAGCAAAAGTTTGATTTTCTCAGATCCAAACACACTAGGCTACTCGCCTCAGCCAAGCGCACCTCCTGGTAAGTTCAGATTTTGATTTTGAGCAATTTCATTTTTCGGTCATTTTCCTAGCTCCAGGTAAAAGATGTCTGCAAGCGTTAAGCTTGTTGACAAGCTAGAAGGAGTGGAAAACTTCCATGCCTGGAAGTATAGGATTGGCCTCATTCTTGAAGAGAATGACTTAGCAAGATTCGTCAAAGAAGAAGTACCGGAACCCGCCGATGCTGCAGAAAAGGCAAAGCATCAAAAGGACACAATCAGGGCCAAAAGAATCATTGCAGATTCAATCAAAGACCACCTGATTCCTTATGTGTCATCTAAGAAGACTCCGAAACAAATGTTTGATGCCTTGACCAGACTGTATGAAGGAAAGAACATAAACCGGAAGATGAATCTAAGAACACATCTGAAGAATACAAGGATGTAGAAAGGAGAATCTATTCAGGAATATTTCTCCAGAATATCTCAATTCAAAGAACAACTAGAAGCAATCGTAGATACTATAGATGAAGACGAACTTGTGATGACAGCCCTAAATGGCCTCACAAGACCAAGAAGAAACAAGAGTAGTGAATCGTGCAGCGTTACTAGCAAGATATGATGATCAAGTCCTAGCTACTCACACGAAAGGAGGAAGGAAGAAAACCTACTTCCAAAAGGAGACTCATAAAGAGCCTCACCAGTCAAACAAATTCAATCATAAAGAATCTCATCCAAGAAGATTTCAGAAGAAGGGACAACGAAAGGAAAGAGACTACTCATCTATACAATGCTATCATTGTGACAAGATGGGACATATTGCGAAGTTTTGTCCAACCAGACGAGAAGAATACAAGAGAAAACAGAAGAGGCACCATGCCCATGTAGTCGAAGATGAATAGCCACCCGCAAAGATGATAAGAGAGAAGATGAAAGACCATGTCTTAATCTCGGCCCTCTCAGGATCTGTAACACCTGGAGAGGACACTTGGCTCATTGATAGTGGTGCATCCAAGCACATGACGGGACAAAGAAACATTCTCTCTTGTATCACAGAAAATAAGTTTTCTCAGAAAGTGACACTTGGAGATGATTACCAATATGCCATCAAGGGAGTGGGAGAATCAAACCACAAATTGAATTCAGAGAATTCATTGAAGATGAAGGACGTACTATATGTGCCAGGTTTGACCAAGAACCTACTCTCCATTTCATCTTTAGAAAAGAAAGGCTTCAGAGTTGCCTTTATAAATGGAGAAGTTCTCATGTGGGCTAAAGGAGAAACCTTAAATGAAGCAATCATCATTGGAAGTGAAGAAAATGGCCTGTATAAACTAAAGGGTCACTCAGAGGCTGCCATGACCCACGCCATTGAAAACTCATGTGAACTTTGGCATAGAAGATTAGCTCACATCAACTACAAGGCGCTACCATACATATGCAAAGCGGTCATAGGTTTACCAGAACTCAAAGGTTACCATGAAGGCGTATGCAATGGATGTGCACAAGGGAAGAATTTCAAGAACCCGTTTCCGAAGAGAGACAACAAAGCAGGAGTCCTAGAGCTCATTCATTCAGATGTATGTGGCCCAATGCCATCGTCCTCCATTAGTGGGTATGTATATTAAGTATCATTTATTGATGATTATTCTCGTAAGACCTGGATATATTTTTTGAAATCTAAAGATGAAGTGTTCAGTAAGTTCAAGGAATTCAAAGCCTTGATAGAGAATATTTCTGAAAGAAAGATTAAGATACTCAGGTTAGATAATGGAGGAGAATATACATCAAAAGAGTTTGTGAACTTTTGCAAAGATGTTGGGATCAAGAGGGAACTTACCACTCCCTATAATCCCCAACAAAACGGTGTAGCTGAACGAAAGAACATAACGATAATGGAAGCTGTGAAGACTATGATCCATGATCAAGATCTTCCTATGTGCTTATGGGCAGAAGCAACAATGGTAGGTGTATATGTGCAGAACCGATTATCCCATAGTGCACTTGGGCTCAAGACCCTGGAAGAGATGTTCACCGGAAAGAAGCCAGCAGTAAGCCATCTCAAAATATTTGGCTGCCCAGTATTTATTCATATACCGAAAGAGAAGAGAAACAAGTTGGAACCTTCAGGAAAGAAGGGAATATTTGTGGGATACTGTGAGGTCTCCAAGGGCTTCAAAATCTATATACCAGGTCACCGTCACATTGAGATCAACAGGGACGTGACTTTTGATGAAGATGCAGCGTTTAAGAAATCAAGAAGATGCCAGCTTGAAGAAGTATATGAAGAGGAACCCGTAATCCCCAGGACTGCTGAACCAGTGAGGGAGGTTCCCAGAGCTGCTGAACCAGTGAGGGAAGTCGTAACTTCCCCCGATGAGGAATTACTAGGAGATCATGACATGATAGAAGTTCAAGAACCTCCTCAGATGACGATCCTCCATAAAAGGAAGCCAACTTGGGCTAGAGAGCTTATTGAAGATGGAGAGAAGTATGGTGTTCCCGAAGGAACCACAAGACATGTGAAAAGACCAAAGCCATTCTCCAGTTATACGACTTTGATGTGCGATCTTCTAGAGGAGGAGCCTACTTGCTTTGAAGAATCCATTCAGAGGAAAGAATGGGCAGATGCCATGACAGAGGAATACCAATCCATAATAAAGAACGATGTATCAGAAATAGTTCCCAGACCGAAGAGTAAAGATGTGGTATCCTCCAGATGGCTCTTCAAAATAAAACATGCTGCTGATGGAAGTATTGAGAAGTATAAAGCAAGATTTGTCGCTCGTGGCTTTTCTCAAAAGGAAGGCATTGACTATGAAGAGACATTCGCTCCTGTGGCCAGATACACTTCGATTAGAACCATCATAGCTCTTGCAGCTAAGATGAAGTGGAAGCTGCACCAGATGGACTTGAAAACAACTTTCCTAAACGGTGTCATCGAAGAGGAAGTGTATATAGAGCAACCTCAAGGATTTGAGGTTGAAGACATGAAGTCTGATGTCTGCAGATTGAAGAAAGCCTTATACAGATTGAAGCAAGCTCCTAGGGCTTGGTATGGCCGTATAGACAGTTTCTTGACGAGCTTAGGCTTTACCAAGAGTAAAGCAGACTCTAACCTCTACTTCAAGGTCATGAACGATGAGCCAGTAATATTACTGCTATATGTGGATGACTTATTCTTAATTGGAGAAGAAAAGCTCAGACTTATTCTTAATTGGAGAAGAAAAGCTCATCACTGAATGTAAGAAGAGACTTGCCTCAGAATTTGAAATGAAAGACCTTGGCCTAATGCATTATTTCTTAGGTCTTGAGGTATGGCAGAGTCCTGAGAGGATCTTCCTTAACCAAGGGAAGTATACAGTCGAAATCCTGAAGAGATTCGACATGCTGGAGTGCAAGTCCATGAATACACCCATGGAAGCGAAGCTGAAGCTGCTGGTTGACACTTCGTCAGAGTTGATTGATGCCACATTGTACAGACAGATTATTGGATCGCTGATGTACCTGATGAACACCAGACCAAACATTTGTTTTGCCGTGAACACCTTGAGTTAGTTTTTGGTAGAACCCAAACATGTTCACCTAGTGGCTGCAAAACATGTTGTGAGGTACCTTAAAGGTACAATAGATTGTGGTCTCAACTATGATGGAGATCATAATTTCACATTGAGTGGATATACTGATGCAGATTGGGCAGAAAGTGTTTCTGACAGGAAAAGCACTTCATGATGCTGTTTCAGTTTGGGATCAACTATGATCTCGTGGCAGAGTAGGAAGCAATCCAACATTGCTCTCAGAACAACGGAAGCAGAATACATTGCTGCATGTTCTGTCAGCTGCGAAGCTATATGGCTTCGAAAGTTGCTGACCAGTCTATTTGACCTAGAGATTGAAGCAACCACGATCCTATGTGACAACCAGAGTTGCATAAAGATGACAGAGAATCCTATATTCCACGACAGGTCGAAGCATATAGAGATCCGATATCATTACATCCGTGACAGGGTGCAGAGAGGAGCCTTAAAGCTCCAATACATTAGCACGGATGAATAGGTTGCTGATGTGTTGACCAAGCCTCTATCTCGTGTAAAGTTTGAGCACTTTCGAGATAAGCTTGGTATAGTCCGAAGGACCTTCCTCGAAAGGGGGAGTAGTTGCTGTGATGAGACATCTCTTGCTTTTGACCGGATGGTTGTGACGTAAAGCAAGATGATGTGATGTGACTAGCACTGAGCTTTCGGCTGGATAGTTGTGACGTAAAGCTAGTCTAGTATCCTGCTTCCGACCCGATGGTTGTGACGAAAAGCAGGACGAGTACCTTGCTTCTGACCTGATGGTTGTGACGTAAAGCAAGATGATGTGATGTGACTAGCACTGAGCTTCCGGTTGGATAACTGTGACATAAAGCCAGTCTAGTATCCTGCTTCCGACCTGATGGTTGTGATGTAAAGCAGGACGAGTACCTTGCTTCCGACCTGATGGTTGTGACGTAAAGCAAGATGATGAGATG
Organism: Picea engelmannii; assembly: GCA_009831015.1. Classification (NCBI taxonomy): domain Eukaryota; kingdom Viridiplantae; phylum Streptophyta; class Pinopsida; order Pinales; family Pinaceae; genus Picea; species Picea engelmannii. The sequence goes on along the minus strand of ML781351.1, from coordinate 176,670 downwards.
AGACTAGCACTGAGCTTCCGGATGGATAGCTGTGACGTAAAGCCAGTCTAGTATCCTGCTTCCGACCTGATGGTTGTGACGTAAAGCAGGACGAGCATCTTGCTTCCAGCTTGACAACTATGACGTAAAGTAAGACGATGAGATGACACTAGAACTGTGCTTCTGGCTGGATAGCTGTGACGTAAAGCCAGTCTAGTATTATTATGATGAGCCAACCTCGTGCTGTGATGATGATGATGATCTATCAGTTTTACACTAATACATATTGATGCAAATGATGATTGCATTCCTTTGAGAATGACGATGCTGCCGATGAAGAAAACTTCCGATGATTTATAGATACGCCAGTCAGTGTTCCAAGATGATATTGATGATGTTGTCCTCTCACCCACTTGATGCCGTTGATGATAAAGGCCTCTCTCTCTCGCATGATGCTGTTGAAGAATACCCTTCTTGTTAAGGGGGAGTGTTAAAATAATGTAACTGCTAAGTGTATTCTTTTTATTATTTGATATATTATTCATTGGATCAATCCCCATTGCGGATTGATCATGTCGGTTATTATAAAGGACCAAATCCCCTTTTGCGGATTGGTCAAAAGATAATTGTAATAGGCAGAATAAGAAGTCGGCCCCAGAAGATATTAAAGAGGCCCCGAAATATAATAAAGGTGGTTATAACCACCCAGTTGGAGAAGTCGGCCCTGCCAGTGAAGAGACACTTAACACGTGCCAGTCTTGTATAAATAAGGAGGCTAGCGCCTCACTTAGACACAACTCACTTGCTCATTTTGAGAGACAAGTTTCGGAATTGTAGTTAGAGAAGAAGGAGAGAGAGTGGCTCTTTGGGAGAGGATCTTCTGTTTTAGTTTGAGTTATCTCTTGGCATTATATTGGCTATCTATAATAAGGAAGTTTCGCTGGGTTTTCTTCTGCTAGAGGGTTTCCCAGGATAAATGTTGTCTCTTGTGATTGTGTATTTCTCAGTGATCTTGTATTATGCTATTGTTATCTATTGAAATGCAAAGAACTATAATAATGGCTTAAACATTAACAACTTGCGCGTATGAGGTCTTTGATGGTACTGATTTCGGGGGCGTTTTGTAGGTGGGTCTAGAGCTTGAAGTTGAAGTCGAACACCCCTGAGAATCCTTCCACGTGCGGTTGTCCTTGGTGCAACAACTTTTCTGTGGCAACAATCTTGTTCTACAACCCCGTCTTGCTCTGATGGTGGGGTGCTCTTCAATTTTTCTCGAAGCTCCGCATTCTGGGCCTATAGTTGTTGGATAGCCTCCTGCACCTTGATGAGTTTGTTTGGCATAGAGAGGGTGGTAGCTTCGTCAGACGAATTGGGAGTGCTTCCACATACCTCATCTACAACATTGAGTAATGAGGTCTGTGCAACCACCTCCACCGCATGGCATTGTTGGACTTCCTAGTGTGTCGCCATCTCCTGCACATGTCTTTGCTGCAACTTTGTATAGGATTGGCTCAAGGCGCTCTGCCTGTTGCCCAATTCATTCATTATCTCTGCCATGAACACTTGCAGGTCTCGTGAAGGTACTTGCGTCAAGTCCAACTCAGCATAAGGAAATGACCGAGGCTTTGAACTAGTGGATGAATCAAAGGCTGTCAAGGCTAATGGGTTTAGCCGCAGAATCCTCTTTTGTGTACTGATGCACGGTGATGTAGTGCTAGTGGTGCTACCTGTGAACATCTATTCTTGGGACTTGGGGTCGGTCGACGATCTAGCGATTTTGAGTGCGCGACAGAGCTCACCCAACTGTTGTGACGACTCTCGATGCAGTAGCTGCCGCACTTCCAAATTGTATTGTAGCACCTTGATGATGCTCTGAAGTGGTACGGGGCAAGGCCCTGGATCCTGAACCAGAGCGCTTATCTCTATGTCCTTATCTTCTGTTTAACTGTTAAATATCGTGTTCGTGGTGGACTTTAGGGGCGTCCAAGAGGGGGCTGCCTCTTTCTCGGGCAACTGACTGGATACGTAACCGTGTGAGCTACACCCGTTGGTTGGGATTGGCGCAATCCGTGTTCGTTTTCCTTTTAGGGGCGGAATTTTCTTTGTGGCTAGGTCTGCCCGTTTTCTCTAGAGCTCGGGTCCTTTACCTACCCCTTTTGTTGTGCCTTCTTGCTTCCTCTTTGTCCAAGTTTCCAAAATCTCCACTTCTACATTTGGCTTGTGTTGCATTGACTCGGGCCACTGTGCCAAAGCATTTTTAATGTCCTCCTCAATAATGCAAAATGGGAGGAATTCGAAAGGGATCCGCTTGTTTGCGTGCGGGATGATGAAAACAATTTGAAAATCAACTTCAAATAGAATATAATCCCAGTTTGCGGCGAGATGATGAAAACATGATGAGAATTAGCTTCAAATATAATATAATCCTCGTACCTGTCAACTAGGTTGCGCGGTATGCGAAAGACTTCCGCAGTCGCCTGAATCATCTCAGTGTACAATAGCTAGAATGCCATGTTCTCGTGCTGGACATCCTTGTTCATGTTGTATTGCAGCTCGTTGAATTTGGGCGCGGGGAAGGATGGAGTGACTGGTGTGTTGTACTCCCGGCTTGGTGGTGGCTTCCACACTATCATTGCAAGCAGGAGTAACACCCAACTGCAGTGGAACTCCTTTCTGCGGTCTTGCATGTCCACGTAGTCCTGAATGAGTTCATTCATCAAGTATCTAGACCAACACATCTTGATGCTCTGGACACATCTCTCTGCTGCTAGGATTACCCCAATGGGCACTCATCCTTAGACACTTGCACATCAACTTGCAGGCAAGTACCTGTGTGGCGAAACGAACTTGGCCATCGTTGATAGCTGAAATGACCACTCCTCTCGTTCCTTTGTGTGTACCATGCTTTTGGTACACCTCTTCTTACTTCAAATCGCGTGCCATCACTGCGTTAGTAGGATCCTCCTTTGTTCTGGAAAGGCTTGAGACTTGACGCATTGTTTCTAAGTCAACTAGGTATACGTAGTCCAACTAGAGGAATCCCCCATGTAACATATTGAGCAAGAAACGCACACGAGTTGATGTTAGGGCTGTGCCCAAAGTGGGGGACATCCAATAATGTCATGATCCTTGTGTTGTAGATGGGCTTGGCCCAATGATTGCTGACCACCTTCTCTCTTCCCTCGGTCCCTTCAATGATTTCTGCGTAAGCTTCGAAGCACAGTTCATGGAACTGCGCATTATTCTGGATGTAATAGTCCGCAAACTTGATGCTAGGAACCATGCCCAAGAGGGGTCCTCGGATATGCACCTCCCTGAGGATTTCGACCACTGGCATTTGTGCTTCCTTTACTACTTTTGCATTCGGTCGCGCCTTGGGCTTACTGGATGTGGTCATTGCTCTAGTTGACTCTTTGCTTGGTTGACTTGTTTCACTGCCACACACTGTGGTTCTGAATTTTTCTCTAAATCACCTACTCACACCTAATTTGTAGGGGTTGAATTCGCTGAGCACTCGGCCTAGACCAGGGGCTTAGCTCAACTCACTATGCACTTGGTTCTGTGGTAGAAATGAATGGTTAATGGTGCAATGAGAACTTTAAATACTTGTGCGAGTCACTTCCCTCTATTACTTTTGCACTCCTCGCAGTGCCATTGAATCCGCTCTGGTCGTTAATGCTGTCATAACTGTTTCTGTTCCCCATGCTGTCGTGACATGTCCTAGCTCTAATTGCCTATCTTTTTGCCACTTCATTAACCCATGTGTCCTTTCGTCCACGTGTCTCATCCAATTGTCCTATCCCATGTTCTTTACTCTGGCATTTAAACCACAAAATCCGCAGAATCTTTTAAGTCTGCTCATGTACTAACTGTCCTGTCCCGTTGACTACCTAGATCTATCTAATCCATCTAATCATTGAACACTTATAACTGCTTTTATGCCTACCTAATTCCTATGCTACCCTACCACTATGAAATTTGATTTTGAATTCATGGCGCTTCCAACCCTTGCGGGCCATAATATGCCTTCAATCGATTTCCATTTACCAATCCTTTGAGGGGTTGACCATGGAGTGTTGCCAACTTCGCTGCGCCAACCTTGCTGATGTAAACAATTCGAAAAGGTCCTAACCAATGCATGCAAAGCTTACCCGGGTGCTTCATGAACTTGTTGTCATAGAGTAATACTAGTGATCCAGGTTGTAGTCTTGCGTCGAATGGTGCGATTATGCCAGACCTTCTGTCACTATTTCTCAACTATCTGGCTGTAACCTACAATCAATCTGTTCTCTTCTAACTCTAACAGCTCGTCCATCTGTTGTTGCTGTGACTAGTCGTCCAACATCTGTGTCGCAACTCCAATCCCGAGGCTTGGTACCACAAACTCTAATGGCATTACTGCTTCCTTCCCATAGACTAACATATCTCTCTGCACGAGGACCTCCGACGTAAACTTGAATGTTGTGTAGAATTGGTTTCTCATTTTCCCCCAGTCCCTAGATTGCCCCTTGGTCTCCTTTATGTACAATCTTTTGGGAATCATATCCATACTGTGGGAAAATCTATGTACCTGTTATCGCACAGTTTGTACTTGGAAGTAAAGGACATGTGAAAGAAAGGTAAACTGGCGAAACTGAGACTATCCTACCACTGTCACCTCGATAGGATAACTCTTTCTGTTTAGGGTGGTAGGCCTAGGGAAGACATCCCCGATGCCCTGGGGTTTTGAGAAGGCAAAAGGTTTAAGGCTAAGTATAAGTTTCCCCCTCACAAGTCACCACCGATCAGAATGTCCGACTAAACAACCAATAAAGATAAGAATAACCAGAAGTGTACCTGCCCGAGACAAAGCAACAAGAAACTATATATGTGCAAGATCACTTGCTGGTTAGTACTTCATATAATCAAGGACTTCTGATATAAAGCAATTGACCAATAATATTTATGAAGAAAAGTCAATGATGTATAATAACAATGATTACAATATATCACTTCACAATAAATGCTAAAGAAGCTTCACAATGAGCAAATAACGATTCATCATCAATGTCAAATACCGACATTCATTAGAAGCGACGACTAGCAAATCCTTCAATTGCTCAATAAGGGATTTAAATGCTGCAAAGATGTGATTATAGCAGAAATAAATGATGACAACAATAGGTTAGCAAGTTAGTCTAAGCTAGGGTTAGAAGTAGTTAATGATTGTTCAAGAATATTTAGAAGTTGTGTGTGATCAGGGCACTCAACACAAGAAATCTTAGATCAGTGCGTTATTATGGCAAATGGAGTCAAAACAACTGCAAATATTGAAGGGCCGAAATAATAGTGATATGGCTAAAGACAAGAGGGTTAGATGTTGAAGTGTTGCTAAGGCAAGGCCTCAACAATGAAACCCTAGGGGAGAAATACTCACTAAGGTGTAGAAACCCTAGGCCTTAGAGCTTTCTCCTCCTTCTTTAGCTCATTAACAAGATAAAAATGGCTAGCTTCAGTAATAAATGCTATGGCTAAGGACAAGAGAGTTTAATGAAGAAGTGTTGCTAAGGCAAGGCTTCATCAATCAAACCCTAGGGGAAAACGACTCACTAAGGTGTAGAAACCCTAGGCCTTAGTGCGTTTTCCTCCTTCCTTGGCTCAATGACAAGAATAAAACGGCTAGGCTAGAAGAGTAGAAGTAGAGTGTTGCTATGACAAGGATCTATCTAACTTCAGCAAATCAAATGGCTCTTAGCTTAACTTAGTAGGGACATGAAACAAGGACACCAACATGTGCTTGTCCCCTAGGGTTTAATCCAACAAATTATAATAACAAAATGCAAGTAAACAATACCATAACCATTCAATAAAGAAGTGTTTGCAGAAATTCACTTACATCCATCTAGGATTCATATAGCCAAACCCTAGTTGTAAACCTTCCACCAAGAAAATGCCAAAATAGCCAAGAAAGAGACTCCTTCAACAAGTGCGCATCAATTTTAAGCCAAAAACCCTAAAGGAGGGCGCAAATTTCAGACCTCATTAAGTGTGAGTGAAAGATGATGATCAAAATGAGAGTTTTAGCTCTCAACTTATACAATACCAAGTGACCTTAATAAAATTTAGGTCACCAAAAGGTCGACAAGGCCAAAATACCAAATAATACTGTTTTACATTAAATGTCATAAATGAAACCCTAATCAAGCAAAAGTAAGACGTCATGCCCTTTCTAGGGTGACGTTAGCCCTTTTTAGGGCAACATTGGCCTCCTGGAGCAAAACGTTAGCCCTCCTTTGGCTTCTCCAAGCTACCACACGTGCCACAACTGCCATAAATGCCTCCCCAAAACGTCCACAATGTTGGGTGATGTCATTGTTAATGTTTAAGCCATTATTATAGATGTTTGCATTTCATTAGATAACAATAGCATAATCCAAGATCACTGAGAAATACACAATCACAAGAGACACGACATTTATCCTGGAAAACCCTCTAGGGGAAGAAAACCCAACAAAACTTCCTTAATATAGATAGCCAATACAATGCCAAGAGATCTCTTAAGCTAATACAGAAAGTCCTCTCCCAGATATGCGCCACTCTCTCTCTCCTTCTTCTCCAGCAGCAGATCTTAACTTGTTTCTCAAAATGAACAAGTGTGTTGTGTGTCTAAGTGAGGCGCTAGCCTCCTTATTTATACAAGTCTGACACGTGTGAAGTGTCTCTTCACTGGCAGGGCCGACTTCTCAAACTGGGTGGGTAAACCCACCTTTATTATATTTATGGGCTTCTTTAATATCTGTTGGGGCCGACTTCTTATTCTGCCTATTACAATTGTCTTTTGACCAATCCGTAAAAGGGGATTTGGTCCTATTACAATAACCGACATGATCAATCCACAATGGGGATTGATCCAATGAATAATATATTAATAATAATAAGAATACTCTTTGCAGTTACATTATTTCAACAGTCATGGGCATCCTGGGTGACGTCATGGGCCTTCCAAGGCCAATGTTCCAGTGGAGAGGGCACAACCACGCTAGGTAAGGCTCTGCCAGGGTGCGTCTGTGGAACGTCCTCCTCTTCTTCGGTGCAAACCCCTCTGTCCTGTCTCTGCCCGCTGATGGGGTCTCAACATCCATTTGGTGGGCTCTTTAGCCCCATGGAGGTTCGAACTAATCATCTCCCCATGTGTACCTGTCCAATATGGTACCTGTCCGTCGGGTATGATCCTGCACATCAACAGATACATCGTCCATGGGCTCATAAGTCACAGGGATCATAGCAATGTCAATCACATCCAATCATCAATTTTATTAAACATGTGCATAAAACCCCTTTTACCCAGTCAAGTGCTCAAAGACATTCTACAAATCTGCAAGGCAAGTTTGGAGGAAGTGACAGGGCGTCTTATTGGGCTAGTGTCCACTGGAAAAGGGATGTTTCCGGAAGAGATCAAATCCAAGTCATGTTAATGGGTGAGGTGGATAAGGGATGTCCTGACAAGGTGTGCAGTGATAGCAGGGAAATGCAAGGCTTACTTGTGGGTGCCTTTGTAGAAGGTGAGCTGCACCCGTCCTGGATGCAAATGTTTCCAAGCCCATTCATTGCCTTTTATTCTTATTTCTTTATTTCTTTTTCTTTCAAGGAGCTAGTTAGGGGACATTGCCCTGGCGTGGTGACCAGTGGTGGCAATGTTACCCACAATCACTTTCATAGAAATGAGAAGGCTGACTCGTGATGAGACCCCCTTTCTTTTGGCCATGCAACCAAGAGCCACTACCCTGGCGTGGTGACCAACTGCTAGTAGCAGTGTTACAAGAACCGGATCGGAACCGGCAAAACCGGCCGGTCCGACCGGTTCCAGACCCTGACCGGTTCAAACCGGCCCCTCAAACCGCTTTAGACCGGTTCCGTACGGAACCGGTTTTTTTTGCTAAGGAGGCCTGTGGACGGAAAAGTAAGGAAATTTTTGATTTTTTAAAAAACAGTAGGGTTGGGGGCATGCATGGCAAGCTTCTAGAATTGTCTAGAGCCCCTAATGAAGCTA
>ML781351.1:143332-167880 GCA_009831015.1 Picea engelmannii | reverse complement strand
ATATATATATGAGAAACTTTGCAAATTTGTGTATAATGGTTTGGAATCTGGATTCACATGGATGCACATGAATATATATGAGAAACTTTGCAAATTTGTGTATAATGGTTTGGAATCTGGATTTTGGAATTGGATTCACATGGGGATGCACATGAATATATATGAGAAACGTTGCAAATTTGTGTATAATGGTTTGGATTCACATGGATGCACATGAATATATATGAGAAACTTTGCAAATTTGTGTATAATGGTTTGGATTCACATGGATGCACATGAATATGTTTTTGTTTTTCGAAAAATTGAATATTTTATGTATTTTTAGTGACCGGTTTTTTTCCGGTGCCGGTCCGGTTCCGGTTTTTGGGGTCGACCGGTTCGATGACCGGTCCGGTTCTTGTAACACTGGCTAGTAGTGTCATACCGCTAGGTGCCCATGGAATTAATAGGTTGACTCGTGATGAGACCCCCCATCCTTTGACTAGGTCTTGTTTTATTATTTTTTATGGGTCCCTCTTTTTTCTTGCCGAGAAGCTTTTTACTGCTTTCTCGGGGATCCCTGGGCGAAGCATCTCGGGGTTTTATTTTTAGGCTTTTATCTTTTGCCAACTGCTTTTACCTTCTGGGCCTTTAGCCCCTTCTTCCCACAAGGCAAGGTGCAACCCTTGAATGATTGGCCAACCCAATGCCCGGACCAATGTAATGGGATGGATGAGCTGGAAGCAAGATGGAAAGTGGTAAGTATGACGGGAGCGGACGATGAATTTTCAGAAATCCCCCTAGTGGCAAGTCAAAACCTTTGGGCACAAGCTTACTAGGGCATCCTGTCATTCCCCCAGACATGGTCAAGTGGATAAGTATAAGATCCAAGCACCTGTTAGAAACAAAAAGAACTAAATGCACATATTCAAAGGTTTTGAGGATCAGAGTGACACATACCATGATACCCGAACTCATTACCTCATGGAGCAAGAACCATTTCTGATACAGGACCAAGCCGAGGTGATGGATGCTGCTACTGCTGACAAAGTGGAGGTGTTGAAAGGAAGAAAAGATGGGCACTCCAGGGCCATGCTCAAGTCGATCTGGCTCTGGGTACTCCATGTCTAGGACCTGTGGGCCTCGAGATATAATCTCCTTAGTTATCCCTAAAAGTGGGGGATAACATTTGGCTCCAACTCGGGGACATGTGCTAACCGTAGAGTGCATGAGAACCTCAGCATCTCTGGCATGACCTGTAACCTGCCTGATCTCAACATAAGTTATCTGTAATCATTTGGGGTGGTGATATCATCCCCAGCTCATATATATAAAACTGAAAGCAAACATATGTACAAGTGTGAAAGAAAACTACTCTAGCATGCAATGCAAATGGTATATACAATGAATGCAAATGCCTACCTACTTACCTGTACTTCCCTGTTGGCTGGATGTTAGGTGTAGTCAAATGACCAGTGAAACCAATCCAACAATGTCCCACAATACCTGGCTTTGTGCTTCATCATAAACCAAAACAGTGATAAGTTAAGCACAAAAATAACATGAGTTAGAAAATGTATTGTATCAATGGAAACTGTAAGGTCTAGCTCATGGAGGCGGGCGGGAGGGAAAAAGTGATGCCAAGACATACTCTCAGGAGAGTGCTCAATCCATCTCAGAAAAGGATCCCGAAAAGTCAAAGGTTCAAAAGACGGACTGGAGGAGTCTGAATGCTGGTTACCTTGGACGTCTTCACAACTTGAGGCCTGAGGAGGGATTAGAAAGAACTAAAAGGATGACTGACAATTCCTTAAGGGGAAATTGGAAAACTGTGATAATAAGCTTCTTCTTGAAGTACTCAACTTTCCCCTAAAATCCAGAATGAGGTTTTGTCTTACAGGAGACTTGGGATAAGGGACATGTTTCCAAACCATACCTTCAGTGACATAGCTAGGTAATGTAATCAAAGGGAGGTGTAAAATCTTATCACAAGTATCCTGCTTCCGGGAAGCAACTTCCTCACTTTTATCAAGATCTGAGAAGAACAATGTTTGATAACTTTCTTCATAGAATAAATCTAAGTGCTCAGAGGAATAGTCATCAAAGTCCTCAAGGTATGACCGAAAATTATTAGGAGAGCATAGCATCAAGTCATCCTTGGGTGTCTGAATAAAATTGATAATCATGTCATGTTCTTGTTGCCAAATGTCAAAATTCTTATTAAGTTCATGTCATAAAGGTAAAGGCAACTTTTAGGAATGACCTTCAATGTCGTAAATGGGATCCCCATCATATCTAATCACATCCCACTTGCGCTTCCCCGACATGTATGAATTTATTAAAATTATCAACAAAGTCATCATTTTCATCATAACATGAAGGGTTTAGAAAATCCAATACTTCTCCACTTTCCACATCATAAGATAGAGAATCCTTAAAAATTTGGAAAGGGAAGTAACTCACCTCACTTACTTCTTCCCGTGCAGGAGAAATAGGATCTTGGAGAGCTTCGTCGGATAGAGGAACGATCACCAATGTTTCATCCTCATAATTCACTTCTCTAGTTTCATTGCATTCCATCGAATCATGGGAGAGATCTTGCTCCTCTTCAAGGGGTTGACAATTTTCTTCATAAGTTTCTTCTTTCATATCAAAAGGTTCTTGGTATCGAGCATGATATACATCCTCGAGATATTCTACAATCTCAGTGGTGAATCTTTTGTCTTCTAAGGCTATTGTGAGGTTTTGAAGGGCATCTTCATACATTTGGCAATGTGGTTTGGTAAAGTCAATAAACCTACTGATGAGGTGTACGAAAGATGATATACCCCTATCTTCGCAACAACCCTTAAACCAATCTTGCAAAAAGGACGGTAGAGAGAGTATGGATAATTTTATCAGAACATCCTCTCCTCCCAATTCTATTTCGCTCATATACTCCAAAAAATTTACGATGTGAGGAGTTGGGAGGCCCCATAATCTTGGAGGGTTGCTTAACCGTTTTGTATCAAAACAAGTCAGGTATCCTTGAAGGCTTTTGAAATCAATAGTTGTATACACTTGTTCCCAGGACGCCATAACTTGGAAATATCACAGAGTTGAGAGTAAGGTGGCACCTTGGAAAAGGTCAGTTGAGTCGCCAGATAATTTTCTTGAAATTATCAAAGGAATAAGGGAACCACCATTAGTGGAGTCGCTAGGTAAGCTTGTAAGATAAAGACTCTTGAGGAAAGGCTTACCGAAAAGTGTCGTCTTGAGGAGAATTGACTCAGTGTCCCCGGAAACGACGCCAAAATGTTATCGCACAATTTGTACTTGGAAGTAAAGGACAGGTGAAAGAAAGGCAAACTGACGACACTGAGACTATCCTACCACAGTCACGTCAATAGGATAGCTCTTTCTATTTAGGGTGGCAGGCCCAAGGGAGACGTCCCTGGTGACCTGGGGTTTTGAGAAGGCAAAAGGTTTAAGGCTAAGTATAAGTTTCCCCCTCACAAGTCACCATCGATCAAAATGTCCGGCTAAACAACCAATAAAGATAAGAATAACCAGAAGTGTACCTGCCTGAGACAAAGCAACAAGAAACTATATATGTGCAAGATCACTTGCTGGTTAGTACTTCATATAATCAAGGACTTCTGATATAAAGCAATTGACTAATAATATTTATGAAGAAAAATCAATGATGTATAATAACAATGATTACAATATATCACTTCACAATAAATGCTAAAGAAGCTTCACAATGAGAAAATAACGATTCATCATCAATGTCAAATACCAACATTCATTAGAAGCAACGACTAGCCAATCCTTCAATTGCTCAATAAGGGATTTAAATGCTGCAAAGATGTGATTATAGCATAAATAAATGACGGCAACAATAGGTTAGCAAGTTAGTTTAAGCTAGGGTTAGAAGTAGTTAATGATTGTTCAAGAATATTTAGAAGTTGTGTGTGATCAGCGCACTCAACACAAGAAGTCTTAGATCAGTGCGTTATTAGGGCAAATGGAGTCAAAACAACTGCAAATGTTGAAGGACCGAAATAATAGTGATATGGCTAAAGATAAGAGGGTTAGATGTTGAAGTGTTGCTAAGGCAAAGCCTCAACAATGAAACCCTAGGGGAGAAAGGATCACTAAGGTGTAGAAACCCTAGGCCTTAGAGCTTTCTCCTCCTTCTTTAGCTCATTAACAAGATAAAAACGGCTAGCTCGAGTAATAAATGCTATGGCTAAGGATACGAGAGTTTAATGATGAAGTGTTGTTAAGGCAAGGCTTCATGAATCAAACCCTAGGGGAAAACGACTCACTAAGGTGTAGAAACCCTAGGCCTTAGTGCGTTTTCCTCCTTCCTTCGCTCAATGACAAGAATAAAATAGCTAGGCTAGAAGAGTAGAAGTAGAGTGTTGCTATGGCAAGGCTCTATCTAACTTCAGCAAATCAAATGGCTCTTAGCTTAACTTAGTAGGGACATGAAACAAGGACACCAACATGTGCTTGTCCCCTAGGGTTTAATCCAACAAATTATAATAACAAAATGCAAGTAAACAATACCATAACCATTCAATAAAGAAGTGTTTGCAGAAATTCACTTACATCCATAAAGCATTCATATAGCCAAACCCTAGTTGTAAATCTTCCACCAAGAAAATGCCAAAATATCCAAGAAGGAGACTCCTTCAACAAGTGCACATCAATTTTCAGCCAAAAACCCTAAAGGAGGGCGCAAATTTCAGACCTCACTAAGTGTGAGTGAAAGATGATGATCAAAATGAGAGTTTTATCTCTCTACTTATACAATACCAAGTGACCTTAATAAAATTTAGGTCACCAAAAGGCTGATAAGGCCAAAATACCAAATAATATTGTTTTACATTAAATGTCATAAATGAAACCCTAATCAAGCAAAAGTAAGTCGTCATGCCCTTTCTAGGGTGACGTTAGCCCTTTTTAGGGCAGCATTGGCCTCCTGGAGCAAAACGTTAGCCCTCCTTGGGCTTCTCCAAGCTGCCACACGTGCCACAACTGCCATAACTGCCTTTCCAAAACGTCCACAATGCTGGGTGACGTCATGGGCATCTTGGGTGACGTCATGGGCCTTCCAAGGCCAACGTTCCAGTTGAGAGGGCACAACCCCCCTAGGTAAGGCTCTGCCAGGGTGCCTCTGTGGAACGTCCTCCTCTTCTCCGGTGCAAACCCCTCTGTCCTGTCTCTGCCCCCTGATGGGGTCTCAACATCCATCTGGTGGGCTCTTCAGCCCCATGGAGGTCTGAACTAATCATCTCCCCATGTGTACCTGTCCAATATGGTACTTGTCCGTCGGGTATGATCCTGCACATCGACAGATACGCCCTCCATGGGCTCATAAGTCACAGGGATCATAGCAATGTCAATCACATCCAATCAACAATTTTATTAAACATGTGCATAAAACCCCTTTTACCCGGTCAAGTGCTCAAAGACATTATACAAATCTGCAAGGCAAGTTTGGAGGAAGTGACAGGGCGTCCTATTGGGCTAGTGTCCACTGGAAAAGGGATGTTTTCGGAAGAGATCAAATCCAAGTCATGTTAATGGGTGAGCTGGATAAGGGATGTCCTGACAAGGTGTGCAGTGATAGCAGGGAAATGCAAGGCTTACCTGTGGGTGCCTTCGTAGAAGGCGAGCTGTACCTGTCCTGGATGAAAATGTTTCCAAGCCCATTCATTGCCGTTTATTCTTATTTCTTTATTGCTTTTTCTTTCAAGGAGCTAATTAGGGGACACTGCCCTGGCCTGGTGACCAGTGGTGGCAATGTTACCCACAAGCACTTTCACGGAAATGAGAAGGTTGGCTCGTGATGAGACCCCCTTTCTCTTGGCCATGCAACCAAGAGCCACTACCTTGGCGTGGTGACGAACTACTAGTAGCGTCATACCGCTAGGTGCCCATGGACCTAATAGGCTGGCTCGTGATGAGAAGCCCCATCCTCCAACTAGGTATTGTTTTTTTATTTTTTTATTTTTTATGGGTCCCTCTTTTTTCTTGCTCAAAATCTTTTTACTGCTTTCTCGGGGATCCTTGGGCGAAGCATCTCGAGGTTTTACTTTTAGGCTTTTATCTTTTGCCAACTGCTTTAACCTTCTGGGCCTTTAGCCCCTTTTTCCGACAAGGCAAGGTGCAACCCTTGAATGATTGGCCAACCCAATGCTTGAACCAATGTAATGGGATGGATGAGTGGGAAGCAAGATGGAAAGTGGTAAGTATGATGGGAGCGGACGATAGCTTTTCAGAAATCCCCCCTAGTGGCAACTCAAAACCTATGGGCACAAGCTTACTAGGGCATCCTGTCATTCCCCCAGACATGGTCAAGTGGATAAGTATAAGATCCAAGCACCTGTTAGAAACCAAAAGAACTAAATGCACATATTCAAAGGTTTTGAGGATCAGAGTGACACATACCATGATACTCGGATTCATTACCTCATGGAGCAAGAACCATTTCTAATACAGGATCAAGCCGAGGTGATGGATGCTGATGCTGCTGACAAAGTGGAGGTGCTGAAAGGAAGAAAAGATGGGCCTTCCAGGGCCATGCTCAAGTGGATTTGGCTCTCGGTACTCTATGTCTAGGACCTATGGGCCTCGAGATTTAATCTCCTTAGTTATCCCTAAAAGTGGGGGATAACAGTATCCATTGCTCTTGAGGAATTCGCTTAGTTGTCCAATGTAGCTCACATAACTAAACGTGTTCTCAGGGATCCTCGGTCCCCTTGTACTTGCTTATTAGCTCAAAGTCGGTCAGGGGATTGAACCTTACTCTAATGCACTGTACTACCTGCGCCTAGTCCTGTAAATCTTTGTGGTGCGTCGCCCACCAGTGCATAGGTGTTCCTTTCACTACTGCATCCATGGCCTGAATTCTCTGGGGCCTGAGGCACATTGTCCTCCGTTTGAGCTATGAATGCATCTACTGAACCTATCCCATCAAACTGTAGTAGGTCGTTATAATGTCCCCATTTTTGGATTCGCCTGCTCTGCAGCTCCGCAGCTTCGCAGTCAGGGGTGACCTTGTGAGTTTATGTCAGCCTGTCCAAAGGAGTAAAACGAGGTCAACAATGAGCTTTGTTAAATTGGAGGAGTTATATGGGGCCCAGGCTAGTCCATTCGCCATCTCTCATCATCAGGATCATTTCCACACAGTCCGCTCTTGGTTTCGTGGCATTCTGACGATTTTCATAATTTTGGTTTATTATTGGGCATAATTTAATTAAATGCACTAAAAGGGTGATTGGGACCATATTATCTGAAGGGACACATGAGTGTAATAGCTCGTTTGAAGCGGGACAAAAAGATCTAAAGGACAGAGTGACAAGAAAAGGACTTCCAACGTCCAACGATGTCTCAAAAGCCAATTAATCACTTTTCTGTTGAAGTTTAGCTCAAGCATGTAGTTTATTTCAATTTAGTATTAGTTGAACCATAAACACTGTAGCAATACATTAGCTACAATAAACCAATATCACAAGAAGAATAACCATGCACAAGAACACAAGAAGTATCCTGAGAAAACCCTTCTCAACCAGGGGAAAAACCCAACAATCCCATTACTATATTGCCAAGAGAAGATCCTCCATCCACCACCAAACCCTAGCACACAAGAGGGTGCTGCTATAACTGAGAAAGGCTGGCGCCTAGGAAAGTGCGTCCTAATTTCAAACTTCAACTTCTGAAATTATGAGATGACAAGTGAGTGTGAGTGTGTTCCACAATGGGGATCCACTCTTATTTATACAAAACCTATCACATCAAATGATGTGTCTATTGGCACAATAGGGCTGACCTGTACAACTTACTAATATAATTAATAATTACACAATATTAATTATCTTTCACATGGTGGGGCCGACTTGTACCTTTCACAACATAATTAGGGTTTTACCAAAGTCTCATTCTCTGGCAATATAGCAAAGGATCTCACACATACTCTAGTGCTCAACCACTAGGGACAGGCCCACCTGTGCTCACCCACAGGGACGTTACTCTCAATAGATCAACTCAACTGAGTCCACAGGAGCACCATCTGGAGAACCATCTCAAGCCGACTCAACTAAGTCCATAGGAGTACAAGGCAGGAGACCATCTCAAGTTGACTCAACTCAGTCCAGAGGAGTACAAGGCAGGAGACCATCTCAAGTCATCTCATCTCAGTCCAGAGGAGTAGACAATAGACCACATGTCATCACAACTCAATCCAGATTCTGACGCACACCCATCACATGGGCACATCCAACACATGGGCTCTCTCACACAGATCATCTCAACTCAGTCCAGAGGAGAACGACCTGGAGAATGTCATACGACGCTGCAATCATCAACACTCCCTCTCAGCTAGGGAGGCATTCTCCACCAGGCCAAGTCTCTCACGAAAGTACTCTAACTTCGTCCTAGCAAGCGGTTTGGTGAAGACATCTGCAACCTGCTCGTGTGTAGAAAGGTACTGCACGTGTACTGCTTTCCTCTGCACCATATCTCTAATATAATGGTATTTAATCTCAATGTGTTTCGATTTATCGTGAAACATAGGATTCTTTGAGAGCTTCACACAGCTGTGGTTATCGCAATGGATAATGGTGGAATCCATCTTATGTCCAAATAAGTTTGCAAGGAGCTTGCGAAGCCACACTGCTTCGTGGACTGCCACACATAACGCTATGTACTATGCTTCTGTGGTACTCAAAGCCACAAAGATCTGTTTCCTATTGCACCAGGAAACCATGGCAGATCCCAACAACAACCGAAGGTGCTTTTCCGGTCCACTGCGCTCCTTGCCCAATCTGCATCGGCATATTCCTGCAATCTCATGTCTACACCAGAGGCATATCTCAAGCCATAACCAACTGTGCCTCGTAGATATCTCAACACATGCTTCACTGCTATCCAGTGTGTCTCTCTTGGCTGACTCATAAACTGACTGAGTACGTTCACTGCATAGCATATATCAGGTCTGGTGTTAACCAAATACATCAATGATCCAATCAGCTGTCTGTAAAGATGTGGATCAATCTAGCCTGAATCAGTAGAAGCCTTGTTGATTTTCTTCAAATTCATCATCATCGGTGTAGGCATGGATTTGTAGTCCATCATCCCGAATTTCTTCAATATCTCAACTGTGTATTTTCGTTGACTCAGGAAAATCTCATCAGTCCTCTGCCACACTTCTAGTCCAAGAAGTAGTGCACCGTACCAAGGTTTTTCATCTCAAATTCAGAAGCCAATGCACGCTTGCATCCAACAATAAGGCTTTTTGAACTGTTGAGGAATAAGTCATCAACATATAGGACCAAAATCAGGCACTCGTTACCAACAATGTGATAGGATAGGTTGGGATGAACAACACTCTTCCTGAAGCCCAAACTCATCAAGTATCCATCAATCTTCTCATACCAAGCACGAGGTGCCTGCTTTAGTCCATACAGGGCTTTCTTCAACTTGCACACATGAGACTCTTGCTCATGTATCATGAATCCATTTGGCTGCTCGATGTAAACTTCTTCCTCAATCTCACCATTGAGAAAGGTTGTCTTTACATCCATCTGTTGTAGTCTCCAGATGCAGCAAGAGCAACAATCGTATGGATGGAAGTGTATCGGGCAACATGATAAAATGTCTCCTCATAATCTATTCCCTCCACTTGAGAGAATCCTCTAGCTACAGATCTCACTTTGTACTTCTCGACACTTCCATCCGTTGCATGTTTGATCTTATAGATCCACTTGGAAGTCACTACAGACTTCCCTTGCGGTCTCGGAACAATATCCCACACATCATTCTTCAAGATGGAATGATAGTCTTCGGTCATGGCATCTTGCCAAAACTGCCGTCCTGTTGCTTTTCCATGACAAGAAGGTTCGGTATCAATAATGTGGTTCATAGTTGAAACATGGATCGATAATCTCTGTGGTCTCTTGCTCTCTCGGAATGTACCACGAGGAGCTGCATGTCCCTCTGCCTCTTGTAGACTCTGTCGAGCCCATGTAGGCCTCTTCCAGCGTACTGCAATGTCTCTGAGAACATCAACTGGAGCTACAGGATCAATAACTGTCTCCCTCTGAACTGTTGAAGGGGGAGAAGGTACTGTTTCTTCCTTCTTCTCAAATAGTTTGACTTCCTCTGAGTCTTGAAGGATAAACATCTGTCCCGGAGGACATCAACCTTTTCTTGTGTTGCTAACCTGGAGACATCCCATGTCTTCTCAGGTCCTCTACTGTCTCTACAGTACTATGCTGGCCTCCCGTACTAGGATAATAAGCAAGATGACCTCCCGTCGAGATAACAATCAAAATGGCCTCATTTACTAGGATAATAACCAACCAAGAAAATTTGGAATCCTGTACCAGGGATCGTGGTCCTCCAATAATGAAATAAGAAAATCTGGCCTCTTGTACTAGGATAATAACCAAGATGGCCTCCCATAGGGATAACAACCAAAATGGCCTCCTGTACTAGGATAACAACCAACCAAAAATTGGACTCCCATACCAGGGATAATGGTCCAAGTCATGAGGGCTCCCACACCAGGGATAATACCCTTCACCATAAAAATGCAAGCTACTACAGAGTAAAGATGAAATCAACTAAGGAATGTAGTACAAGACTTACCTTAGTCTACAATCATGCTCAGTCTTTCTTCAGGTCCTCCTGAGAAAGTTGAGATAGAGAAGAACTCCTCGTTGTTCTTGCTTGCATTCCTTGACTTCTTTTGAGGTGGCTAAAGTTGCTTTCCTTTATGAAGTCAGGAAACAAGTTAGAAGGGGCTTCTAACTTTAGAGCATGGAAGACAAGGATTGACCTCATCCTTGCCAAGAATAAAATGTTGATATCGTGAAAGGAAAGATTGTGGAGCCACAGTTTGAAGAAGGAAAAGAGAAGGAACCTCAAAACGTTGCAATTATGGAGAAGTTCAAGGACAATGACATCAATACCATGAGTATCATAGTGGACTCTATAAAAGACCACTTGATACCCTACATCTCTCATCTTGACTCATCTAAGAAGATGTACGATGCCCTAACTAATCTCTTCTTAGTCAGAAACATTGGACAAGTAATGAGTCTGAAGAATGAGCTTTGTGACATGAAAATGAATGATGATGAAAGCTATTGAAGAAATCATTTAGAGAAGGAACTGGTAAATATAGTAGTCAATGGTCTTCCCAAGACATAGGATGCATTTGCCGCAAGCATGAGCACAAGGAAGGAGTATCCCACATTTGAAGAACTTTGGACTTGCTGTGCACAAGAAGAATCAAGGATTAACGCAAATGAGAAATCCCAAAAGAAATACGATGATCAAGCTTTCACAACAAAGTTCAAGAATTTCAGGAATAAGAAGAAGTTTGGCTCAAGGAAGAAATCAAATCAAGAAAATGATATGTCAAAAATACAATGCTTCAACTGTCGAAAATATGGTCACTACAGGAACCATTGTCCCGAGTTAAAGAAAAGGAAGGAAACAAATGAAGCAACAGTTGCCGAAGAAAGGGAACCCTCAAAGAAAGTCAAGCAGGATAAAACAAACTTCTTCTTCTAAGACAAGGTAACAATATTCTTCAAAACCCTTGTATATATCATATTTACATAGTTCCGGTACATATCATGTATATCTATTTCTTAGAAGAAAATATGTTCAAGGGAAACAATGCCTATGGAAGAATAAAAGGATAAGGATTGCTATTACAATGACTACAAGTCAAGCAATACACATGAAAAGATGAAGTATGTTGACAATCTTTGGTAACAATTCCTGTGGAAGCTATTATTTAAGTAACAACTGCCAGATAAGCCGAAATCATAATCAAACTTGAAGAGACCAAGAAGAAGTCAAAACAAAAAGAAGTCAACAATCGAGAGGAAATTAGAAAAAGACTTGTGACACTTTGCAAAAGGCAATAAGGATGCAAACAAAAGCGTGAACTCTCTTAGTTGGAGGAAGCTGATTATAAAATTCCAAAAGAAGAGCAAGCATTCATGCATGAAGCAAGGATTAGGAGGGAGCTAATCCTAAATGAAGGATCCATTGAGGATTATGAAGTATCTGTCCATGTTCCCATTGAAAGTAGCAGCCATGATAAGCAACACGTGTTCAGAAGAAGTCTTCTTCGAAAAGAAGCCTTAAAGTATCCTTGGTTGTCCATCTACATCCATGATTCCATGATGAAAGGAAGAAGTTGGAATCTTCAGGGCATGGAATCTATAGAAGACTCCATGGACCCAAGAGCTAAAGAGATAATGAGGAGGAACATGAAGATTCCAAGAAAGAAAGAAAAGCCAAAACAACCAGTTATTATACCGAGAATCACAAAGACTACCAGCTTGGTTTGAACCCACTAGAAGCAATCAAGCAGAAGAAATGGAAGTTATGATGAAGAACAATATATGTAAGAAATTGTGAAAAAGGGTTATGAATGGAAGCATTGCGAGATTCAGAACTAGAGGTTCTTCAAGAAGGAGGAAAAGACTATGATAACAACTTGTTCCCGTAAACCAGATATACCTCTATCTGAGCTATTATATCTCTTGCAGTATCCATGGATTGAAGTTTACATCAGTTGGTTGTAAAAGACTGCTCTCCCAATAGAGCATTTGAGGAAGAAGCTTATGTAAATCAATCTCAAGGTCTTGAGGTATACCAGAAAGAGACCCATGTATGTAGACAAGAAGACCTTGTATGGATTCAAACAACTTGATGCATAGTATCTCATATACAGTAGAAGCATGGTGAAAACTTTCTATGACAAAGATAGTGTATCAGAATAGTTACTCAGAAGTCTGGGATGATGGATTGATAATCCATGGCAAACTGTCATGATGACAGAAAAAGTGCTACTTGGATGTGTTTCAGTTTGAGCCTTGCCATGATGTCATGAGCTAGCAAGAAACAAAAGTGCTAAATTTCGACCATGATATATATTGTAATGATCAGAGCTACATGAAGCCTTAAGAGAAAACCAGTGTTCCATAACAGACCAAAGTACATTGAGATCAAGCATTACATTCTCCGTGATGAAGTCCAGAAAAAGAGAAATGGTTCTCCAATATATCTCCATAGATGAGCAGATAACAGATATTTTGGTAAAACCTTTGTCCAAGATGAAAAGTTTGCAAGCTGGGGCTCGTGGAGACGACTTCCTTATTGAAAAAGGAAGAGATTACTCCCAGGTTGGGAGGGAGCACTGGTGTGTTATTGATTTATGGACAATCATTTTTCAGTTCGAAAAATGGTCCAGGATGAGCAGTTTCTTTCCAGTTAGGAAAGTGGTTTGAGATTTCTGACAGATAAGCATTTTCTAGTTCGGAAAATGGTCCAGATCGGACAGTCATTTTCGTAATGAAAATGGTTCGATAGATTGCTGATGTACCATATACAACGATTCCCCTTGTGGTCAGCATGGGGGAATGGTCTAGGACAATCATTCTTCTTGGCAGTCACTCTGAGTAGTGGTCAAGTAGAATGGTCCGCCTCACCTGGCAGTCATTCTTTCGAAGTTCACAGTTGTGAGTAGTTTTGAAGAATGCTCTGTTTTGGAGGTTGGTGCAGTACAACCATTTCCATTAGGAAATGGTCCGGACAGTCATTCCCTAGGGCATACTCATTCTATCCAGGTTGCATTATGATTAGTGCCGGAGGAATGGCCCGATTAGGTGAATGGTCCAGGTTCATCAATCAGAGACATGCATTCCCTAGGGTAGACTCGTTCTCTCCAGGTTGCACTATGACTAGTGTCGAAGGAACGACCCAGTTAGGTGAATGGTCGAGGCTTAGAAATCATGGACATTTATTCTTCTATGCTTGAGAAGAATAGTCTAGATAGACCATGGCTGATGTTTTACTTTTTGAGGGAAGATGCTCTTCCGAATCTCACAGATGTGAGTGGAAGAATGGCCCAGATGACTCAGTTTATATCATGATATTGTTTCTATGCAGGTTGATATTAGATGATATGATTGCTATGGAGACTGTATGTCTCTGGACAGTAGATGTATGCTACTGTGGTGGATGTGTTCCACTGGTTGTGACTATGTGTCACTGATTAAGTAGCCGTGTGCTACTTGGTGTGGTTGTGTACCACTGGATAGTAGTTGTGTACTACTATGGATAGACACAATTGTGTTCTATTGAATGCCATTGTTCTGATTGCTGTGTAGATTATCAATAATGTTGAAAATGATTATGAACTAGATGGATAGTCAGTGTGCTAGTGGACAGACATTCTCCAGGCGGAAAATGGTCCAGGACATTTATTCATCTAGGAAGTATGTATAGATTAAAAGAATAGTCCTTGTAGCCCATGGCATGGCTTCCAACATCTGTTGGAATAGTTATTCTTCTAGGACATATGTCCGGATTAGAATAATGGTTCTTGTATCACTCTGTGGAGTGAGTGACTTATTCAGTATCATGCCTGATTACTCAGATGGAGTATGGTTTCGAGAGATGATGCAGTTGATGCTATCAGATAATATTGATAATGATGAGGGTGCTCGTGATTTAATCATGAGATAACCTGTATGGCTATGATGATGCTACCGATTGAATGGTATGTTTGTGCTCAAGACCATTGCTTTCAATACCTCCCTAGCTAGGAGGGAGTGTTGATATTATGGTAGCTGCGGGAGGTATTAACCTCCACGTGTCACCCTGACAAGAATAGAATATTCCGGGAAGCAAGAAGAAACCCTAAAGCTTTGGACATAACCCTGGAAGACAAGTTGGCTAAAGGAAATATTTAATATTGAGTTTTTAGCTTCCAGAATGAGAAGTCGGCCCAGACAGCTAAGGAGGAGCAGTATAAATACAGGACGCCAGATCTCATTTGACACACACAACTCGCAACTGCAGAAATGTAAGAGTGCGCACTGCAGAAATTGAGTAAGTGCGCAAGACTGGAGAGTAGCTGCAGCTGCAGCTGCAGCGACTGCAACTTGTATTCTCGGTTTAGGCTTGGACTTTCTATTGGTTATGGTTTGGACTTTCTGCCTTGTGTGCTAGCTCTGGAGAGAGGTACACTACATTGATTGGCTATTAGGCCTAGGGTTTGCTTCCAGAATTATTCTCTGTCAAGGTTAAGGTGCTGGGGGGTCGCTTCGGCCTATGGTTGGGTGACAATATTGCTATATTGTCTATGGTTAAACGAGCACACTGTTATTTCTAACAACTTGAACCATAAACACTGCAACAATACATTAGCTACAGTAAACCAAGATCACAAGAAGAATAACCATGCACAAGAACACAAGAAGTATCTTGGGAAAACCCTTCTCAACCAAGGGAAAAACCCAACAATCCCATTACTATATTACCAAGAGAAGATCCTCCATCCACCACCAAACCCTAGCACACAAGAGGGTGCTGCTATAACTGAGAAAGGATGGCGCCCAGGAAAGTGCACCCTAATTTCAGACTTCAACTTATGAAATTATGAGATGACAAGTGAGTGTGAGTGTGATCCACAGTGGGGATATACCCTTATTTTTACAAAACCTCTCACATCAAATGATGCGTCTATTGGCACAATAGGGCCGATCTGTACAACTTAATAATATAATTAATAATTACACAATATTAATTATCTTTCACATGGTGGGGTCGACTTATATCCTTCACAACATAATTAGGGTTTTACCAAAGTCTCACTCTCTGACAATATAACAAGGGATCTCACACATCCTCTAGTGCTTAGCCATTAGGGACACATCCACCTGTGCTCACCCACATGGATGTCACTCTCAATAGATCAACTCAACTAAGTCCATAGGAGTAACATCTAGAGAACCATCTCAAGCCGACTCAACTAAGTCCATAGGAGTACAAGGCAGGAGACCATCTCAAGGTTACTCAATTCAGTCCAGAGGAGTACAAGGCAGGAGACCATCTCAAGTCATCTCAACTCAGTCCAGAAGAGTAGACAAGAGACCACACGTCATCACAACTCAGTCGAGAGTATGATGCACACCCAACACATGGGCTCTCTCACACAGATCAACTCAACTCAGTCCGGAGGAGGACGACCTGGAGAATGTCACATGACGCTGCAATTATCAACATTTTCCACATTAAAAAGGGGTTTAAAATGGGTCATAAAGTGATTTTAATCCTCATATGGAATTGGTCAAAGAGAGGAAAGATCTAGAAGGGGTTTAGAGAAGTATAAAGGAAGGGTAGTACATCACCTTCTTCATTATGATTTGATCTCTCATTTGGATTGGTCTTAGCACCAAGGTTTTCTTTGGGATTTTGACAAAATCCTTCCATCGCTAGTTTGTTCTCGGTGGTGCAATATCTACCCTAGCTAAGGTTTCATTAGCACTTCCATTGCTACTTTGTTTTCGGTGGTGCAATATCAAGGTTTCATTGGAACTTGGAGTATTCGTAGGGTATCCTAGAGGGATGGATCCTCTACTACTTGCTAGTTGTGAGAAGAGGAGGGTCCTGGGGGCTCATTGAAGGGTCTATTCTCCTTGTAATAGCCGCGTGGAGGTTGAGTGGGGGGGCCGAACTAATCAACAATAGGTTTGTGGAGTTTGTGACGTAGAGGGTTAGTTAAGGGAGCCATTATCCATTTGTTTGCAGGTTGGAGGAGGCCGCTGGGGCAATTAGAGGAGGGCCGAGTCCCTCACTTGATAGATCCGGGGCTGGAGGTACCATGGGAAATCTGGAGAGGTCAATCTATCTTCATAGAGGATTGCTGTAGCAGATTTGGGGTTTGTACAGTGAAAAATAATGAGGGTCGAGTGCCATACTAGCTGGCTGAAGGGTTAGAGAAGGCAGTGCCATTTGTCAACAGAGCTGAAGAGGCTTTGGCACCACACTAGGTTTTAATCTTGAAGTTCTATAGTATTTTTCTATGATAGTATAGCTGTTGTAGCAACCAATAGAGTTTTATTTTTGTATGCACCATATCTCATCCATAATAAAATGCCACTGTTGCCTCTCCTCACATCTGTGTAAAAGATTGCATGCTATATGTTTGATGAATTATCTATCACTAGCACATATGCAAACTGTTGATAAACATTCATTTATCGGTTGGTAGTACCAAAACCTAAGAATGTTAAGTGTTTGCAAAAATTCCACAAATAGAAACCACACCAGTAAACAAACAAACAAGTATATATCTGTTGGGGTTATTACAGTCACGCAGCTCCGATCCGACCCAACGCACTGCTTTGGTGATTTGTGCGCATCCCCTATTCGACACTTCATACACCTTATTTTTCCATCGTGCCATCACATCCTCTAAATCTGTGTCATATGAGTAGACACTCCAACTTAGCTCGCCATTGACTGTCGGGTTTACGTAATCCTTCTTATGCCCTGTGATGTTGTAGATATTCTCAATGATTGAGCTTTGTGCATCCTCATTTACTAGTTCATTGTATTTGTCACCTTTGATTGGATCTAGCAGAGCAATCATGCACAAGGTGTCCATCTCAAATGACATTTTCCTTTGTTTCAAATTCAGGACAACATTGTTATCAAATGCCCAGTCAATCTTAAGCAAGGTTGGATATGTTGATGATTATAGCTTAGTGAGACATCCTCCAGGACACGTTCCTCTCTGAGACGAAGATGAAACAATGTGTATGCCCCTGTGTGAGGTGAGGATGCCCATGAGATGGGTGTGTCATTCCTCTCTGAGACTGAGATGGACCGCTATGTGCCCCTGTGTGGGGAGGATGCCCATGGAATGGGTGTGTCGTTTGAGATGAAACGATGTGTACCCCTGTGAGGAGTGAAGGTGCCCATGTGATGGGTGTATTGTTCTCCTCTGTGTAGAGAGTTGAGACAATGTGGTACTCCAGATGATTCTCCTGTGAGACTCAGTGAGATAGAGATCTGTTGAGTAGGACGTCCCTATGGCTGAGCAAAGGTGGACGTGACCCTAGTGGCTGAGCACTAGTGAGTGTGTGTCCAGATGATTCTCCTGTGAGACTCAGTGAGATAGAGATCTGTTGAGTAGGACGTCCCTATGGCTGAGCACAGGTGGACGTGCCCCTAGTGGCTGAGCACTATTGGGTGTGTGAGATCCCTTGCTATATTGTCTAAGAGTTAGATTTACCTGTAACCCTAATTGTGATGTAAAGGGTACAGGTCGGCCCCACCATAAAGTGAAAGATAATTAATGTAAAATATAATTAATATGATAATTATTAATTATATTATGAGTTATTGAGGTCGGCCCTATTGTGCCAATAGACACCACTTTTGATGTGTCCAGTCTAGTATAAATAAAGGTGATTTCCCCATTGAGGAAATACAACACACATGTGATTTTGGAAATTTCAGCAAGTACATCTTCTAGGGCTGAAGTGCACACCTCTCTTGGGTGCTAGCCTTCTTGGTTTTGGAGAGAACCCTTTTGTGTGCTAGGTCTATGGTGTGGGAGGTCTTTCTCTTGAAGAATATAGCAAAGGATTGCTGGGTTTTCTTCCCTTGTTGAGAAGGTTTTCCCAGGATATTTCTTGTGTTCTTGTGCATGGTATTTCTTTTTGTGATCTTGGTTATTGCAACAATTGTTAATGGTGTAGCTGCATTTGTCTATGGTTCAAGTGAATGCTAAAATTGAAATAAACATCATGCTTGAGCCTAGCATAGTGAAAATTCAACAGGTTATGGATACAAATCATCCATATTTCTGTTACTTCAAAATCTGCTTTGGTCCTGATGTGTTCCCAAGCCAATTTGCCAGGAACATCACGTTTTTGCATGATTTTTAAACTGTTTTTGGTTGTGGCATTTCGTCAAACACTTCGCTGATTTACTTATGTTTGGGTGTTTACTTGCAGATTGACTTATTTAATTCGGCCTTAGGGTTTATATTCAATTATCACACATAGATCTGAAGATATAAACAATGGAAATACAATATACACCAGATATGGAACCAATATCAAAGATCTGACCTTTATTAATATAATGAGCAAGAACCTGATACAAGAGTGAGGCCGATCTAGAATGATCAACAGATGGATCCAATAAACATTATAAGAGCTGCTACAAAATGCTCCCGGAAAGAAGAATGAAAGCCTCCAAAGGATGAATACACAATGAAGACTAATACAAGAGGGATCTGGGCCGTATGCAGTACCAAACCCC
Source organism: Picea engelmannii (assembly GCA_009831015.1). Taxonomy (NCBI): domain Eukaryota; kingdom Viridiplantae; phylum Streptophyta; class Pinopsida; order Pinales; family Pinaceae; genus Picea; species Picea engelmannii. The sequence goes on along the minus strand of ML781351.1, from coordinate 148,761 downwards.
CAACTGGGAAGGTCACGCTCTAGTAGAACACTGAAACCCTCAATAATTCGACCCAGCTGAAGAAGCCTCCAAATGAGTCCAATGAAGATGCCAACCTGTAGATCGGGATGTGTAGAGTCCCCTCCTGAAATATCAGACCGAAATACCAAGGAATGCTCCTCCAAATGCTGAATCCTCAAGTGGAGCTGCGCCCTCCTAAATACTGTCAAACCCTACAATTTCGGCCTTGATGAAGGAGGCCTCCAAATGCCCTGAAACTCGCTAGAAAGATAGATCGAGACACTGCAAGTCACTAAGTGAAGTCTCAGGGTCAGATCTGAAGTATAACCCCTCCAAACTGAATAGATCTGAATCTCAAAAATGCCCTCCTTCTCTCCAATTCGTCCAATGCATCCAATAAATCAAATGGCACATGAAACTCCTCCGAAATGCACTAGATCTGATGGCCAATACCCTGCAATGAAAACCTAGGTTCTAGAATCTGCCGAAGCCCCTCCAATCTCTTGGAACGAACTTCCCTCAAAGAATGGTGCGCCCCCCTTGCTGGAAACCCCCAATGGTGCGGCCTCTCTCCTCCTGTACCTGTGGTTGGTGTAGAACCCTCCTGCAACTGAGTAGATCTGAAGTAGGATGGTGTGGGGGAGTATTGCATCCCCGAGACCAAGCTTGGGACAAGCTAGGTGGAATCTTTCACCACCGAATCGTCCTCTAGGGTTTGTTAAGTCAAAACCCTCAAAACCACCAAGGTATGGGCTCACTAGCTAGAAGCCAGATATCAAAAGATAATCATACATGAATGAGAGAATAGAGGCCCTTGCTTCTCCTTTATACTTCCTGCTCACCTTGTCCCTCCAAAGTGACTTTCATTTTATTAATTATTAATTAATTAATTAAATCACTTTAATTAATTAATTAACGTTTTTACCTTTGAAAAACACCTTATCTCTCCTTGTGGCTTCCCTGGCCACTGAAAGTCACTTCTCATCACCCTATCCTATCTCCCGATTCCAATGAGCTATTACACTGAGAGGTTCCTCCAAGTATTGTGCCCAAAATGACCTCTTTAGTGAATTTAGTTAACCTATAGCTCAAAATACTCAAAATCAGGAAATCGTCGGGATGCAACGAAACCAAAGCCAATCTGTGCGGAATGGATCATAATGATGAAATAGGATGAGCGATGCAAGCTGGACCCAAAAATTCCCTCAATAGCTCTTGTACTCGCTATAATCTCCAACTGACTACCCTGGTCATCATAACACTGTGTAATACCTTGATGTCCCAAAGTGGGGACATTACACCTGACCCCATCGATGTTAACTTCAATCTTCTCCAATCTGCCAATAGGATACATCCTATACAGATTTGTGAGCCTGAGTTGAATGGGAGATAACACTAGCTTAGGTTTGTTCATCAACTCCCAGGACTTCTTTGGAAAAATGTTCACATTAGACCCCAAGTTCAACATGATCCCTTCCATCTCATATTTACTTAACTCGGTTGTCATTTTGAATTCCGTGCTCGTGTGCTTCCTCTTGTTGACATGACACGTCTCATTTTGGTAGCGGGGCATAAATAGAAGTTTCATTCTCGACTTCTTCTATCCATCTCCTCAACATGTGTGTCAACTTCTTGGTAGTGAGAAGATCACCCAACACTTTAAGACAACAATGCAAGAATTCACTTACTTAATTCTTCGAGTTAGTTTTTGGGTAAGCGTTGCACCATGATTCATCGCGCATCGTGCGTTGCAACTCCTCGCGTTCATGTATCTTGGCCGTGTGTCACAACTCCTCGTGCACAAGTATATCGACCGTGCGTTCCAACTCCTCGTGCGTAGGTATCTCGATTACCTTTTGTGCATCGCGTAGGAACTGCTTTTACTGCACAACATCAAACTTGGGAAGTGCCCGCATCGCTTTCCTGATCCTTCCCTGTAAATGTTGTTCTAAACACTCTCCTTTGTTCAGGTCGGTTCCTGTGCAAATACCTTCTTGGGTTACTACCCATACATTGGCTTTTTTTTTCAACTTTTGTTAATTCACGTGGCTTAGCAGTCACCATGTTACAACGTTCCTTTTTCTCTTCCCATTTTGCCAACAACTCCGAGCAATCTTCTGTGACATGGTCTGCACTGTGGCAATATCCACACAGTGCGCGAGGCTTGGTACAAAACCATGTCAAGTGGCTTGTCTCGCCACAGTTGAAGCAAGTGGGCTATCTACCTCCTCCCCCACCATATCCTCTGCCTCTTACTCTTCCATATCCTCCTCTTTGGCCTCCTTGCAAAATTTCGCAGTTGAAGCCTCCACGATCTCCACCCTTATTCTCCTCTTGGACCCTATACGCATCTGCAGTATGCTCCTTCATCAGCTGCAACAATCGACAATTGGTCACATTGTGCCCCATGGATTTGCAGAACTCACAAAACAAAGTGTGTGTGCAGTGTCTGGCAATAGGGGGGTACATGGCCCCATTGTTTTCAAATCTTGCACCATTCTGTTTGCAACCCAGTAGGAAACGGGTTTGGCGCACCTATCGCCGTATAGTTTCCTAGCGCAGGACACTTGTTTCGATGGTGACTCTTTGTGCGGCACATGGTACACCAAACATTCTCTCGCATCGCCTTCCCCTTTGCCATATCTTGCAATTGCATGGTGAGGGTCGCAAGTTGATGTCTCGCAACTTCTCGACGTAGAATTCAGGTGCATTGCAATCTCTACGACTTCCGATTGAGTCATCACCTTCTGCTGCATGAGTGGGACTTGAATGTGTGGGAGGAGTCCAACAATGAGCCACTCTTTTTGCTGAACATCTTGGATCTGGAAGGTTAATCTGTCCAACAAGATCTTCAAATACTGGTCATAGTCCCACACAGTTTCTCTGACTTGTTGTTTAATCTCCTTGATCTCGGTTATACACTATGACTTCGACTTTGGTTTTTGAAATTCTCTAAGTAAATCCTTCTTTATCTTTGTAAGGGATCTTGCCTTTCCCTCTAGCGTAGTAACCTTATACTTCATGTACCATGTCAAAGCTTTGTCTCTAAAGGTAGTGTCTAACTGCACGATCTTAGAGGCCTCGTCTGTGATGTGCTTCACAGACTAGATTGCTTCATAGTTGAACCAATGTTGTTCTATATAATCTCTTCTCGTCCCATGAAATGCGGGAAGCCTGAGGGTCAAATCATCCATCGTTTGATAGGCCATACTTGAATTGGAACTGGATTTGGAACTTGATCTTCCTGACTGGTTGCTACTTGTTACTACTGGTACTGACAATCTTTGTTGCGAAGTTTCGCTGACTTTGGTTTTGACTGCACTTGTATCTTCTTCTTCTATTGCTTTTGAACTTTCTTCCTTTGTTGTTTCTTTTTGATGAAAAATGCGCGAGGGGGTTGGTTCAAAGAGGGGGTTACTCCATGCTATCTCGTCTTCTTCATTGGTGAATCCAAAAGAGCTTATTATATTGAGCTGCGCGAGCCTCCTTATAACAACCAATATCTCCTCATTCTTTGTGAGGGTGCCTTCATCACTATATCGTACGTCGTCGATGCCATCATCACTATTTTCTGCATCGCTGTCGCTACTAATCTGCACCTCATCTTCCGCTGATTCAACTAAATCTCTTAGTAGCCAAGGGGATTTGACCTCCACAACTCTACTGCTACTTCCTTCGATATCTTCTCTTGATACCTCGTTCTTGATGTCGTGTCTCTTCGACGACCTCTCTTCTTTTGCTCCTCTTTGGCACAAATGTTTCTCCCATGCACTATTCTGTGTTAATTTTCCTAAGCTCAGATCTGATCTCTAATTCTAATAAAAATAAACTTCAGATGCATGCATGCATGCACGGAAAACAATAAAGTTCCAAATCTGATTTTTATGAACAGAAATACACTGAGCTTATTAACCACACATGCACAGTGGAAATAGGAAAACAATCACAGAATTTGACATAGCAAATTTTTGGGTGAATTACCCACGGAGAAACCCCGAAGGAAAACCATCAAATGAGAGTTTTTATTGATTCTCGAGCGCACTGAGAAATCTGAAAATTTACAGCAGAAAATTACAGCTTTAATTGCACCTGTACACTGCATTGGGAATCATGCCAATACCATGTAGCACTTCCCAGCTGCTGTACGACCTGTATGCTTCCTAGGGAATTGTGCCAACACCTCACAAATGCTGTACGGGTTGTGTGCAATGTCCAGCGTTGCCTTGGAACTCGTGCAGCCAACCACATGTGCGCCTTGCCTTGGGAAACGTGGCCACACTGTATGCTGAACTCTCCTGTACAGATGGCTGCCTAGGGAAGTGCACCCTCCTTGGGAAATGTGCCTAGCCTTGGGAAGTGCGCCCTACATGTCGTCAACAATTTTCTATCAGCTGAATTGTTTTTTCTTCTTAGCTCTCAACCTCTCACATGTCACATTGAGTCGGTTTTTCTTTTTCTGGCTTCTTTTACCTCCATATATCCAACCTCGTAATCATCACCTCGATCTAGGGATGAAATCGATCTAGATCAACGGTCACGATATAATCTAAAGTTCACTTAAATTTATTTTATGAACTTTAGCTAAGCCAACTTCAATAAAAAATGAATTAATGTGTTTTTTTGATAAAAGTCACTTTATAAAAAAAAAGTAAGCCCGAGAAAGTTTCCAGACGACTTCTGCATGCTTCTTCTCTTGAGTCAATGCAGAAGCACCTATTCGAGCTACCATAATTTAACACTCCCTCTTAGCGAGGAAGGTGTTCTACACCACCCCCAACTTATCTCCGAAGAACACAAATTTTCCCTTTAACAAGGATTTCGTGAGGATGTCTGCAACCTGCTCATCTGTAGAAATGTACTAAAGCTTCACAGCTCCTCTTTGTACATAGCCTCGGATGAAGTGATACCTAATATCTATATGCTTAGACCTGTTATGGAACATTGGATTCTTCGAGAGTTTAATGCAACTCTGGTTATCATAGTGAATGGCGGTCAGCTGCAACTTCTGACCAAATAATCCAATGAGTAACTTGCGAAGCCATATGGTGTAATGTCCCCATTTTGGGACATTACAACATTACAACATTTCAGAGTGTTATGCCTACCCGAGTAGCCAGATAGGGGTGACAGAGAGTTCGAGAGATACTGAGGGGTTTATTTGGGTCCGACTTGCATTGTTCATCATCAGGATCCATTCCGCACAACTTGGCTTTGGTTTCGTTGCATTTCGACGATTTCCGTAATTTTGAGTTATTATGGGTCATATCTTAATTAAATTCACTAAGTAGGTCATAATGGGCATATTACTTGGAGAAACCTCTTAGTGTGATAGCTCATCAGAATCGGGAAGAAGAGCACTACAGGATAAGATGGTGAGAAGTGACTTTCAGTGGTTGGAGAAGCCATAAGGATGGATAAATCACTTTTTA
>ML781351.1:129783-143282 GCA_009831015.1 Picea engelmannii | reverse complement strand
TCACTTTTTAGAGGTAAAATGGTTAATTAATTAATTAATTAAGTGATTTAATCATGGAATAATAAAATAAAGTAAAAGTCACTTGGAGGGAAGAAGTCAACAGTGAATTAGGGTTTCAACAGTGATTTAGGGTTTTGGAAGTCTACAATGAATTAGGGTTTCAGTAGGGATTTAGGGTTTTGGAAAGCTATAAAGGAAGGGTTAGCGACCTAGTTCATCATTATGCAGATTATGACTTGTCATTGAGGAGAGAGGCGCATCTCAGGAGAGATAGTTCAGTGGATTCCAGGAGGAAGACACCAGTTGGATGATTTCGGTGTTGAGAGACACACCCTAGTCACCGGGAAGATCATTTAGGTCTTCCATCATTCTTCAGCAGCAGTTATACAATGTCCAGCAACAAAAGCGCATTCATCCAGAGTGAGGGCGCAACTTCTGAGAGGGTTTTAGTCGACTTATCCCATCCAAGGAGAATTCCAAGATTTCCCTCCGACCCATTTGAGAGGAGGGCAAGGTGCATCTTTTGCCTGGTTCCTCATCAGATTCCGACGGAGGAATCAACTGGGACGCATTTTCCAGACTTGGACGTGTGACACTTTTGGCAGGCACATTTGGGGTTCTAGAGCGAGCATCAGACCAGATTCAGGGAAACCCTTCCGACCCATTTCCCAGTAGACCAAGGCGGTCGTTTTGAGATATATCTTGTCCGATTCTGACGGTGGAATCACTAGGACGCATTTTGCCAGAAGAAGAGGGGCACATTCCCCAGGGGTATCCATCCGGGGTCCAGATTCATCAGCTCCGGGTATTATCTTTTAGTTACTTATTTGTATTCCGGCTAAGATCCTTTTGTCTTTTGACCTAGCCGAGTGTTGTTATTTTATTCAGCTGCAGTTGCTTATTTGTATTCTGGCTAAGATTCTTTGTCTGTTGATCTAGTCGAGTATTGTCAGTTTATTCAGCGACATTCAACCATTTTGTAACCCATAGAGATATCATAATACAAACTTTGCAGTCCTTTGTCGCGTTTATTATTTGTATGATCATTTATATGCTGTAAACCTTTGATCCTACACACATTAGCAGCGTTTCCTAGACTAGCCAAGTCAAGAACATTACATATGGCCTCACAACTCGCCTGATTTGTATGATCATTTATATGCTGTAAACCTTTGATCCTACACACACATTAGCAGCGTTTCCTAGACTAGCCAAGTCAGGAACATTACATATGGCCTCACAACTTGCCTGACTAGTTGCCATATACTATGCCTCTGTAGAGCTCAATGCCACTAACTTCTGCTTTCTACTGAACCAAGAAACAACTGTTGATCCCAAGTTGAAGCAGCCCGAAGGTGCTTTTCCTGTCAACTACACAACCTGCCCAATCAGAGTCCGTGTAACCCACCAATTTGACTCCATCCCCCTGAATATAGCTAAGTCCATAATCTACTGTACCTCGTAGGTACTTGAGCACATGTTTTGCTGCCACCCAGTGCACCCTCCTCGACTCAACCATGAATTGACTAAGGGTTTTGACAATAAAACAAATATCCGGTCTAGTGTTGACCAAATACATCAAAGAACCAATCAATTGTCGATACAAGGTGGTATCATCCAACTCATATTCAGAAGCATTCAACTTCTTCAAGTTAGTTGTCATAGGCGTAGACATAGGCTTGCAATTTGTCATCTCAAATCTCCTCAAGATATCTACTACATACTTTCCCTGTCCCAGGAAAATATGACATGTCCTCTGCCACACCTCCAATTCCAGAAAATAATGCATCAACCCGATGTCCTTCATCTCGAACTACGAAGCAAGATCTCGCTTGCACCCCTCGATGAGCTTTTCTAACCTAGTAAGAAATAGATTATCCATATACAAGACAAGAATGAGAGGATCCTCACCAACCAGAATGTAGTAAAGTTTGGGGTTCACTTCAGTCTTCTCAAATCCCATCTGCTGCAAGTAGCTATCGATCCTTGAATACCAGGCTCTGGGAGCTTGCTTGGGCCTGTGCAATGCACCTTCAATCTTCGTACACGAGACTCTTTCCCATGCACCTCAAAGCCTTGAGGCTGCTCGATGTACACCTCGTCTTCAATGACGCCATTCAGAAATTCGGTCTTTACATCCATCTGATGTATACTCCAACCCATCTCTGCTGCAATGGAAATGACTGTCTTGATAGAAGTGTACCTCACAACTGGTGCGAAGGTCTCCTCATAATTAACTCCCTCTATTTGTGAGAACCCTCTTTATAAGTGAGGTTGGCGCCTCACTTGTTCATTCATTTTTTCACTCACTCATCCAGTGCGCATCCTTTGAAGGCAGTTGCAGTTGCAGGAGGAAGGAGAAGAGAGGCGCATGCTCAGTCCTAGTTTATTCTTGGTGTTTTGGTCTTAGTCTTGGCATTGTATTCGAAATCTATTATTGAGGAAGTTTTTGCTGGGTTTTCTCCCCCACGAGGGTTTCCCAAGATAAATGTTGTGTACCTTGTGATTGTGTTTCTTTAAGTGATCCTCGTTATGTTGTTGTTTTGGAAATGCATTGAGTAAATTGAAAATAACCTAATAACAACATTAATCTTAACATGGTATCAGAGCTTCACTGAATAGAGCATCTTTCACTAGGTATCTAAAAATGTCACTGTTGCCGTACAAGGAAATTAGGGCATTGAATGGGCTTGGAAACATTTGCATCCATGACAAGGTGCAGCTCACTCTCTTCAGAGGCACCCACAAGTAAGCCATACATTCCCTTGTCATCACTGCACCCATTGCTCAAACATCCCTCACCACCTCATCCACTTACATGCCCTGGATTTGTCTTCACCTGGAAACATCCCACGTCCAATGAGAATTAGCCCAATAGGACCTCCTAATGTCCTCTCCAAACTTGGCTTGTAGAATAGCATAACGTCTTTGAGCATTTGTCCGAGAAAGGGGGGTTTTATGCACATGTTTAGATAACTTGATTATTAGATGTGGTTGACATTGCTATGATCCCTGTGACTTATGAGCCCATGGAGGGCGTACTTGTTGTTGTTGCAGGGCCACACCCGACAGACAGGTACACATGGGGAGATGATTAGTTCGGACCTCTATAGGGATAAAAGTCCACCAGATGGATGTTGAGACCCCAGCCAGGGGCAGAGACAGGTCAGAGGCTTGCACCTGAGAGAGAGGAGGACGTTCCACCAGAGACAGCCTGGAAAACCTAGACCTAGGAGGGTCTTGCCCTCCTTCTATGACGTTGGCCTTGAAAGGCCCATGACGTCACCTCTGTGACCCTTGATGTCACCAACATTTGATGGACACTTTGGCAACAATTATGTGCCAAGTGGCATGTGTGGCTTGATCCAGAGGCCTTGGGAGGCCTAACGTTTTGCTCCTGGAAGCCAACGTTTCACCAGAGAGGCCTAACGTCACCCTAAAGGGGCATGACGTCACCTATTCTGCTTGATTTAGGGTTTAAATTGTCATTTTTATGTAAAAACTGGATATTACATGTAAACTAGCCATGTCGGCCTTTTTGACCTAATTTTTAAATTAAAGGTCATTGTAACTCTATAAATAAGGGAAAAATCACTCTTATTTTTCATCATCTTTCACTCACACTCAAGTGTTTCTTGGCTGAAATTTGGTGTGCACTTCTTGAAGGAGGCTAATTTTGGTGTGTTTTAGCATTTTTCTTGGTGGAAGTGTTCAACTAGGCCTATTGCTAGATGATTCTTGGTGAATGTAAGTAAATTTTCTGCAATTCTTTTCATTGAATGGTTATGGTATGTTTATCTTGCATTTATTCTAAGATTATGAAATTGCTAGCTTAAAACCCTAGGAGGCTACAACACATGTTATTGTTCTTGCCTTAATAACTTTCATCTACTAGATTATGCTAGAAACCATATTTTCTTGAAGCTTTGTGCTAAGGGCGTTGCCATTGCAACACCCTAGCATCTTTTGCTTCATCTAGCCTTCATCTACTTCATCTTTGAGCTAAAGGAAGAAAACTGCTAGGGCCTAGGGTTACCTACTTCCTAGTGGTTTTTTCCCCCCTAAGGCTTAGTGATTGAAGCCTTGGGCTACCAACACTTCAATCATTAACCTTCTTGTCTCTAGTTCTCTTATTATCAATTTGTTCCTTCAAGAATGCCGCTGCTAAAAGAGACTCCATTTACCCTAAAAAGCACTGATTTAAGCCTTACAATTGAGTGATTGATGAAAGCCACCCTCAAAACTCTTACCTTAAGCTCTCTACTAACTATTCCTAACCCTAGAATAGACTAATCTACTAACCTACTTGCTGCTGTTACAAAAGTAAGCTACAACAATCTATTGCAACATTAAAAGCACCTAAAAGCAATTGTAAAGTTGATTTATACACTGTCTAATTAACTTCTGAGAAATGCTAGTACTTTGCTATTAATGAGTGATTATTTTTTAGTCATTGTGAAGCTCTTTGAAGGCATTTACTGTGAAACAATCATCTTATAAACATTGCTGTTATAAAATTCAGTTTGCTTCATTGTATATCAACTATTGCTCTTATTGATAAGTCCATGGTTTTATGAAGTACTAACAACAAGTTGTACTTGCAAAAGATATTGTTTTCTTGTTGTTTTGTTCTGGGTAGGTACATCTAAGAACTACATTACTTCATTGATTAAAACCTTGGGACTTTCTAATCAGTGTGACTTGTGAGAGGGGATACTTTTATAGACACTTTAACCTTTGCCTTCTCAAACCCCTAGGTCACTGGGGATGTCTCCCCTGGGTCATCAACCCTAAATAGAAAGAGGTATCCCGTTGAGGTGATAGTGATAGGATAACCTCCGGTTACACCAATTTGCCTTCCCTTAACCTTTTCCTTTGGAATAAGTACAAATTGTGCGATAACAGTCCATATAGTGTTAGGTGTTGGATGTTTAGGTTATAGAGTTATGTTATGTAACATAATTGTGGGAGTGCAGTTGCAGCTACTGTAACTGGGATTTTGGTCTTGGTTTTTGGTTTATGGACTTTCTGTTTGGTGCGCTATTCTTGGAGAAAGAGAGATATGCTATCTCTTAGTTATCTCTTGGGTTTGGTACTGCTTCCAGAATTATTCTATCTTTCAAGGGTATGGTGCTCGGGGGTGGACGTGTGCCTATGGTTGGGTGACAATATTGAGATATTGTCTATGGAAAAACAAGCACATCTCTTTTATTCTAATAGGTTATGGGCCCACACTATCTTCAAACAGTCTAACCATTGGAAGATATATTGGAAAGTTATTTGTTAAGCACGTTGTTAAGCTCGTTATTTGTTAAAGACTAGCAGTAGATTAACATTTAAGGTTTACATAACATAACTCTATAACCTAAACATCCAACACCTAACACTATATGGACTGTTATCGCACAATTTGTACTTATTCCAAAGGAAAAGGTTAAGGGAAGGCAAATTGGTGTAACAGGAGGTTATCCTATCACTGTCACCTCAACAAGATACCTCTTTCTATTAAGGGTTGATGGCCCAGGGGAGACGTCCCCGGTGACCTGGGGGTTTGAGAAGGCAAAGGTTAAAGTGTCTATAAAAGTATCCCCTCTCACAAGTCCCAAGGTTTTAATCAATGAAGTAATGTAGTGCTTAGATGTACACGCCCAGAACAAAACAACAAGAAAACAATATCTTTTGCAAGTACAACTTGCTGTTAGTACTTCATAAAACCATGGACTTATCAATAAGAGCAATAGTTGATATACGATGAAGCAAACATAATTTTATAACATCAATGTTTATAAGATGATTGCTTCACAATAAATGCCTTCAAAGAGCTTCACAATGACTACAAAATAATCACTCATTAATAGCAAAGTACTAACATTTGTCAGAAGTTAATTAGGCAGTGTATAAATCAACTTTACAATTGCTTTTAGGTGCTTTTAATGTTGCAATAGATGGTTGTAGCTTACTTTTGTAACAACAACAAGTAGGTTAGTAGATTAGTCTATTCTAGGGTTAGAAATAGTTAGTAGAGAGCTTAAGCTAAAAGTTTTGAGGGTGGCTTTCATCAATCACTCAATTGTAAGGCTTAGATCAGTGCTTTTTAGGGTAAATGGAGTCTCTTTTAGCAGCAACGATCTTGAAGGAACAAATTGATAATAAGAGAGCTAGAGACAAGAAGGTTAATGATTGAAGTGTTGGTAGCCCAAGGCTTCAAATACTAAGCCTTAGGGGGGGAAAAACCACTAGGAAGTAGGTAACCTTAGGCCCTAGCGGTTTTCCTCCTTTAGCTCAAAGATGAAGTAGATGACGACTAGATGAAGCAAAAGATGCTAGGGTGTTGCAATGGCAACACCCTTAGCACAAAGCTTCAAGAAAATAGGGTCTCTAGCATAATCTAGTAGATGAAAGTTATTAAGGCAAGAACAATAACATGTGTTGTAGCCTCCTAGGGTTTTAAGCTAGCAATTTCATAATCTTAGAATAAATGAAAGATAAACATACCATAACCATTCAATGAAGAAGAATTGCAGAAAATTTACTTACATTCACGAAGAATCATCTAGCAATAGGCCTAGTTGAACACTTCCACCAAGAAAAATGCTAAAACACACCAAAAATAGCCTCCTTCAAAAAATGCGCACCAAATTTCAGCGAAGAAACCCTAATTAGGGCGCAAATTTCAGACCTCACTTGAGTGTGAGTGAAAGACGATGAAAAATAAGAGTGATTTTTCCCTTATTTATAGAGTTACAATGACCTTTAATTTACAAATTAGGTCAAAAAGGACGACATGGCTAGTTTACATGTAATATCCAGTTTTTATATAAAAATGACAATTTAAACCCTAAATCAAGCAGAATAAGTGACTTCATGCCCCTTTAGGGTGACGCTAGGCCTCTCTGGTGAAACATTGGCTTCCAGGAGCAAAACGTTAGGCCTCCCAAGGCCTCTGGATCAAGCCACACATGCCACTTGGCACATAATTGCTGCCAAAGTGTCCATCAAATGTTGGTGACGTCAAGGGTCACAGAGGTGACGTCATTGGCCTTTCAAGGCCAACATCATAGTAGGAGGGCAAGACCCCACTGGGTCCAAGTTTTCCAGGCTGTCTCTGGTGGAACGTTCTCTTCTCTCTCAGGTGCAAGCCTCTAACCTGTCTCTGCCCCTGGCTGGGGTCTCAACATCTATCGGGTGGACTTTTATCCTTATGGAGGTCTGAACTAATCATCTCCCCATGTGTACATGTCTGTCGGGTGTGGCCCTGCAACAACAACAAGTATGCCCTCCATGGGCTCATAAGTCACAGGGATCATAGCAATGTCAACCACATCTAATAATCAAGTTATCTAAACATGTGCATAAAACCCCCCTTTCTCAGACAAGTGCTCAAAGACGTTATGCTATTCTACAAGCCAAGTTTGGAGAGGACATTAGGAGGTCCTATTGGGCTAATTCTCATTGGACGTGGGATGTTTCTAGGTGAAGACAAATCCAGGCCATGTAAGTGGATAAGGTGGTGAGGGATGTTTGAGCAATGGGTGCAGTGATGACAGGGGAATGTATGGCTTACCTGTGGGTGCCTCTGAAGAGGGTGAGCTGCACCTTGTCATGGATGCAAATGTTTCCAAGCCCATTCAATGCCCTAATTTCCTTGTACGACAACAATGACGTTTTTAGATACCTAGTGAAAGATGCTCTATTTAGTCAAGCTCTGATACCATGTTAAGATTAATGTTGTTATTAGGGTATTTTCAATTTACTCAATGCATTTCCAAAACAACAGCATAAAGAGGATCACTTAAAGAAACAAAATCACAAGGTACACAACATTTATCTTGGGAAACCCTCATGGGGGAGAAAACGCAAAGTCAAAGGTTGATCGTCAAAGTCAAAGGTTGACTTTTGGTCAAATTGATTTTGTGGTCAAGTTGAAATTCTGGAGTTTTTAGCTTGTTCTAATCATTGAATCTTCCGATTCAGTTTCTAATCTCTTCTTGTCAAGATGGTATCTAGTTTCAGATTGGAAGACAAGCTGGACAATGCTACAAAGAAGAAAAAGTGCACCCTCCATAGTAAGTTAGGCTTCAGGTTCCAGGTTTGATTAAATTGTTAAGCTTCAAATTTGTATATATGAAGGGTGATAGTTTCTACATTACAAAAATAGTGTTTGAAAGGTTCTATTATTGCTAGGTGCAATGAATACTTGACTGCATATGAATACCATTGATATAGATGCCTATTGTACTTGTTTACAAGATGAACTAACATTTCCTCTAGAGAGATATTTCTTGTTTGCTCTTGTTGTTCTTGCTCCGGGCAGGTACCCTTGTGAATTATGTTTGATGAACAATCTTTGCAGAAGTTGTCATAGAAGAAGTTTATAAGGATGGCACGATGCTTGCAACAACTACCAGATGGGCAGCAATCAGAACAAATAGAAACAAACTTGAAGAGACTCAGAGGGAGTCAGACTCATAAAGAAGTCAGTAATCAAGAGGAAACTAGAATAAACTTGTGACACTTTGTAGAAGGGAAGAAGGATGCAGAGAAAAGCATGGACTCTCTTAGATGGAGGGAGCTGATTACAGAATTCCAAAAGAAGAGCATGCATATTGCTCATTCAAGCATTAGGAGGGAGCTAATCCCCAATAATATGATCCATTGAAAATCCGTGAATACTATGAAGTATCTGTCCATGTTCTTCATTGGAAGTAGCAACCATGATAAGCAACACATGTTCAACTTGACCCTAGAAGAAGTCTTATTCAAAAAGAAGCCTTGAATATCCATGGTTGTCCATCTACATTTATGTTCCTATGGCGAAAGGAAGAAGTTGGAACCTTCAAGAAGGGCGGGCATGGAATCTATATAAGATTCCATGGACTCCAACGTTAAAGAAGGAAGCTGTGATGAAGAACAATGTATGTGAGAAATTGTCAAAAAGACTTATAAATGAAAGCATTGATAGATACAAGGCGAGATTCAGGGCTAGAGGGTTCTCCCAGAAGGAGGGAGAAGACTATGATGACAACTTGTTCCAATATACCTCTACCTGAGCCATTATATCTCTTGCGGTATCCATGGGTTGGAGTTTACATCAGATGGACGTAATGATTGTTCTTCTCAATAGAGTAATTGAAGAAGAAGCATATAAAACAACCTGGTGCAAAGCATCTCATGTATAGCAGAAGCGTGGTGAAAACTTCCTATGACAGAGGAAGTGTATTGAAATGATTCTTCAGAAGTTCGGGATGATCGATTGCAAATCTATGGCAAACTCCCATGATGATAGATTTGAAGAAGATGAGAGACTCTAATCCAGTAGACCCATCCCTGAATTGACAATCGAATGGCTTGTTAATGTATTTGGAGAATTCTCAGCCGGATATTTTCTTTGCTGTGAAAATAGTTCCAGGTGGAACATAGCCATGAAAATTGAATAACTGTAAAGAATGCCTTGAAATATCTTCGTGGGACGTTTGAGTTATGATATACAACTGCATGGATTTATCGATTTAGATTGTGCAGGGAGTGTAGATGACAGAAGAAGTGCTTCTTGGATATGTTTCAGTTTGAGCTTTTCCACGATATCATGGGCTAGCAGGAAACAAAAGTCTGTTGCACTCAGCATTGCAGAAGCAAAATATATTGTAGCTTGTAATGCTTGTACGAAAGCAGTGTGGATCCATAAGATGGTTTATGGACTGCTTGATCAGGTGCTGGATTCGACTGTAATATATTGTGATAACCAGAGCTGTGTGAAGTTCTCAAAGAACCCGGTGTTCCATGACAGGTTGAAGCACATTGAGATCAAGTACTATTTTCTTTGTGATAAAGTCCAGAGGGGAGAAGTGGTTCTCCAGTATATCTCCACTGATGAGCAGATAACAGATGTTTTGGTAAAGCCTCTGTCCAAGATGAAAAGTTTGCGTACTTAAGGGACAAGCTGGACTCGTGGAGATGACTTCCTTATTGGAAAGGGAAGTGATTACCCCCAGGTTGGGAGGGAGCACTAATATGTTATTGATATATGGACAGCCATTTGCCAGTTTGGAAAATGGTCCAAGTTGGGCAGTCACTTTCTAGTTCGGAAAGTGGTCCAAGATTCTTGATGGAAAGTCATTTTCCAGTTCAGAAAGTGGCCCAAGATTTCTGACGGACAATCATTTTCCAGTTCGAAAAATGGTCCAGATCGGACAGTCATTTTCGTAATGAAAATGGTCTAATAGATTGTTGATGTACCATAGACAATGATTCCCCTTGTGGTCATTGTGGGGGAATGGTCCATGACAGTCATTCTTCTTGGTAGTCACTCTGAGAAGTGGTCAAGAGGAATGGTCCACCTCTCCGGGCAGTCATTCTTTCAAAGTTCATAGTTGTGAGCAGTTTCAAAGAATGGTCCGTTATAGGAGGTTGGTGCAGGATAGTCATTTCCATAGGAAATGGTCCGGGCAGTCATTCCTTAGGGCAGACTCATTCTCTCCAGGTCCTAGTGGAAAAACTCGGCAACGGAAAAAACTTGGAAAGGGTCCTGAAAACATCGCCTCGGAAAAAATCGGCGAAAAAATCGGAAAAACTCGGCAAACATTAAAAAATACATAATTTATTCATTTTTTTTCAAAATTTTAAACATTTTTCAATATATAAAGCAACAACAACATCATATAAACAGATAGGCACATAAATATGGAGAAAGAACCGATATATATTATATAGTGGATGCCAAACAAAAACCGATACATCAAAGTCATTACTGAAAGTTTGAAATCAATACAAAATGACATCAATGATCACATATATAAATGTATATGTTCCAAAACTACCCTGCCTTTGCACACCTCAAAAATGCTTGATGGCCCCACAAACTTCTTCCCTTGCTGCTCCATACACACAAAAAACAGAATGACAAAAAAAAAAACGAATCGGGCTCTTTATCTCACGGCCTGGGCAACTGTGGCGCTTTTTTTTTCTGATTTTTTCTGATTTTTGCTGCTTTTTTCCCGTTTTTTTCAAAAAAACGCGCTTTTTTCTCGGACTAAAAAATTTCCCGTTTTTTTCAAAAAAACGCGCTTTTTTCTCGGACTAAAAAATCGCGATTTTTTTTTTTTGAAAAAATCGGCAAGCCCAAAAAATCGTGCTTTTTCCGATTTTTGCCGATTAATCGACGATTTCTTCTACTAGGCTCCAGGTTGCACTGTGATTAGTGCTGAAAGAATGGCCCAGTTAGGTGAATGGTCCAGGTTCAACAATCAGGGATAGTGATTCCCTAGGGAAGACTCATTCTCTCCAGGTTGCACTGTGATTAGTGTCGAAAGAATGGCCCGGTTAGGTGAATGGTCCAGGTTCAGAAATCAGGGACAATTATTCTTCTATGCTTGAGAAGAATAGTCCAGATAGCCCATGGTTGATGTTTAACTTTTTGAGGGCAGATACTCTTCCAGATCTCACAGATGTGAGTGGAAGAATGGCCCAAGATGACTTAGTTTGTATCATGATACTGTTATTCAGGTTGATATCAAATGATATGATTGCTGTGGAGACTGTATGTCTATGGACAGTGGCTGTATGCTACTGTGGTGGATGTGATCCACTGGTAGTGACTGTGAGTCACTGGTTCGTAGTAGTGTGCTACTAGGAGTGGTTGTGTACCACTGGATATTAGTTGTATACTACTATGTATAAACACAGTTGTGTTCTATTGAATGGCATTGTTCTGATTGCCATGGAGACTACCACTAGTGTTGGAGATGATTTCTAGCTAGATGGATAGTCAGTGTGCTGATGAACAAACATTCTCCAGGCGGAGAATGGTCCAGGCAGGAAAAATTGCTAGTGGACAAACATTCTCCCTATGGAGAATGGTCCAAGTTGACAGATTGCTGTTGTACCATGGACAACCATTCTTCTAGGACGTATGTCGTATTAGAAGAATGGCCCGTTTCCCTGAGTTCATAGTAGTGACCAGAGTGGAGAGATTGGTACATGACAAGCATTTTCCCGGAGTTCATAGTAGTGGCTAGAGGGAAAATGGTTCAGGATAGTCATTCTTCTAGGACGTATGTTCGGATTAGAAGAATGGTCCTTGTAGCCCATGGGGTGGCTTTGAACATCTAGGAGGACTGGCATTCTTCTAGGACGTAGGTCCAGATTAGAAGAATGGTCCTTGTAGCCCACTACGGGGCTTTCAACATCTGTTGGGACAACTGTTCTTCTAAGACGTATGTCCGAAATAGAAGAATGGTCCTTGTATCACTGTGTTGAGTATGACTTATTCAGTATCATGCCCGATTACTCAGATGGAGTATGGCTTCGAGAGATGATGAGTTGATGCTATCAGATGATACTGATAGTGGTGATGTTGCTCGTGAGTTGATCTACGTGATCATGAGATAGCCTGTGTGGCTATGACGATGCTACCGATTAAATGGTCTGTTTGTGCTCAAGACCATTGCCTTTAATACCTCCCTAGCTAGGAGGGAGTGTTGATATTATGGTAGCTGCGGGAGGTATTAACCTCCATGTATAACCTCTAACTAGATTAGAATGTTTCGAAAGCTAGAGAAACCCTAAACAAATGTATAAAAACCCTAGAAAACATGTCGGCTCACTAAAATAATTAATATTTAAGTATTGACCTCTAAAAGAAGAAGTCGGGCTGGACAGGAGACAAAGAGCACTATAAATAGAGGGCGTTTGAGCTCATTTGGTCATTCACACTCACACAACTCACACAAGACAAGTGGTGCACAAGTTTGGAGGAGTGCAGTTGCAGCTACTGCAACTGGGATTTTGGTCTTGGTTTTTGGTTTATGGACTTTCTCTTTGGTGCACTATTCTTGGAGAAAGAGAGATATGCTATCTCTTAGTTATTTGTTGGTTCTGGTACTGCTTCCAGAATTATTCTATCTGTCAAGGTTATGGTGCTCGGGGGTGGCTGCGTGCCTATGGTTGAGTGACAATATTGAGATATTGTCCATGGAAAAACGAGCACATCTCTTTTATTCTAACATGGAGCACCTTGCAACGTTGCTTTTAAAAAAGGTTCGTTGGTACCATCCTTTAAAAGAAACCCCTCTTTTAGATTAGAGTTGTGTTGGACTGCAAAGGCATGGAAATATTATAGTCATTCAAGTAAATGGTCATATTATTGGCTGCAGTCTTCCTCCATAGAAACCCTCTGTTGTGTCTAATACTATGGAAGACGTCAAAGAATTGATTTAGTCCTAAACAAAATTTCGTGAATTCTTTTTTTATACGTAGGATTAAGTATTCGTCATCTTATAGAAATTGAGGGAGGTAAATAAAGGAGAACTAATCATAAGTTGTTTCATCCAATGTTTTAAAAACCGAAACCGGTACCGAAACCGGTCGAGGGTCCAACCTGAACCGGAACCGGTAATAAACCGGTCGAACCGGTTTCAATGAACCGGTTTTTTAAAAAATACATAAAATATTTAAATTTTAACGAAAAAAATATATTTTCAAGATTTTAAATCATGTTTCCA